>CM061749.1:30666915-31236914 GCA_030979885.1 Lolium multiflorum
TATAGTATAGAGGATGACATGTGGGTCCCATGAGCTAGCAGCTTACTCAACGTTTAGAGGCTGCATGAGATCAAAGAAAAGGCAAGTGACCAAAAATAAGAGGGAAAAAATCCAAGAAAAGAGATTTTATTGTACATGAGGATGACATGCGGGTCCCATCAGTCGGCAGCTTACTCAACGTTTCCAAGGCGGCGGGGATCAAAAGAAAATGGAAATAGCTAAAGATCAGAGAGGGTGAAAAATCCAAGAAAAGAAACTTTTATAGTACATAAGAGGATGACATGCGGGTCCCGTGAGCCAGCAGGTTCCTCGTTTCAAAGACGGCATGAGGTCGAAAGAAAAAGGCAAGTGACCAAAAATCGAGAGGGTGAAAAATAATCGAAGAAAGAAATTTTTGCACATAGAGGATGACATGCGTGTCCCATTTTGCGCAGAGGTCCCAACGTTTCAAATGCGGCTTGAGATCAAAGAAAAGAAAGTAGCAGTGGGGATAAAAAAAAACTCCAGAAAGCTTTATACGTTCATACGAGTGACATGTGGGACCTATGAGCCAGCAGCTTACTCAACGTTTCAAGGGCGGCAGGGGATCAAAAGAAAAGGAAATAGCCAAAAATCGGAGGGTGAAAAAATCCAAGAAATCAAACTTTTATTGTACATGAGGATGACATACGGGTCCCAGTTAGCCAGTAGATTCCTCAACGTTTCAAACGTGGCATGAGATCGAAGAAAAGGAAAGTGACCAAATATCAGAAGCCAAAAATAATCCAAGAGAAACTTTATTGTACATAGAGGATGACATACGGGTCCCATTTGCAGCAGCGGTCTCAACGTTTCAAAGGTGGCACGGGACAAAAGAAAAATGAAGTAGCCAGAAATCAGGGGGTAAAAAAAATCCAAGAAAAGAAAGATTTCAATTGGTACGCATCACGGACATCTGAGCCTTGAACTATCCTTCTGGCCTTTTGTCTCGTACAATTTCAGCCCACTCCAGAACATGGAAGTTCGGATTTTTCTCAAAAAAAAGCAGGAATGTCCTGTAAGCCGCTTAAAAACAAAAAACAGAGGAGATTCAAGATATAAGTTGTAAAAATAAAGATTTAATTTATCCGTTTGTAATAGCTCAGAGCGAAATACTGTTTATTGTCCGCAAAATAATCAAGATATCACATATTTCTTGTACGGGGAGGCTGACATCATTCGGACCCATGAGCCCGGCCTTGAGCGTCGTTAACGTTTCAAAGGCAGTGGGTCGAAAATAAAAAAAAAAAAAACAAAAAGTCAGTTGGTAAAAAAATCCAAGAAAAGAAAACTGTTTACAGTTACGAGAGGATGACATGCGGGGCCAGATGAGGCCGGCCCGACATCCTCCAACGTTTCCAAGGCGGCGGGGGATCAAAAGAAAAAAAAATGCTTGAGAAATTGTAGGGTAAAAAATCCAAGAAAAAAAACTTTTATTGTTCATAGAGGATGACATGTGGACCCGACATAACGACGTCCTCATCGTTTCAAGGCAAGTCAAAAGAAAAGGCAAATGCTTGAGTAGGGTCAAAAATAACTCGATAAAAAGGAAACTTTTATTGTTAGTAGAGGATGACATGCGGGACCCATGAGCCAGCAACTTACTCAACGTTTCAAAGGCGGCATGAGATCGAAAGAAAAAGGCAAGTGACCAAATATCGGGAGGCCAAAAATAATCCAAGATTTATTGTACATAGAGGATGACATGTGGGTCCCATTTTGCGACGACGGTCTCAATGTTTATGTCTGCGGCAGAGATCGAAAAGAAAAAGTAGCTAGTAATTGGGGGTGAAAAAAATCCAAGAAAGAAAAGTTGATGGACATAGAGGATGACATCGGTCCCTTAGACAGAAAACTGACACTCCAACGTTTCAAAGTGCGAAGGATCAAAAAAGAAAAAGGCAAGCCAAAAATCCAGAGGGTGAAAAAAAAATCCAACAAAGGAAACTTTATCGTTCCGAGAGGATGACATGCGGGTCCAGCAGACAGTGCCTCAACGTTTCAAACGTGGCATGCGATCGAAAAGAAAAAAGGCAAGTGACCAAATATGAGGTGCCAAAAAAAACTCCAAGAAAAGAAAGTTGATTGCTCATAGAGGATGACATGCGGGTCCCATGAAGCAGCAGGGTTCTCAACGTTTCAAACGTGGCATGAGATCGAAAGAAAAAAGGGAAAGTGACCAAATATGAGGTGCAAAAAATAATCCAAGAATTTATTGTACATGAGGATGACATGCGGGTCCCATTTAGCGGCGCGGTATCAGCATTTGAGAGGCGGCGGGGGATCGAAAGAAAAAGTCAAGTGACCAAATGGTGCAAAAAAATCCAAGAAAAGAAAGTTTTATAGTACATAGAGGATGACATACGGGTCCCATTTAGCAGCAGCGGTATCACCGTTTGAGAGGCGGCAGGGGATCGAAAGAAAAAGGCAAGTGACCAAATATGAGGTGCCAAAAATAATTCCAGAAAAGAAAGTTTTATAGTACATAGAGGATGACATGCGGGTCCCATTTAGCGGCAGCGGTATCACTGGAGAGGCGGCAGAGGATCGAAAGAAAAAGTCAAGTGACCAAATATGAAGAGTGCCAAAAAATCCAAGAAAAGAAAGTTTTATAGTACATAGAGAGGATGACATACGATTTGTTGCGCGACGGTATCATAGTTTGAGAGGCGCGAGGATCGAAAGAAAAGAATTAAGTGACAAAATATGAGGTGCCAAAAATAATTCAAGAAAAGAAAGTTTTATAGTACATAGAGGATGACATGCAGGGTCCCGGTTAGCGACGGTATCAGTTTGAGAGGGCGACGAGGGGATGCGAAAGAAAAAGGCAAGTGACAAAATTCGAGGTGCCAAAAAAAACTAAAAAAAAGTTGATTGCACATAGAGAGGATGACTGTCTCACAGGGTCCCATTTAGCGACGGCGATCTCAACGTTTCAAAACGTGAGGATCAAAAAGAAAAAGTAGCAATGGGGGTCAAAAAAAATCCAAGAATAGAAGAATTTTGGTTCATAGAGGATGACATGCGGGACCCATGATCACACGCCATTAACGGCTCGTCGACGTTGAGCAGAGATGGCGCGATCTAAAGAAAAAACAATACCAAAGAGGCTGCCATCGACCTACATCCCTCGAGCGGTGCGGATTTCGTTAATCGGCCCGTGAACAATTCGAGATGCACCAATCTTAGGACATATCGCCACGTTTTTGGCCGCTTTCGTCGGGCTGGTGGCCTCAAAAACGAGAAAAAAAAAATTTTGACATGCACCACGGAGGGACCAAAATCGTCGGCCATGGTACCCCAAACACGGCGCGACTTCAACTTCATCGGCCATGGCAACTTTTCTTGTAGTGCATGGTATGATAGATGGCGTGATCTTCGGCTTGTAGTCCACCTTCGAGGCATGGTGCGACGACCGATTTTGGGAGAGCGAGGAGGCAGAGCGGCGAAGAAAAGGCGGGAGGCATATGGTTGTTGGCGAAGTAGCGCCCTCCTGTCTTCTTCCCTCGTGGCGTGCGTGTGGCGCCGAACCACTATGGGCAGTAGACACACGGTTGTGTCGAACGAGTTTTGGGTGCGGTCCAACATCAACTTGAGGCGGCTAGTGGGGCTTGGATTTTTGAGTGCGCGCTTGAGTTCATCTAGGGAAGATCGCCTCGTGACCTGTGCACCACACCTGCTTGACCTGCTGTGCTGAACTTCTTCTTCTCCGTCTGCCACCTCACTCTGTCTCTTCTTCCCACTCGTAATAATGTCGTACTCACTGCCATCCTTGGCTCCTTCTTCGCCACATTGGAGCACGCCACGGAGATGGAGCCGGTGTGGTAGCCATGGCGGCCACCTCGAAGGTGGCCGGAAAAACTTAAGATATGTGGGTGCGGAGTCTTTGGTGCGTCGGAACTTAGGGTTTTTGGATGTGGACATAGGAGAGATGAAAGGTGGGTATCTTCTTAATAGGGATGGTCGGGGCGGCGGCAAGGAACGACGAGAGGGCATCGGTCTAGGACGGACGACAAGGCATCCATGTAGCGCATCGGCCCAAGGAGAGGAGGCCCGGTGGTTTGGCTCAACAACCGGGGAGAAGGATGTTGTGCTCTCTTGTTCATCCTCCTGTCCTTAGATCTTTGCGACGGGACTCTCCATCTGAAACTTCTCATGCCTTGTTCTCCATATTGTCACCGTGGAGTGTTTGTAAACTATCAACCGAGTCCTTTGGACATATAAATGAGAGACACTTTTTTTTCTTTTTTGCATAAGGCTATACTCGGGCCGTGTAACTTAATATTTAAAAAATTAAAAAAAGCATTTTTTAAATGTATCAAGAAGATTCAAAAACAAATCTAGATATAGGCAATGTTGTTTCAACTTCAAATTTTAACATGAAATAGCTTATATTTTAGGCTACGAAAAAACAACAAAATCTAACATATATAGCGGTGAATAGTGAAAAAATTTAATACCTTAACAACTTTCAAATTTGGTTATTTTTATAAGATTAGAATGTAAGAGCATCTCCGCCCGTCAATCCCCACGCGTCCCCAAACGACGCGATACGTCTCAAGCGTATGCATAATTTCTTATGTTCCATACTACTTTTATGACAATCCTTGAATGTTTTATACATGCTTTACGACATTATTATACATTTTCGGCACTAACCTATTAACAAGATGCCGGGGAGTGCCGGGATTGCTATTTTACTGCTTTGTTTGGTTTAAATCCTAGTAAGGAAGAAAAAATATTCTCGGAATTGGACGAAATCAGCGGGGTCCTATTTTTACACGAAGTTTTGAGGAAGGCCCAAGGGAAACGGGGAGTGGGGCCACGAAAGAACGTCCTTTTAGGAGGCGGCGCGGCCCAGGGCCCTAGCCGTAGCCAGGCCTAGTGTGTGGGCCCCTCGCGTCGCCCCCTGTATACTTTACAAATAGCCTTCATCGTGAAACCCCCTGTCTGCAAGGAACCCACGATATGGAAAACCTTCGAGAGGCGCGTCGCGGGTCCATCTCGGGGGATTCGGGAGATCGCCTCCGGCACCCTGCAGAATCATCACAGGAGGGGCTCTACATCATCATGCCCACCTCCGGATTGATGCGTGAGAGTAGTTCATCCTTGGATATGGATCCATAGCGGTAGCTAGATGGTTGTCTTCTCCGCTTGTGCTATCATTTGTTTAGATCTTGTGAGCTGCCTAACATGATCAAGATCATCTATTTGTAATGCTTCACATGTTGTGTTTGGCGGGATTTGATGAATATAGAATATTATGTTAAGTTGATTATCAATCTATCATATATGTGTTGTTTATGTTCTTGCATGCTCTCTATTGCTAGAGAGGCTCTAGCCAAGTTGATACTTGTAACTCAAGAGGGGTAATTATGCTCGATAGTGGGTTCATGCCTCCATTTAATGCAGGACAGTGAGAGAAAGTTCTAAGGTTGTGGATGTGTTGTTGCTACTAGGGATAAAACATTGATGCTTTGTCTAAGGATATTTGTGATTACATTACGCGCCATACTTAATGCAATTATCTGTTGTTTACAACTTAATATTGGAAGGGGTTCGGATGATAACTTGAAGGTGGATTATTTAGGCATAGATGCATGCTGGATAGTGGTCTATGTACTTTGTCGTAATGCTCTGATTAAATCACATAGTAATCATCGTTGATATGTATTGAATCTTTATTTGTCAACCTGTAATTTGTTCACCCAGCATGTTAGTTATCTTATTGGAGAGACACCTCTAGTGAGCTTGTGGACCCAAGTCCATTCTTTTATCTGAATACATTCTGCATTAGCATTCCTTTGCAAACAAACACCATTTCCCACTCGATACGTTTAATCCTTTGTTTCAGCAAGCCGGTGAGATTGACCTTCCGTTGTGCGCAGGTTCCACGTTGGCGCCGGTTTCACTGGTGTTGCGCGCACTACATTCCTCCACCAACAACCTTCACGTGCTTCTTGGCTCCCTCTTGGTTCGTTAACCTTGGTTTCTTTCGAGGAAAACTTTGTGCGTCGCATCACACCTTCCTCTTGGGGTTCCCAACGGACGTGTACATCTCGCGCATCAAGCTTCTTTTTCGGCAGGGGAGATCAAGACACGCTGCAAGGGGAGTCTCCACTTCCAATCTCTTTACTTTGTTTTTGTCTTGCTTTAATTTATTTTATTTACTGTCTTGTTTGCTTCATATTAAACACAAAAAAATTAGTTACTTTCTGTCTTGTTTACTTGTTCTATATCAAAACACAAAAAAATTAGTTACTTGTCTTTACTTTATTTGCCTAGTTTACTACTACTATAATGGGTACTCCTGAAAATACTAAGTTGTGTTATTTCACTAGCAAAATAATAATGATTTTATATGCACTCCTATTGCTCCACATACTACAATGAGAATTCTATGAAATTAAACACCTTTCTGAATCTTGTTATGAGAGCAATTTTAAGTGTTAAATCTTGATGATCTTCTTTGTCCATCTTAATAATTTTGTTGAACTTTGTGAAATGCAAAAGTATAAGGATATAGATGGTGATATTATAAAGCTGAAATTGTTTCCTTTCTCACTAAGAGGAAGAGCTAAAGATTGGTTGCTTTCTTTGCCTAAAAATAGTATTGATTCATGGACTAAATGTAAAGATGCTTTTATTAGTAAATATTATCCTCCTGCTAAGATTATATCTTTGAGAAGTAGCATAATGAACTTTAAACAATTTGATAATGAACATGTTGCTCAAGCATGGGAGAGAATGAAATCTTTGGTAAAGAATTGCCCAACCCATGGTGACTACTTGGATGATCATCCAAACCTTTTATGCGGGATTGAATTTTTCCTCGAGGAACCTATTGGATTCAGCTTTGGAGGTACTTTTATGTCCATCACCTTGGGCGTGCGACTAAACTACTTGATGATATGATGATCAATTACTCTGAATGGCACACTGAAAGAACTCCTCAAGGTAAGAAGGTAAATTCTGTTGAAAAAACCTCTTCTTTGGGTGATAAGATTGATGCTATTATGTCTATGCTGCAAATGGTAGATCTCATATTGATCCTAATAATGTTCCTTTAGCTTCATTGGTTGCTCAAGAAGAAAATGTTGTTGTGAATTTCATTAAGAGTAATAATTTCAACAACAATGCTTATAGGAATAATTATGGTAACAACAACTATAGGTCATATCCTTCTAATAAGGGTAATGGTTATGGTAATTCTTATGGTAACTCTTACAACAATAATAAGAGTGTACCCTCTGGTCTTGAAGTGATGCTTAAAGAATTTATTAGTACACAAACTGCTTTCAATAAAACTATTGAAGAAAAGCTTGGTAAAATTGATATTCTTGCTTCCAAGGTTGATAGTCTTGCTCTTGATGTTGATCTTTTAAAATTGAAAGTTATGCCTGAGGAAGTTAAAGATGCTAGGTTTGCTAAAACAAATGCCATCCAAGTTCGAATTAATGATAATATTAGAATGTTGGCTGAATTGCATGCTAGGTGGGATAGAGAAGAAAAAGAAAAACTTGCTAAAGAAAATAATGTAGCTAAAGTATGGACTATTACCACCACTAGTAATTTCAAAACAAAACAAATGAATTTCCCTAGTTCCAAAATTTGGAACCAACAAAAACTTTTATTAAATTAAGATTGATACATAACAATTTTGCATAATTCTTGTGCTCTTGCCATGATTGCTTGTTATTAGTATTTGAAAGAATATTAAACCCTAAAACCCCACCCCTCTTCTCACCATACTAGTGAAAATAAAGTAAAAGGAAATTAAATAAGAAAAAGGCATATGTGCCTATGGCTATAATTATAAATATTTACCCTAGACCTTTTCACTTTATTTAAAAGATTGGAAAAGCTTTGTAAACCTTATATAGCACTTCTTAAATCATTGCCAAGTTGAAACTAAAAAGAATATAAAGAAATTAAAAATGCCATAGAGGCATATGAAAGCTAAATAGCAAATATAAGAATTTAAGAAAAACTAACCCTAGGACTTGTATGAATGGTTGGATCACCTCCATATATCATTTCAACAATTCACAACACCATTGTGAATCAAACCAAGTCAAAGTAAAAATAAAATACCCCATATGCATATAAGCCTATGTGCCACATAGCCAATTCACCAAACTTTGACCTAGGACATCAAACCTTGACAAAATGGTGTGAAACCATCTATAAACCCCATATAACACTAAATGAACCCTAACACATGTCCAAGTGAAGCAAGATAAACCCTTTGCAAGTTTATTAAAATTGGACACCTCATTTCTTATGTATTAAGGCCAAATTTGCAAATCTTTGAACAAGACCATTTGATTTAGTTTCAATGCTCTTAAAATGTTACTAAACTCATAAGAACCACATTAGAGTCAACCAAAGTCAAATCAAATGGAGAGAAATCAAATAGGGAGAGAATTCCCAAAATTCACTCACATACACATATGCCAAAATGCAAATCCTCCACCAAGGCCAAAATTGCTTGCCCCATTGTTTCTAAAATACTTCAATATGATAAACTAACACAATTGCATCATTGGATCAAGAATCAAATCAAAAGAAATCAAGAAATCAACATACATGTGATAATGGTCATTTTGCCACTTTATAAAATGTTCCCCACTTTACCCCTCTGTATTTCTCAACTCTCAAACCAAACTTGGTCAACTATGACCATGTCATCCAAGACCATGTCAAGGTCAACAACTTTCATGTTGACCATCTCTGCTAATGTTGACTAGGTTGACCAGTAAAGAATTGCCAAGTAGAGACTTTGAATTAATGTGAAGATCAACCCCATTTTGAAATCTCACAAAACCTTAACCAAATCCACCACCACCACCACCATTCTTTCACTCTATTTATATAATTGAGTTGCACCAAAAAGAATTTCGAAATTCGACCAAAACCTTCATGCGGCCATTTCATCAAACAGGTGGCAGGCAACAAATTGATTTGAACATACACTCCTTTACACACTGGTTTTTAGCCTCCACCACTTTATTTTGATGATCATCACACCTTGGTACTTCCTCTGCATCGAACCCAACTCTTTTGCTCTGGTTAAAGTGAGGCCATGATCACCAATTCATCCATGCCGTACCTATGCCGGCCACCCTCACTCACTCTCTCTCTGGCCACCCTCTTGGCGCCTCTCCTTGTCCTGGAGCATCTATACCCCTCCAGTACATCGACGGTACACGCCCCAGCGACGCTCGACCACGCTATTGGCCGGAACGCGCGCGCCCAGACGCGCCAGAACCGTGCCAGCGCACGCGGTGAGCGCGCCCAGACGACACTCTGGACGCGCAGTACACGTCCTCGCCAGGCCTCTCGTCCTCCCCTCGCCTTGCCCTCTTGCACGCCGATCACCATGCCTACAGCTAGCTCCTGGACATGCTCACTAGCTCGCGGGAGCCTCGTCACCGTCGCAATGATCCGAGTTCTGCCGCGCCGGTACTGCGAGGACGGCCACGATGCTAGCAAGCCTCAGACCATCATTGGCCACGCCAGCACGCTCTCTAGCCTCGCCTAGTCATCACCTACCTCGCGCGCCCCCTACCTTGCCCCTTCACCGCTCCAGACGGCCGCGCCATGGACGACCTCCACAGCACCCCACGGTCACCTCCCGTCCTATAAATAGAGACCATTTCAGCCTCCCTTCTCCACACAGAACCTGCTCCCCTCCTTCTCCTTGTTCTCCTCGACCACCTCTCCCTTCCCAATTTCGCCGGAGAAGCTCCAATCGCCAGCTCGTTCCCGCCGGAGCCGCCGCAGATAAGCCGTTGATCCACGCAGCCCCGAGCTCCGCCACGGTACCAGGGGCCTATTCGCCCTCGCCAACGACGCCTCGACCACCGCCCTCGACCGCCGGCGACCTCCAGCGCTCTCCGACCCCCTACCTCGCCGGCGCAGCAGGCTCCCCTCCCCCGTCGACGACGACGACGCTCGGCCGTCGATCCACGGCCTAATCTAACGGCCAATATTTCCAGGTACCGTTTCGGCAATGATAAGTCGCTGACGCGTGGGACCCCCTGTCAGGCAGCCCGCTGCGTGGTTAGCACTAGTTGGGCCGGCCCAAGTCTGTTTAATCTGTTTAGCCCGTTTATTTTCCCGCGCGGCCCACAACATTCAAATTCGATTTAATCTATTAGTTCAAATTCAATACTGGTGCCAACTTCAAATTTAAATAGTTTAAATTCTACTAAACCAAATTTAGCAAATTTTATATATTTAGAAAGCTCATGAAATTATCTAAACAATGGCACTGGCCTCATGTCCAAATTCGAAATAAAATTTAAATGATAAAAATAACAAGGCAGGGACTTTTCTGACTTCAAATAAATATTAGAAATTATCTAGAAATGATTTTAAGTTGATTTCAACTCTAATAAATCACATTTGACATAATATAATTGTTTATGCAAAAATATAGCATGGTTGTTTTGCATGATCATGGACTAGAGTTAAATAATGACTATGGAACCATTTCTAGTTCATTTAATACATGCACATAGAATTATTTAAAACAATATGAGGGCTCCTCTCTCATTTAAATTGTGAGCTTAAGTAATTCAAATAGAGGTACTGACCCTGGTCAAGAAAATCTCATGCTTAGTTACTTATAGATTCAAAATCATTTAGATGATAGTTTAACTTATATGAAGCATAGTTCCTCAATTAAATTATTAATCCAAATATTTCAATGAGAATTAATAACACATATATTATTAACCCCTAGATTCCTATTTGAAAATATTTAATCATTCTCATAAGTAGTATTTAAATATTTCAAACCTATTAATTAAATCATATGAGATACTTTGGTCTCATTTAAATCTTGCCTCCACCATATTAATATGAAGTAGATCCCATGGTCAATTAAAATTCACTTTTAATCAATTAATAATATTAAAATATTACAAGGTGTTACTAAAATATTATGAGGTGCTCACCTCCTTTTAAATCATCTTTCTCAAATATAGGAAGTAATGTTTGACCTTTAATTCCCTAGGCTCATGCTTGCTCATTTATAAATCTTAAATCTAAATAGTATTTAATTAATTAAATCACATGAGATGATGAATCTCATTTAACTCACTCTTCTCAAATATTAAGTGTAAAGTGTTGACCTTGGTCAACAAGGGATCATCCCTGGTTGTTTTGAGAATATTAAAACACCTCAATAATAGTCCTTTAAATTTGTTACACTTATGTGCTAAATCATATGAGAGATATTCCTCTCATTTAAACCTTGTTCTCAAGTAACTCAACATGAGGTAATAATCATAGTCTAGGTAACCTCATATTGAATTATTTGGTGGCATTAAAACACTACCAGGTTAGTATTAAATTGCATGAGGTATGGAACCTCATTTAAATCATTTTCTCAAATGATAAGTATGAAGAGGTTGACTTTGGTCAACCTAGGTCATATATTATTCATAAGAGAAATTAAATCTTAAGAAGATTCAATGAGAGGAAATTATTTTTCTATTATTAAATAAGGAAACCCTAGCATAATCTTGTAATAAATATTAAGTAGTAATGCTAGATCATTGTGTGAGCCACTAAGGCTAATTAAGAGTACTTAAGTATTGTTTGGTGATTGTATCCTCGTATTCGTTTATAGACGCTAGTACTAAGAGGAGGAGGTATTCTACCAAGAGGAAGAAGAAGAATACCTTGATCACTTCACCAATCAAGGCAAGCTGATATTAATATTACCCCTACAAGCAAGCTAACATTCTTGCAAGCTAGACTAATGCAAGCTAATAAACTTGCTAACCATCAGGGTGCAAAGCTCTACTAGAGCAAGGCATCATTACATTTTACTTTATGAACCTATCCCAAAGTTTTTACTTTATAAGCTTTACTTGATTTTATTTATCAAAGTTACTTTTTGGTTTATGATTCACTTGGTCTAGAGTAGAACAATACTTGATTTAGATTGGCACCCCTCAAAGCTAGATAGCACCCCTCATATAGTTGCTATCGCTAATCAACTAAAATTTGGACTACTCTAGATGGGAACATGTGACTTTGAAATGAAGTTGAAACCTTGGAATGATGGTTCATTCCATTGAATGACTTTGAAGGTGAATATGACCAAGAGAAGATGGTGATTTTTGATATAAAACTGATGGTTGGGTTCGGATGCGATACCATTCCAATTTTGAAAGTACCCCCACAATACCCAATATGGGTAAGGGCGTAACTAGAAATTTATGTGCTTTAGTATGGGTTCCCTCTAAACAAGCGTCATCGGGGTTATGCCAAGGGCTGCCTCCAAAGACATCTGAGATGATGTGACGTGATTGAGGTGAATTGTCCGGCCCAAGCCTGTGCGGTTCCGGGTTAACGGGTTGGTTTTCAGGGCCAAGCTCATGGGGAGAGGTGCCTGTACTAGAGTGTATAAGTGAAAGGTTATGGTTGGTAGTCGCATACGGAGTATGATAAATCAGGCCAGTTAACCCTGACGGATTATTGCAAATATTGTGGCACAAGTGTACGACCTCTGCGAGTGTAGAACTATTCGAATAGCCGTGTCCACGGTTACGGACGATTGGAAAGGCCATACTGTTCCGTCATCAGACCATTTTCAAAAATGTGACATATGACTGGTGACTTGAAGTTGACCGGTGAATGGTGACTTTAAGTTGGACCACAACCGAGTTGTGGGAATGACACTAATGTTCCCACTTGAGTTAGTCTAGGGAAATTCAAGCATCTTTACTAAATGTTTATGAACTAAACTTGGCTTTATGCAAATAAACCTAGAGCTTAGCATCCCCTTTACCACAATTAATAGTGCTTACACTAGTATTAGTTGCGAGTACTTAAAAGTACTCACGGCTTTGTCCCTGGCTATTCAAATGGCGGACTATGAAGGTGAACAGCTGTACGAGGAAGATGAACAGCAGAACGTCTACGACAACTAGGACCGCTCCGACGTCAGGTTTGTGGAGCAGATGGACCACGACCGTTACTTCCGCTATGTGTTCTGTAATAGGATCTCTAGATCCACTATGTTGTATTAAGACTGGATCATGTGATCCTTTGTTGTAAGACGATTCCGTGTTGTAATAAATGATGTGTTGTGATATCAAGCTATTATGTCTCGCAAAAACAATATTCCTGGGATTGCGATGAATGGCATAATAGGCATCTGGACTTAAAAATCCGGGTGTTGACAAGTTGGTATCAGAGCCATTGTTTGACCTTAGGAGACCCTAGTTAGAATGAACGTTCGGAAAATTTTAGTTTCTAAAACAAATGAAGTAAGTATTTGTGAAAAATGTATTCATTTCTTCTCTACCAGATCTTCTTAAAAATAATAAGCCATGCACCTCTTTATAAATCCATTAAAATTTTGCCACACTTATTCATATCTCTAACTTACTTATCCATTTCACTTTCAGATGGAGCCCTACGTCCAGACGGAGACCTACGATCTGGAAAACGGAGGAAGTCTGGTGTTTGAGCGCGACTTGTACCTAGTGTCCGAGAAGCTCGAACGCCCACCTCCCCAGTTCCACGGAGTTCGGATCCACAACACCCCCGCTGGGGAACAGCAGTGGATGATCACCGCTGACTTGAAGGGAAGTTCGGAGCCTCCCATCTCGGAGAGGATCCTTTTCTCCTTCAAGGCCTACAGCTGGGTGGACGGTCTTGCTCACGCCCTTCAGGAGGGACTTGCTCGGGTGTGCGGACAGAACATCGCCGCACTCCGGGGAAGCCGCCGCCCACTTCGCGAGGCACGACACTATGGGGGAACCCATGGCACTCTCTTCGCACCCGGTGCTCGGGATCCATGTGCAGCATTTGGACTTTATGCTTCATGAGACCCGGAAGGATCTGGAGCTGACACGTGTCCACTCCCACCGTGCCCAGATGGCTTTGGCTCATCATGCTGACGCCATCAGACTACTCGCCAAGGACCGCCGGTCACTCCGCCTGCAGCGCGCCAAGAATGTCGCTACTATCACCCGTCTTCGCGAGAAGATTCGCACCTTAGAGGTGACTGTCCGGACACAGCAGGACCAGATCCAGGAGATGGAGGAGGATGGAGAAGACATCCAAGGAGGCGATGACTTCCTGAGTGACGACAACGACTTTGAGGATGACGAGTTCACCGATGAGGAGGACTACGAGTTTCTGGAGGCTGCAGAGGATGGGATCATTCCCATCGATGTAGATGAAGACAATGAGGAATAGTTGCACTAGCTTCACTTACGTAGGTGTGAGTTGTATCCCGCACCATGTATCGTAGTGGAAAAAGGGTTCTTAAAACCCTTAGTGCTTTAGCTTGTAATGTGTGATGTTATAGTGAATAAATAAAATAGGTGTTATATTCATCCTGAAAATATCTTAAGTTTAAGTTTAAACTTAACTCAAAATAAGCCATAGAACGTTCCCTCTTACCTCATGATATATCTACATGATTAGATGGCCCCACCAAACCGCAACGCCACCCAGGATGCCATGATGCAACTACTGCAGACAATGATGGAAGGGAAGCGGGAAAGAGCTGAACGCCAAGCAAACCTTGCTGCACTGCAACAGATAGCTCAGAACAATCAAGGCCATGGAAACCACGATCACCGGGGTCAAAGGCGAAGAATTTCAGAACACCAACCCTCAATGTTTAGCAAGGCGAAGAACCACTTGATGCTGATGATTGGCTCCAGGACAATAGAAAACAACCTTGAAGTTGCGGGAGTTGAAGCCGCAGAAAAAGTACTGTTGCCACCCACTGTCGGGACCACAAGAGCCTGGTGGACTAGTGCTGCAATGAATGCAGGACAGATAATGACATGGGAAGACTTCAAGCTGAAGTTCAGCAAGTACCATGTGCCTCAAGGATTAATCAAGAAAATGAGAGACGAGTTCCGTGAACTCAAGCAAGGAAGAATGTCCGTGGTGGAATACCGCGACAGGTTTCTCACTCTGTCAAGGTACCGGACCGAGACCGACACAAATGAGAAGAGAAAGGAAAGATTTAGAACGGACTGCACGACGAGATGCAAAGCTGTGTTAGTGAATATTCCGTTCGCTGACCTCGAAGCCCTCGTAGACTCAGCCATACAGATGGAAGGAAAGCTGCATCGGCCAATGAGAACCGCAAGCGCAGAATGATGAACCAAAGTGGACCCCACCATACCCAGAAGCACCGCAATAACTCCTCTGGAGGATTCACCCCCAGAAACAACAAGCCACCTGCACAGACTTATCGTCCCAATAACAGCAACAACCACGGAGGACCCCCGAAGCCCGGAGGAAACAATAACAACCGCAACCCCAACAACCACAACAACAATGGGAACAACACCAACATCACCACTGGCCCAAGAACGGAAGTAATGCCATCCCCGTCGCCCCGAAGGACAAATCAACGGTAAACTGCTACGAATGTGGAGTTGTAGGCCACTTTTCCAAAGAATGCCCCAAGAAGATTGCCAAGATTGCCGCCAACACCGCTGCACCTGTCCAGCAACAGCGTCGCTTCGCAGGTAAGAACCAGAATAACAACAACGGCCGTTTCTACCACATGACTGCCACTGAAGCTCAGGAAGCACCCCAGACCCTGACAAGTATGCCTTCCTGTTAATCAAAATGCTCAATCTCTCTTAGGAACCTAACTCCTCTTAAAATCTCGGGACGAGATTTGTTTAAGGGGGAAGGGTTTGTAACATCCCAAAAATTTCAAAACAAAACAAATGAATTTCCCTAGTTCCAAATTTTGGAACCAACAAAAACTTTTATTAAATTAAGATTGATACATAACAATTTTGCATAATTCTTGTGCTCTTGCCATGATTGCTTGTTATTAGTATTTGAAAGAATATTAAACCCTAAAACCCCACCCCTCTTCTCACCATACTAGTGAAAATAAAGTAAAAGGAAATTAAATAAGAAAAAGGCATATGTGCCTATGGCTATAATTATAAATATTTACCCTAGACCTTTTCACTTTATTTAAAAGATTGGAAAAGCTTTGTAAACCTTATATAGCACTTCTTAAATCATTGCCAAGTTGAAACTAAAAAGAATATAAAGAAATTAAAAATGCCATAGAGGCATATGAAAGCTAAATAGCAAATATAAGAATTTAAGAAAAACTAACCCTAGGACTTGTATGAATGGTTGGATCACCTCCATATATCATTTCAACAATTCACAACACCATTGTGAATCAAACCAAGTCAAAGTAAAAATAAAATACCCCATATGCATATAAGCCTATGTGCCACATAGCCAATTCACCAAACTTTGACCTAGGACATCAAACCTTGACAAAATGGTGTGAAACCATCTATAAACCCCATATAACACTAAATGAACCCTAACACATGTCCAAGTGAAGCAAGATAAACCCTTTGCAAGTTTATTAAAATTGGACACCTCATTTCTTATGTATTAAGGCCAAATTTGCAAATCTTTGAACAAGACCATTTGATTTAGTTTCAATGCTCTTAAAATGTTACTAAACTCATAAGAACCACATTAGAGTCAACCAAAGTCAAATCAAATGGAGAGAAATCAAATAGGGAGAGAATTCCCAAAATTCACTCACATACACATATGCCAAAATGCAAATCCTCCACCAAGGCCAAAATTGCTTGCCCCATTGTTTCTAAAATACTTCAATATGATAAACTAACACAATTGCATCATTGGATCAAGAATCAAATCAAAAGAAATCAAGAAATCAACATACATGTGATAATGGTCATTTTGCCACTTTACAAAATGTTCCCCACTTTACCCCTCTGTATTTCTCAACTCTCAAACCAAACTTAGTCAACTATGACCATGTCATCCAAGACCATGTCAAGGTCAACAACTTTCATGTTGACCATCTCTGCTAATGTTGACTAGGTTGACCAGAAAAACAGGGACAAGTAGAGACTTTGAATTAATGTGAAGATCAACCCCATTTTGAAATCTCACAAAACCTTAACCAAATCCACCACCACCACCACCATTCTTTCACTCTATTTATATAATTGAGTTGCACCAAAAAGAATTTCGAAATTCGACCAAAACCTTCATGCGGCCATTTCATCAAACAGGTGGCAGGCAACAAATTGATTTGAACATACACTCCTTTACACACTGGTTTTTAGCCTCCACCACTTTATTTTGATGATCATCACACCTTGGTACTTCCTCTGCATCGAACCCAACTCTTTTGCTCTGGTTAAAGTGAGGCCATGATCACCAATTCATCCATGCCGTACCTATGCCGGCCACCCTCACTCACTCTCTCTCTGGCCACCATCTTGGCGCCTCTCCTTGTCCTGGAGCATCTATACCCCTCCAGTACCTCGCGGTACACGCCCCGACGCTCGACCACGCTATTGGCCGGAACGCGCGCGCCCAGACGCGCCAGAACCGTGCCAGCGCACGCGGTGAGCGCGCCCAGACGACACTCTGGACGCCGCAGTACACGTCCTCGCCTGGAGCCTCTCGTCCTCCCCTCGCCTTGCCCTCTTGCACGCGCGATCACCATGCCTACAGCTAGCTCCTGGACATGCTCACTAGCTCGCGGGAGCCTCGTCACCGTCGCAATGATCCGAGTTCTGCCGCGCCGGTACTGCGAGGACGGCCACGATGCTAGCAAGCCTCAGACCATCATTGGCCACGCCAGCACGCTCTCTAGCCTCGCCTAGTCATCACCTACCTCGCGCGCCCCCTACCTTGCCCCTTCACCGCTCCAGACGGCCGCGCCATGGACGACCTCCACAGCACCCCACGGTCACCTCCCGTCCTATAAATAGAGACCATTTCAGCCTCCCTTCTCCACACAGAACCTGCTCCCCTCCTTCTCCTTGTTCTCCTCGACCACCTCTCCCTTCCCAATTTCGCCGGAGAAGCTCCAATCGCCAGCTTGTTCCCGCCGGAGCCGCCGCAGATCAAGCCGCTGATCCACGCAGCCCCGAGCTCCGCCACGGTACCAGAGGCCTATTCACCCTCGCCAACGACGCCTCGACCACCGCCCTCGACCGCCGGCGACCTCCTGCGCTCTCCGACCCCCTACCTCGCCGGCGCAGCGAGCTCCCCTCCCCCGTCGACGACGACGACGCTCGGCCGTCGATCCACGGCCTAATCTAACGGCCAATATTTCCAGGTACCGTTTCGGCAATGATAAGTCGCTGACGCGTGGGACCCCCTGTCAGGCAGCCCGCTGCGTGGTTAGCACTAGTTGGGCCGGCCCAAGTCTGTTTAATCTGTTTAGCCCGTTTATTTTCCCGCGCGGCCCACAACATTCAAATTCGATTTAATCTATTAGTTCAAATTCAATACTGGTGCCAACTTCAAATTTAAATAGTTTAAATTCTACTAAACCAAATTTAGCAAATTTTATATATTTAGAAAGCTCATGAAATTATCTAAACAATGGCACTGGCCTCATGTCCAAATTCGAAATAAAATTTAAATGATAAAAATAACAAGGCAGGGACTTTTCTGACTTCAAATAAATATTAGAAATTATCTAGAAATGATTTTTAGTTGATTTCAACTCTAATAAATCACATTTGACATAATATAATTGTTTATGCAAAAATATAGCATGGTTGTTTTGCATGATCATGGACTAGAGTTAAATAATGACTATGGAACCATTTCTAGTTCATTTAATACATGCACATAGAATTATTTAAAACAATATGAGGGCTCCTCTCTCATTTAAATTGTGAGCTTAAGTAATTCAAATAGAGGTACTGACCCTGGTCAAGAAAATCTCATGCTTAGTTACTTATAGATTCAAAATCATTTAGATGATAGTTTAACTTATATGAAGCATAGTTCCTCAATTAAATTATTAATCCAAATATTTCAATGAGAATTAATAACACATATATTATTAACCCCTAGATTCCTATTTGAAAATATTTAATCATTCTCATAAGTAGTATTTAAATATTTCAAACCTATTAATTAAATCATATGAGATACTTTGGTCTCATTTAAATCTTGCCTCCACCATATTAATATGAAGTAGATCCCATGGTCAATTAAAATTCACTTTTAATCAATTAATAATATTAAAATATTACAAGGTGTTACTAAAATAGTATGAGGTGCTCACCTCCTTTTAAATCATCTTTCTCAAATATAGGAAGTAATGTTTGACCTTTAATTCCCTAGGCTCATGCTTGCTCATTTATAAATCTTAAATCTAAATAGTATTTAATTAATTAAATCACATGAGATGATGAATCTCATTTAACTCACTCTTCTCAAATATTAAGTGTAAAGTGTTGACCTTGGTCAACAAGGGATCATCCCTGGTTGTTTTGAGAATATTAAAACACCTCAATAATAGTCCTTTAAATTTGTTACACTTATGTGCTAAATCATATGAGAGATATTCCTCTCATTTAAACCTTGTTCTCAAGTAATTCAATATGAGGTAGTAATCATAGTCTAGGTAACCTCATATTGAATTATTTGGTGGCATTAAATCACTACCATGTTAGTATTAAATTGCATGAGGTATGGAACCTCATTTAAATCATTTTCTCAAATGATAAGTATGAAGAGGTTGACTTTGGTCAACCTAGGTCATATATTATTCATAAGAGAAATTAAATCTTAAGAAGATTCAATGAGAGGAAATTATTTTTCTATTATTAAATAAGGAAACCCTAGCATAATCTTGTAATAAATATTAAGTAGTAATGCTAGATCATTGTGTGAGCCACTAAGGCTAATTAAGAGTACTTAAGTATTGTTTGGTGATTGTATCCTCGTATTCGTTTATAGACGCTAGTACCGGAGACTATCAAGAGGAGGAGGTATTCTACCAAGAGGAAGAAGAAGAATACCTTGATCACTTCACCAATCAAGGCAAGCTGATATTAATATTACCCAGACAAGCAAGCTAACATTCTTGCAAGCTAGACTAATGCAAGCTAATAAACTTGCTAACCATCAGGGTGCAAAGCTCTACTAGAGCAAGGCATCATTACATTTTACTTTATGAACCTATCCCAAAGTTTTTACTTTATAAGCTTTACTTGATTTTATTTATCAAAGTTACTTTTTGGTTTATGATTCACTTGGTCTAGAGTAGAACAATACTTGATTTAGATTGGCACCCCTCAAAGCTAGATAGCACCCCTCATATAGTTGCTATCGCTAATCAACTAAAATTTGGACTACTCTAGATGGGAACATGTGACTTTGAAATGAAGTTGAAACCTTGGAATGATGGTTCATTCCATTGAATGACTTTGAAGGTGAATATGACCAAGAGAAGATGGTGATTTTTGATATAAAACTGATGGTTGGGTTCGGATGCGATACCATTCCAATTTTGAAAGTACCCCCACAATACCCAATATGGGTAAGGGCGTAACTAGAAATTTATGTGCTTTAGTATGGGTTCCCTCTAAACAAGCGTCATCGGGGTTATGCCAAGGGCTGCCTCCAAAGACATCTGAGATGATGTGACGTGATTGAGGTGAATTGTCCGGCCCAAGCCCTGTGCAGTTCCCGGGTTAACAGGTTGGTTTTCACCGGGAGGCCAAGCTCATGGGGAGAGGTGCCTGTACTAGAGTGTATAAGTGAAAGGTTATGGTTGGTAGTCCGCATACGGAGTATGATAAATCAGGGCCAGTTAACCCTGACGGATTATTGCAAATATTGTGGCACAAGTGTACGACCTCTGCAGAGTGTAGAACTATTCGAATAGCCGTGTCCACGGTTACGGACGATTGGAAAGGCCATACTGTTCCGTCATCAGACCATTTTAAAAAATGTGACATATGACTGGTGACTTGAAGTTGACCGGTGAATGGTGACTTTAAGTTGGACCACAACCGAGTTGTGGGAATGACACTAATGTTCCCACTTGAGTTAGTCTAGCGAAATTCAAGCATCTTTACTAAATGTTTATGAACTAAACTTGGCTTTATGCAAATAAACCTAGAGCTTAGCATCCCCTTTACCACAATTAATAGTGCTTACACTAGTATTAGTTGGCGAGTACCTTAAAAGTACTCACGGCTTTGTCCCTGGCTATTCAAATGGCCAGACTATGAAGGTGAACAGTTGTACGAGGAAGATGGACAGCAGAACGTCTACGACAACTAGGACCGCTCCTGACGTCAACAGTTGCCTGTGGAACAGATGGACCACGACCGTTACTTCGCTTCCGCTATGTGTTCTGTAATAGGATCTCTAGATCCACTATGTTGTATTAAGACTGGATCATGTGATCCTTTGTTGTAAGACGATTCCGTGTTGTAATAAATGATGTGTTGTGATATCAAGCTATTATGTCTCGCAAAAACAATATTCCTGGGATTGCGATGAATGGCATAATAGGCATCTGGACTTAAAAATCCGGGTGTTGACAAGTTGGTATCAGAGCCATTGTTTGACCTTAGGAGACCCTAGTTAGAATGGACGTTCGGAAAATTTTAGTTTCTAAAACAAATGAAGTAAGTATTTGTGAAAAACTTATTCATTTCTTCTCTACCAGATCTTCTTAAAAATAATAAGCCATGCACCTCTTTATAAATCCATTAAAATTTTGCCACACTTGTTCACATCTCTAACTTACTTATCCATTTCACTTTCAGATGGAGCCCTACGTCCAGACGGAGACCTACGATCTGGAAAACGGAGGAAGTCTGGTGTTTGAGCGCGACTTGTACCTAGTGTCCGAGAAGCTCGAACGCCCACCTCCCCAGTTTCACGGAGTCCGGATCCACAACACCCCCGCAGGGGAACAGCAGTGGATGATCACCGCTGACTTGAAGGGAAGTTCGGAGCCTCCCATCTCGGAGAGGATCCTTTTCTCCTTCAAGGCCTACAGCTGGGTGGACGGTCTTGCTCACGCCCTTCAGGAGGGACTTGCTCGGGTGTGCGGACAGAACATCGCCGCACTCCGGGGAAGCCGCTTCGCCCACTTCGCGAGGCACGACACCATGGGAGAACCCATGGCACTCTCTTCGCACCCGGTGCTCGGGATCCATGTGCAGCATTTGGACTTTATGCTTCATGAGACCCGGAAGGATCTGGAGCTGACACGTGTCCACTCCCACCGTGCCCAGATGGCTTTGGCTCATCATGCTGACGCCATCAGACTACTCGCCAAGGACCGCCGGTCACTCCGCCTGCAGCGCGCCAAGAATGTCGCTACTATCACCCGTCTTCGCGAGAAGATTCGCACCTTAGAGGTGACTGTCCGGACACAGCAGGACCAGATCCAGGAGATGGAGGAGGATGGAGAAGACATCCAAGGAGGCGATGACTTCCTGAGTGACGACAACGACTTTGAGGATGACGAGTTCACCGATGAGGAGGACTACGAGTTTCTGGAGGCTGCAGAGGATGGGATCATTCCCATCGATGTAGATGAAGACAATGAGGAATAGTTGCACTAGCTTCACTTACGTAGGTGTGAGTTGTATCCCGCACCATGTATCGTAGTTTGTGGAAAAAGGGTTCTTAAAACCCTTAGTGCTTTAGCTTGTAATGTGTGATGTTATAGTGAATAAATAAAATAGGTGTTATATTCATCCTGAAAATATCTTAAGTTTAAGTTTAAACTTAACTCAAAATAAGCCATAGAACGTTCCCTCTTACCTCATGATATATCTACATGATTAGATGGCCCCACCAAACCGCAACGCCACCCAGGATGCCATGATGCAACTACTGCAGACAATGATGGAAGACCGGGAAGCGGAAAGAGCTGAACGCCAAGCAAACCTTGCTGCACTGCAACAGTTAGCTCAGAACAATCAAGGCCATGGAAACCACGATCACCCGGGGTCAAAACTGAAGAATTTCCAGAACACCAACCCTCCAATGTTTAGCAAGACTGAAGAACCACTTGATGCTGATGATTGGCTCCAGACAATAGAAAACAACCTTGAAGTTGCGGGAGTTGAAGCCGCAGAAAAAGTACTGTTTGCCACCCACTACCTGTCAGGACCTGCAAGGGCCTGGTGGACTAGTGCCCGTGCAATGAATGCAGGACAGATGATGACATGGGAAGACTTCAAGCTGAAGTTCAGCAAGTACCATGTGCCTCAAGGATTAATCAAGAAAATGAGAGACGAGTTCCGTGAACTCAAGCAAGGAAGAATGTCCGTGGTGGAATACCGCGACAGGTTTCTCACTCTGTCAAGGTACGCCCCGGACGAGACCGACACAAATGAGAAGAGAAAGGAAAGATTTCGAACGGACTGCACGACGAGATGCAAACTGTGTTAGTGAATATTCCGTTCGCTGACCTCGAAGCCTCGTAGACTCAGCCATACAGATGGAAGAAAAGCTGCATCGGGCCAATGAGAACCGCAAGCGAGAATGATGAACCAAAGTGGACCCCACCATACCCAGAAGCACCGCAATAACTCCTCTGGAGGATTCACCCCCAGAAACAACAAGCCACCTGCTCAGACTTATCGCCCCAATACAGCAACAACCACGGAGGACCCCCGAAGCCCGGAGGAAACAACAATAACAACCGCAACCCCAACAGCCACAACAACAATGGGAACAACACCAACACCAACACTGGCCCAAGAACTGGAAGTAATGCCATCCCCGTCGCCCCGAAGGACAAATCAACGGTAAACTGCTACGAATTTGGAGTTTTAGGCCACTTTTCCAAAGAATGCCCCAAGATTGCCGCCAACACCGCTGCACCTGTCCAGCAACAGCGTCGCTTCGCAGGTAGAAGGAACCAGAATAACAACAACGGCCGTTTCTACCACATGACTGCCACTGAAGCTCAGGAAGCACCCCAGACCCTGACAAGTATGCCTTCCTGTTAATCAAAATGCTCAATCTCTCTTAGGAACCTAACTCCTCTTAAAATCTCGGGACGAGATTTGTTTAAGGGGAAGGGTTTGTAACATCCCAAAAATTTCAAAACAAAACAAATGAATTTCCCTAGTTCCAAATTTTGGAACCAACAAAAACTTTTATTAAATTAAGATTGATACATAACAATTTTGCATAATTCTTGTGCTCTTGCCATGATTGCTTGTTATTAGTATTTGAAAGAATATTAAACCCTAAAACCCCACCCCTCTTCTCACCATACTAGTGAAAATAAAGTAAAAGGAAATTAAATAAGAAAAAGGCATATGTGCCTATGGCTATAATTATAAATATTTACCCTAGACCTTTTCACTTTATTTAAAAGATTGGAAAAGCTTTGTAAACCTTATATAGCACTTCTTAAATCATTGCCAAGTTGAAACTAAAAAGAATATAAAGAAATTAAAAATGCCATAGAGGCATATGAAAGCTAAATAGCAAATATAAGAATTTAAGAAAACTAACCCTAGGACTTGTATGAATGGTTGGATCACCTCCATATATCATTTCAACAATTCACAACACCATTGTGAATCAAACCAAGTCAAAGTAAAAATAAAATACCCCATATGCATATAAGCCTATGTGCCACATAGCCAATTCACCAAACTTTGACCTAGGACATCAAACCTTGACAAAATGGTGTGAAACCATCTATAAACCCCATATAACACTAAATGAACCCTAACACATGTCCAAGTGAAGCAAGATAAACCCTTTGCAAGTTTATTAAAATTGGACACCTCATTTCTTATGTATTAAGGCCAAATTTGCAAATCTTTGAACAAGACCATTTGATTTAGTTTCAATGCTCTTAAAATGTTACTAAACTCATAAGAACCACATTAGAGTCAACCAAAGTCAAATCAAATGGAGAGAAATCAAATAGGGAGAGAATTCCCAAAATTCACTCACATACACATATGCCAAAATGCAAATCCTCCACCAAGGCCAAAATTGCTTGCCCCATTGTTTCTAAAATACTTCAATATGATAAACTAACACAATTGCATCATTGGATCAAGAATCAAATCAAAAGAAATCAAGAAATCAACATACATGTGATAATGGTCATTTTGCCACTTTACAAAATGTTCCCCACTTTACCCCTCTGTATTTCTCAACTCTCAAACCAAACTTAGTCAACTATGACCATGTCATCCAAGACCATGTCAAGGTCAACAACTTTCATGTTGACCATCTCTGCTAATGTTGACTAGGTTGACCAGAAAAACAGGGACAAGTAGAGACTTTGAATTAATGTGAAGATCAACCCCATTTTGAAATCTCACAAACCTTAACCAAATCCACCACCACCACCACCATTCTTTCACTCTATTTATATAATTGAGTTGCACCAAAAAGAATTTCGAAATTCGACCAAAACCTTCATGCGGCCATTTCATCAAACAGGTGGCAGGCAACAAATTGATTTGAACATACACTCCTTTACACACTGGTTTTTAGCCTCCACCACTTTATTTTGATGATCATCACACCTTGGTACTTCCTCTGCATCGAACCCAACTCATTTGCTCTGGTTAAAGTGAGGCCATGATCACCAATTCATCCATGCCGTACCCATGCCGGCCACCATGCCATTCATCCTCTCCATCTCTCTCTGGCCCCTTGTACCATGTCAACTAGCTCCTCGAACCTGCCTGTACCCGCCCTAAGCCAAAGACCACGCTACGGCCAGAACGCGCGCGCCCAGACAAGCCCAGGGCCGTGCCAGCGCACGCGGTGAGCGCGCCCTGACACGCTCTGGACGCCGCAGTACACGTCCTCGCCTGGAGCCTCTCGTCCTCCCCTCGCCTTGCCCTCTTGCACGCGCGATCACCATGCCTACAGCTAGCTCCTGGACATGCTCACTAGCTCGCGGGAGCCTCGTCACCGTCGCAATGATCCGAGTTCTGCCGCGCCGGTACTGCGAGGACGGCCACGATGCTAGCAAGCCTCAGACCATCATTGGCCACGCCAGCACGCTCTCTAGCCTCGCCTAGTCATCACCTACCTCGCGCGCCCCCTACCTTGCCCCTTCACCGCTCCAGACGGCCGCGCCATGGACGACCTCCACAGCACCCCACGGTCACCTCCCGTCCTATAAATAGAGACCATTTCAGCCTCCCTTCTCCACACAGAACCTGCTCCCTCCTTCTCCTTGTTCTCCTCGACCACCTCTCCCTTCCCAATTTCGCCGGAGAAGCTCCAATCGCCAGCTTGTTCCCGCCGGAGCCGCCGCAGATCAAGCCGCTGATCCACGCAGCCCCGAGCTCCGCCACTGTACCAGGCGCCTATTCACCCTCGCCAACGACGCCTCGACCACCGCCCTCGACCGCCGGCGACCTCCTGCGCTCTCCGACCCCCTACCTCGCCGGCGCAGCACACCCTTCTCCCCCGTCGACGACGACGACGCTCGGCCGTCGATCCACGGCCTAATCTAACGGCCAATATTTCCAGGTACCGTTTCGGCAATGATAAGTCGCTGACGCGTGGGACCCCCTGTCAGGCAGCCCGCTGCGTGGTTAGCACTAGTTGGGCCGGCCCAGTTGTTTAATCCGTTTAGCCCGTTTATTTTCCCGCGCGGCCCACAACATTCAAATTCGATTTAATCTATTAGTTCAAATTCAATACTGGTGCCAACTTCAAATTTAAATAGTTTAAATTCTACTAAACCAAATTTAGCAAATTTTATATATTTAGAAAGCTCATGAAATTATCTAAACAATGGCACTGGCCTCATGTCCAAATTCGAAATAAAATTTAAATGATAAAAATAACAAGGCAGGGACTTTTCTGACTTCAAATAAATATTAGAAATTATCTAGAAATGATTTTTAGTTGATTTCAACTCTAATAAATCACATTTGACATAATATAATTGTTTATGCAAAAATATAGCATGGTTGTTTTGCATGATCATGGACTAGAGTTAAATAATGACTATGGAACCATTTCTAGTTCATTTAATACATACACATAGAATTATTTAAATAGTATGAGGGCTCCTCTCTCATTTAAATTGTGAGCTTAAGTAATTCAAATAGAGGTACTGACCCTGGTCAAGAAAATCTCATGCTTAGTTACTTATAGATTCAAAATCATTTAGATGATAGTTTAACTTATATGAAGCATAGTTCCTCAATTAAATTATTAATCCAAATAGTTCAATGAGAATTAATAACACATATATTATTAACCCCTAGATTCCTATTTGAAAATATTTAATCATTCTCATAAGTAGTATTTAAATATTTCAAACCTATTAATTAAATCATATGAGATACTTTGGTCTCATTTAAATCTTGCCTCCACCATATTAATATGAAGTAGATCCCATGGTCAATTAAAATTCACTTTTAATCAATTAATAATATTAAAATATTACAAGGTGTTACTAAAATAGTATGAGGTGCTCACCTCCTTTTAAATCATCTTTCTCAAATATAGGAAGTAATGTTTGACCTTTAATTCCCTAGGCTCATGCTTGCTCATTTATAAATCTTAAATCTAAATAGTATTTAAATTTTCCAAAGATTAATTAAATCACATGAGATGATGAATCTCATTTAACTCACTCTTCTCAAATATTAAGTGTAAAGTGTTGACCTTGGTCAACAAGGGATCATCCCTGGTTGTTTTGAGAATATTAAAACACCTCAATAATAGTCCTTTAAATTTGTTACACTTATGTGCTAAAACCATATGAGAGATATTCCTCTCATTTAAACCTTGTTCTCAAGTAACTCAACATGAGGTAATAATCATAGTCTAGGTAACTGATACGTCTCCAACGTATTGATAATTTCTTATGTTCCATGCTACTTTATTGATGATACCTACATGTTTTATGCACATTATATGTCATATTTATGCATTTTCTAACCTATTAACAAGATGCGAAGAGCCAGTTGCGTTTTCTTTTTTTTGGTTTCAGAAATCCTAGTAGGAAATATTCTCGAATTGGACGAAACTTTCGCCCAGGGTCCTATTTTTGCACGAAGCTTCCAGAAGACCGAAGAGATAACGAAGTGGGGCCACGAGGCGCCGGAGGTGGCGGCGGCCCAGGGCCGGCGCCCGACCTACCCCCGGGCCCCTCGTGTGGCCCCCGCGTTGACCCTCCGCCTACTTAAAGCCTCCGTCGCGAAACCCCATGCAGAGACACGATACGGAAAACCTTCCGAGACGCCGCCGCGAATCCCATCTCGGGGGATTCGGAGATCGCCTGCACCCTGCCGGAGAGGGGTTCATCTCCCGGAGGACTCTTCATCGCCATGGTCGCCTCCGGAGTGATGAGTGAGTAGTTCACCCCTGGACCATGGGTCCATAGCAGTAGCTAGATGGTCGTCTTCTCCTTGTTGTGCTTCATTGTTGGATCTTGTGAGCTGCCTAACATGATCAAGATCATCTATCTGTAATACTATATGTTGTGTTTGTCGGGATCCGATGGATAGAGAGTACTATGATTATGGTGATTATCAATCTATTGTTTATGTGTTGTTTATGATCTTGCATGCTCTCCGTTATTGTAGAGGCTCTGGCCAAGTTTGTACTCTTAACTCCAAGAGGGAGTATTTATGCTCGATAGTGGGTTCATGCCTCCATTGAATCTGGGACAGTGACAGAAAGTTCTAAGGTTGTGGATGTGTTGTTGCCACTAGGGATAAAACATTGATTCTATGTCTAAGGATGTAGTTGTTGATTACATTACACCATACTTAATGCAATTATCTGTTGCTTAGCAACTTAATACTGAAGGGGTTCGGATGATAACCTGAAGGTGGACTTTTTAGGCATAGATGCAGTTGGATGGCGGTCTATGTACTTTGTCGTAATGCCCAATTAAATCTCACTATATTTATCATATCATGTATATGCATTGTTATGCCTTTCTCTATTTGTCAATTGCCGACTGTAATTTGTTCACCCAACATGCTTTTATCTTATGGGAGAGACACCTCTAGTGAACTGTGGACCCGGTCCTATTCTTTACATAGCATACAATCTCTGCAATTGTGTTTTTTGTTTTCTTTGCAAACATCTTCCACTCGATACGTTTAATCCTTTGTTACAGACAAGCGGTGAGATTGACAACCTCACTGTTTCATTGGGACAAAGTACTTGGGTTGTGTTGTGCAGGTTCCGCGTTGGCGCCGGAATCCCTGGTGTTGCTCCGCATCACATTTCGCGACCATCAACCTTCAACGTGCTTCTTGGCCCCTACTGGTTCGATTAAACCTTGGTTTCTTTCTGAGGGAAAACTTGCCACTGTGCGCATCATACCTTCCTCTTGGGGTTCCCAACGGACGTGTACATCTACGCGCATCAAGCACTTTTTCTGGCGCCGTTGCCGGGGAGATCAAGACACGCTGCAAGGGGAGTCTCCACTTCTCAATCTCTTTACTTTGTTTTTGTCTTGCTTTATTTTATTTACTACTTTGTTTGCTGCACTAAATCAAAATACAAAAAAATTAGTTGCTAGTTTTACTTTATTTCTTGTCTTGCTCTCTATATCAAAAACACAAAAAAAAATAGTTACTTGTCTTTACTTTGTTCGCCTAGTTTACTTTTTGCTTATTGCATCATGTTTCCTTTTAATTTCACCACAAAAGATATACCGGTAGGACGTGGGTCCATAGTTGGGAGAAATAATATAGAAGAATTTTTCAATCATGTTAGTATTACTGAAAATTTTGAAGATAAACACTTGGTAGAACTTGCACCTACCTATGAAATTGCTGCTGCTGCTTTAGTTCGCATGTTGGAAACTAAATTTGTTAATCTCAATCCTATAATCCAACACATGTTTCTCACACTTGGTGATATGGAAGAAGGGAAAAGAAAGATTTTGTTCTAGAAACTCTTCTTAGAGAATTTGGGGGATTAGCAAGAGAGGCTAGAAAGGTTTTTGCTAAATTTAATATGCTAGGTTCTCATACCAATTTTATTGGTCTCCTTGAAAAAATGGACATGGATAGAATAAGGTATAACTAATAACATTAATGATGGTGGGGAAATCAAAGCACCAATACCATGTAAACTCCTAGCTATGAATGATGCACTAGAAAATAACTATGCTTGGCTTGTTCCGGAAAATTTGTTCGATGAGAGTAGCAAGCCTAAGACTAATGAAAAGGGAGACGCTAAAACTTATATATCAAACATACTATGCTTGGTTGAGAAAACTCCCAACACCCCTGGTAATGATGTTGATGCTTCTACTCGATAATACTTGATTTGCACTTTCTGCGCCTAGTTAAAGAAAAGCGCTTATGGGAGACAACCCATGTTTTTTACCTACAGCAATTTTTTGTTTTATTGAGTCTTGGAAGTTGTTTACTACTGTAGCAACCTCTCCTTATCATGTTTTTGTGCCAAGTAAAGTTTCTATGTCAAAGTTGATGTTATATTTAGGATCGCTGCGCAGAAACAGCATTGCTGTCTGTCACGAATCTGGGCACAGTTCTCTGTAGAAAATTCGAAAAAATCTTCCAATTTACGAGCGTGATCCTCAGATATGTACGCAACTTTCATTAGTTTTGAGTTTTCCATTTGAGCAAGTCTAGTGCCAGCTTTAAATTCGTCTTTACGGACTGTTCTGTTTTTGACAGATTCTGCCTTTTATTTCGCATTGCCTCTTTTGCTATGTTGGATTTATTTCTTTGATCCATTAATGTCCAGTAGCATTATGCAATGTCCAGAAGTGAAAATAATGATTGTGTCACCTCTGAATGTGTGAATTATTAATGATGCACTAACCCTCTAATGAGTTTGCTTGAAGTTTGGTGTGAAGGAAGTTTTCAAGGGTCAAGAGAGGAGTATGATATACTATGATCAAGAGGAGTGAAAGCTCTAAGCTTGGGGATGCCCCGTGGTTCACCCCTGCATATTTTAAGAAGACTCAAGCGTCTAAGCTTGGGGATGCCCAAGGCATCCCCTTCTTCATCGACAACATCATCAGGTTCCTCCCCTGAAACTATATTTTTATTCAATCACATCTTGTGTTCTTTACTTGGAGCGTCGGTTTGTTTTTGTTTTTGTTTTTGTTTGAATAAAATGGATCCTAGCATTCACTTTGTGGGAGAGAGACACGCTCCGCTGTTGCATATGGACACATGTGTCCTTAGGCTTTACTCATAATGTTCAAGGCGGAGTTTCTTCTTCGTTAAATTGTTATATGGTTGGAATTAGAAAATGCTACATGTAGTAATTCTAAAATGTCTTGGATAATGTGATACTTGGCAATTTTTGTGCTCATGTTTAAGCTCTTGCATCATATGCTTTGCACCCATTAATGAAGAAATACATAGAGCTTGCTAAAATTTGATTTGCATATTTGGTTTCTCTAAGGTCTAGATAATATCTAGTATTGAGTTTTGAACAACAAGGAAGACGGTGTAGAGTCTTATAATGTTTACAATATGTCTTTTATGTGAGTTTTGCTGCACCGATTCATCCTTGAGTTTGCTTCAAATAACCTTGCTAGCCTAAACCTTGTATCGAGAGGGAATACTTCTCATGCATCCAAAATCCTTGAGCCAACTACTATGCCATTTGTGTCCACCATACCTACCTACTACATGGTATTTCTCCGCCATTCCAAAGTAAATTGCTTGAGTGCTACCTTTAAAATTCCATCATTCACCTTTGCAATATATAGCTCATGGGACAAAATAGCCTTAAAAACTATCGTAGTATTGAATATGTACTTATGCACTTTATCTTTTATTAAGTTGCTTGTTGTGCGATAACCATGCTTCTGGGGAACGCCATCAACTATTGTTGAATATCATGTGAGTTGCTATGCATGTCCGTCTCTTGTCCGAAGGATCTATCATTTTAGTGGTTGGAGCATGCAAAATTGTTAGAGAAGAACATTGGGCCGCTAACTAAAGCCATGAACCATGGTTGAAGTTTTTTTGGACATATATCCTCAATCTCATATGAGAATAATAATTGTTGCTACATGCTTATGCATTTAAGAGGAGTTCATTATCTTTGTCCATGTTGTCCCGGTATGGATGTCTAAGTTGAGAATAATCAAAAGCGAGAAATCCAAAATGCGAGCATTCTCCTTAGACCTTTGTACAGGCGGCATGGAGGTACCCCTTTGTGACACTTGGTTGAAACATGGCATGCAAAGACCCGGTAGTCCAAGCTAAGTAGGACGAGGTGCGGACACTATTAGTATACTATGCATGAGGCTTGCAACTTGTAAGATATAATTTATATAACTCATATGCTTTATTACTACCGTTGACAAAATTGTTTCATGTTTTCAAAATAAAAGCTCTAGCACAAATAACAATCGATGCTTTCCTCTTTGAAGGACCATTCTTTTACTTTTATTGTTGAGTCGGTTTACCTATCTCCTTCCACCTTAAGAAGCAAACACTTGTGTGATGTGCATTGATTCCTACATACTTGCATATTGCACTTGTTATATTACTTTATGTTGACAATATCCATGAGATATACATGTTATAAGTTGAAAGCAACCGCTGAAACTTAATCTTCCTTTGTGTTGCTTCAATACCTTTACTTTGATTTATTGCTTTATGAGTTAACTCTTATGCAAGACTTATTGATGCTTGTCTTGAAGTACTATTCATGAAAAGTCTTTGCTTTATGATTCATTTGTTTACTCATGTCATTACCATTGTTTTGATCGCTGCATTCATTACATATGTTTACAAATAGTATGATCAAGATTATGATGGCATGTCACTTCAGAAATTATCTTTGTTATCGTTTTACCTGCTCGGGACGAGCAGAACTAAGCTTGGGGATGCTGATACGTCTCCAACGTATCGATAATTTCTTATGTTCCATGCTACTTTATTGATGATACCTACATGTTTTATGCACATTATATGTCATATTTATGCATTTTCTGGAACTAACCTATTAACAAGATGCCGAAGAGCCGATTCTGTTTTCGCTGTTTTTGGTTTAAGTCCAAAGGAAATATTCTCGAATTGGACGAAACTTTCGCCCAGGGTCCTATTTTTGCACGAAGCTTCCAGAGGAAGAGATAACGAAGTGGGGCCACGAGGCAGCCCAGGGGTGGCCGGCGCGGCCTAGGCCCTGCCGCGCCGACCTACCCGGCCTCGTGTGGCCCCCGCTGTTGACCCTCCGCCTACTTAAAGCCTCCGTCGCGAAACCCCCGAATGCAGAGCCACGATACGGAAAACCTTCCAGAGACGCGCCGCCGCGAATCCCATCTCGGGGGATTCAGGAGATCGCCTCCGGCACCCTGCCGGAGAGGGGATTCATCTCCGGAGGACTCTTCATCGCCATGGTCGCCTCTCGAGTGATGAGTGAGTAGTTCACCCTGGACCATGGGTCCATAGCAGTAGCTAGATGGTCGTCTTCTCCTTGTTGTGCTTCATTGTTGGATCTTGTGAGCTGCCTAACATGATCAAGATCATCTATCTGTAATACTATATGTTGTGTTTGTCGGGATCCGATGGATAGAGAGTACTATGATTATGGTGATTATCAATCTATTGTTTATGTGTTGTTTATGATCTTGCATGCTCTCCGTTATTAGTAGAGGCTCTGGCCAAGTTGTGTACTCCAAGAGGGGGTATTTATGCTCGATAGTGGGTTCATGCCTCCATTGAATCGGGACAGTGACAGAAAGTTCTAAGGTTGTGGATGTGTTGTTGCCACTAGGGATAAAACATTGATTCTATGTCTAAGGATGTAGTTGTTGATTACATTACGCACCATACTTAATGCAATTGTCTGCTTAGCAACTTAATCTTTGGAGGTTCGGATGATAACTTGAAGGTGGACTTTTCAGGCATAGATGCGATTGGATGGCGGTCTATGTACTTTGTCGTAATGCCCAATTAAATCTCACTATATTTATCATATCATGTATATGCATTGTTATGCCTTTTCTATTTGTCAATTGCCCAATTGTAATTTGTTCACCCAACATGCTTTTATCTTATGGGAGAGACACCTCTAGTGAGTGGACCCCGGTCCTATTCTTTACATAGCATACAATCTACTGCAATTGTGTTTTTTTCTTTGCAAACATCTTCCACTCGATACGTTTAATCCTTTGTTACAGCAAGCCGGTGAGATTGACAACCTCACTGTTTCGTTGGGACAAAGTACTTGGTTGTGTTGTGCGGAGTTCGCGTTGGCGGAATCTGTTGCGCGCATCACATTTCGCGACCATCAACCTTCAACGTGCTTCTTGGCTCCTCTGGTTCGATTAAACCTTGGTTTCTTTAGAGGGAAAACTTGCCACTGTGCGCATCATACCTTCCTCTTGGGGTTCCCAACGGACGTGTACATCTACGCGCATCAGTAACCTCATATTGAATTATTTGGTGGCATTAAATCACTACCAGGTTATGATTAAATTGCATGAGGTATGGAACCTCATTTAAATCATTTTCTCAAATGATAAGTATGAAGAGGTTGACTTTGGTCAACCTAGGTCATATATTATTCATAAGAGAAATTAAATCTTAAGAAGATTCAATGAGAGGAAATTATTTTTCTATTATTAAATAAGGAAACCCTAGCATAATCTTGTAATAAATATTAAGTAGTAATGCTAGATCATTGTGTGAGCCACTAAGGCTAATTAAGAGTACTTAAGTATTGTTTGGTGATTGTATCCTCGTATTCGTTTATAGACGCTAGTACCGGAGACTATCAAGAGGAGGAGGTATTCTACCAAGAGGAAGAAGAAGAATACCTTGATCACTTCACCAATCAAGGCAAGCTGATATTAATATTACCCCTACAAGCAAGCTAACATTCTTGCAAGCTAGACTAATGCAAGCTAATAAACTTGCTAACCATCAGGGTGCAAAGCTCTACTAGAGCAAGGCATCATTACATTTTACTTTATGAACCTATCCCAAAGTTTTTACTTTATAAGCTTTACTTGATTTTATTTATCAAAGTTACTTTTTGGTTTATGATTCACTTGGTCTAGAGTAGAACAATACTTGATTTAGATTGGCACCCCTCAAAGCTAGATAGCACCCCTCATATAGTTGCTATCGCTAATCAACTAAAATTTGGACTACTCTAGATGGGAACATGTGACTTTGAAATGAAGTTGAAACCTTGGAATGATGGTTCATTCCATTGAATGACTTTGAAGGTGAATATGACCAAGAGAAGATGGTGATTTTTGATATAAAACTGATGGTTGGGTTCGGATGCGATACCATTCCAATTTTGAAAGTACCCCCACAATACCCAATATGGGTAAGGGCGTAACTAGAAATTTATGTGCTTTAGTATGGGTTCCCTCTAAACAAGCGTCATCGGGGTTATGCCAAGGGCTGCCTCCAAAGACATCTGAGATGATGTGACGTGATTGAGGTGAATTGTCCGGCCCAAGCCATGTGCGGTTCCAGGGTTAACGGGTTGGTTTTCCTGGGAGGCCAAGTTCATGGGGAGAGGTGCTGTACTAGAGTGTATAAGTGAAAGGTTATGGTTGGTAGTCCGCATACGGAGTATGATAAATCAGGGCCAGTTAACCCTGACGGATTATTGCAAATATTGTGGCACAAGTGTACGACCTCTGCAGTGTAGAACTATTCGAATAGCCGTGTCCACGGTTACGGACGATTGGAAAGGCCATCTGTTCAGTCATCAGACCATTTAAAAATGTGACATATGACTGGTGACTTGAAGTTGACCGGTGAATGGTGACTTTGAGTTGGACCACAACCGAGTTGTGGGAATGACACTAATGTTCCCACTTGAGTTAGTCTAGCAATTCAAGCATCTTTACTAAATGTTTATGAACTAAACTTGGCTTTATGCAAATAAACCTAGGAGCTTAGCATCCCCTTTACCACAATTAATAGTGCTTACACTAGTATTAGTTTGCGAGTACCTTAAAAGTACTCATGGCTTTGTCCCTAGCTATTCAAATGGCCAGACTATGAAGGTGAATTTATGAGGAAGATGAACAACAGAACGTACGACAACTAGGACCGCTCCCCCGCGTCAGCAGTTGCTGTGGAACAGATGGACCACGACCGTTACTTCGCTATGTGTTTTGTAATAGGATCTCTAGATCCACTATGTTGTATTAAGACTGGATCATGTGATCCTTTGTTGTAAGACGATTATGTGTTGTAATAAATGATGTGTTGTGATATCAAGCTATTATGTCTCGCAAAAACAATATTCCTGGGATTGCGATGAATGGCATAATAGGCATCTGGACTTAAAAACCGGGACATTACCACCACTAGTAATGTTGATTCTTCATGTTGCTACACCTTCTACTATCAATGGTAAAATAATTGGTGTTGGCAATGTTTCTACTCCTAGTGCAAAGCGCACAAAACTGCTGTTTGTGATAAAACTGCTGAAATTTTTCAAAATATTGGTGACAATGATTCCATTGATGTAGAACATAATGGTTTAGATTTTGATGATTGTCATATTTTTGAAGTTATAAAGTTCTTACAAAAACTTGCTAGAAGTCCCAATGCTAGTGCTATAAATTTAGCCTTTACAAAACATATTACAAATGCTCTCATTAAAGCTAGGAAGAGAAATTAAAACATGAAGCTTCTATTCCTAGGAAGTTAGAAGATGGTTGGGAGCCCATCATTAAGATGAAATTCAATGACTTTGAGTGTAATGCTTTATGTGATCTTGGTGCAAGTATTTCTGTTATGCCTAAAAAGATTGATGATATGCTTGACTTGTCACCATTGAAGAATTGTTATTTGGATGTTAATCTTACGATAATGTTAAAGAAACCTTTAGGGAGGATTGATAATGTTCGCATTACGGTTAACAATAACCTTGTCCCGTTGATTTTGTTGTCTTGGATATGAATGCAATGCATCTTGTCCTATTGTGTTGGGAAGACCTTTTCTTCGAACCGTTGGTGCTGTTATTGATATGAAGGAAGGTAATATTAAATATCAATTTCCTATTAAGAAAGGTATGGAACACTTCCCTAGAAAGAGAATAAAGTTGCCTTTTGATTCTATTATTATAACAAGTTATGATGTTGATGCTTCTTCTCTTGATGTTACTTGATTTGCACTTTCTGCGCCTAGCTGAAAGGCGTTAAAGAAAAGCACTTCTTGGGAGATAACCCATGTTTTATTTTATTTACTGTATTGTTGAGTCTTGGAAGTTGTTTACTACTGTAGCAACCTCTCCTTATCATGTTTTTGTGCCAAGTAAAGTTTCTATGCTAAAGTTGATGGTAGATTTGGATGCTGCGCGAAAACGGCATTCTTGCATCACGAATTCTCATGAGCTCACAATAAAAATCGAAAAAAATCTGAAAATTTACGAGCGTGATCCTCATATATGTACGCAACTTTCATTATTTTTGAGTTTTTCATTTGAGCAAGTTAAGTGCCCCTGCCAGATTCGTCTTTACGGACTGTTGTTTTTGCCGATTCTGCCTTTTATTTCGCATTGCCGCTTTTGCTATGTTGAATGAGTTTCTTTGTTTCATTAACTTTCAGAAGCTTTGTGCAATGTCCAGAAGAGTTAAGAATGATTGTGCCACCTCTGAATATGAGAATTTTTGATTATGCACTAACCCTCTAATGAGTTTGCTTGAAGTTTGTGGTGAAGGAAGTTTTCAAGGGTCAAAAGAAGAGGATGATATACTATGATCAAGAAGAGTGAAAAGTCTAAGCTTGGGGATGCCCCGGTGTTTCATCCCTGCATATTTTAAGAAGACTCAAGCATCTAAGCTTGGGGATGCCCAAGGCATCCCCTTCTTCATCGACAACATTATCAGGTCACTTCTAGTGAAACTATATTTTTATTCCATCACATCTTATGTTCTTTACTTGGAGCATCGGTTTGCTTTTATTTTTGTTTTGGTTTGAATAAAGTTGGATCCCACCATCCTTATATTGGAGATATTACGCTCCGCTTTTTCATATGGAACACTTGTGTTCTTAATTGTGCTTTAATGTTCATGGCGAAGGCTGAAATTGCTTCGTTAAATTGCTATTTGGTTGGAATCGGAAAATGCTGCATATGGTTTGGAATAACTTGGCAATTGTTTGAGCTCTCATAGATCATGTTTAAGCTCTTGCATCATGTAGTTTAATCTATTAATGAAGAACTACTACGTAGAGCTTGTTTAATTTTATTTGCATGATTGGTCTCTCTAAGTCTAGATATTTTTTGGTAAAGTGTTTGAACAACAAGGAAGACAGTGTAGAGTCTTATAATGCTTGCAATATGTTCTTGTGTGAGTTTTGTTGTACCTGTTCATACTTGTGTTTGCTTCAAACAACCTTGCTAGCCCAAACCTTGTACCGAGAGGAAATGCTTCTCGTGCATCCAAACACCTTGAGCCAAAACCCATGCCATTTGTGTCCACCATATCTACCTACTATATGGTATTTTTCCCATTCCAAGTAAATTACTTGAGTGCTACCTTTAAAATTTCATTCCTTTATCTTTGCAATATATAGCTCATGGGACAAATAGCTTAAAAACTATTGTGGTGATGAATATGTAGTTATGTGTCTTAATTTTTATAAGTTGCTTGTTGAGCGGTAACCATGTTTTGGGGACGCCATCAACTCTTTACCTTTGTTGGATATCATGTGAGATGCTATGCATGTTCGTCTTGTCTGAAGTAAGTGTGATTTCATGATCAAATGGTTTGAGTATGCATATGTTAGAGAAGAACATTGGGCCGCTAACTAAAGCCATGTATCATGGTGGAAGTTTCAATTTGGACATACAACCTCAATCTCTTATGAGAATATTAGCTGATTTGAATGCTTAAGCATTAAAGAGAGTCCATTATCTATTGTCTATGTTGTCCCGGTATGGATGTCTAAGTTGAGAATAATCAAAAGCGATAAATCCAATCGTGCTTTCTCCTTAGACATTTGTACAGGCGGCATAGAGGTACCTTTTGTGACACTTGGTTGAAACATATGTTATGCAATGATAATCTGTGTTATCCAAGCTAAGTAGGACAAGGTGCGAGCACTATTAGTACTCTATGCATGAGACTTGCAACTTGTAGGAAGTATTATGCATAGCACATATGAATTATTACTACCGTTGACAAAATTGTTTCTATGTTTTCAAAATAAAAGCTCTAGCACAAAATAGTAATCCATGCTTCCCTCTGCGAAGGGCCATTCTTTTACTTTATGTTGAGTCGGTTTACCCTTCTTTCTATCTTAGAAGCAAACACTTGTGTTAACTGTGTGCATTGATTCTTACATGTTTACTTATTGCACTTGTTATACTACTCTATGTTGACAAATATCCATGAGATATACATGTTACAAGTTGAAAGCAATTGCTGAAACTTAATCATCATTTGTGTTGCTTCAATGCATTCTACTTTGAATTTATTGCTTATGAGTTAGCTCTTATGCAAGTCTTGTGATCCTTGTCTTGAAATTTTATTCATGAAAAGTTTTGCTATATGATTCATTTGTTTAGTCATTATCTTTGTTAGCAATCTTTTGTTGAATCACTACATTCATCTCATATGCTTTACAATAATGTTGATCAAGATTATGTTGGTAGCATGTCACTTGAGAAATTATTTGTGTTATCGTTTACCTACTCGAGGGCGAGTAACTAAGCTTGGGGATGCTTGATACGTCTCAAACGTATCTATAATTTCTTATGTTCCATGCTACTTTTATGACAATACTTGAATGTTTTATACATACTTTACATTATTATACATTTTTCAGCACTAACCTATTATGAGATAAGTGCCGGTCTTTTTCTAGCATTTTTGGTTTAATCCTAGTAAATATTCTCGAATGGACGAAATCAACGCCCGGTCCTATTTTGAAGCTTCGGAAGGCGAAAGGAAACGAAGTGAGGCCACGGGCGGCCACACACCCGGGGCGGCGGCCCGGGCCTGGTCGCGCAGAGCCTAGTGTGTGGGCCCTCGTCGCCCACTGACCTACCCTTCGCCTACAAATACATCCGTCGCGAAACCCCTGTGCAGGAGCCACGATACGGAAAACCTTCCAGACGCCGCCATCATGAAGATCCCATCTCGGGATTCGGAGATCGCCTCAGCACCCTGCCGGAGGGGAATCATCGGAAGGAGCTCTACATCATCATGCCCGCCTCGGGATTGATGCGTGAGTAGTTCATCCTTGGACTATGGGTCCATAGCGGTAGCTAGATGGTTGTCTTCTCCGCTTGTGCTATCATTGTTTAGATCTTGTGAGCTGCCTAACATGATCAAGATCATCTATTGTAATGCTACATGTTGTGTTTGGTGGGATCCGATGAATATAGAATATTATAAGTTGATTATCGATCTATCATATATGTGTTGTTTATGTTCTTGCATGCTCTCTGTTGCTAGTAGAGGCTCTGGCCAAGTTGATGCTTGTAACTCCAAGAGGGAGTATTTGTGCTCGATAGTGGGTTCATGCCTCCATTTGTCAGGACAGTGACAAAAAGTTCTAAGGTTGTGGATGTGTTGTTGCTACTAGGGATAAAACATTGATGCTTTGTCTAAGGATATTTGTGTTGATTACATTAGCCATACTTAATGCAATTATCTGTTGTTTACAACTTAATCCTGGAAGGGGTTGCGGATGCTAACACGAAGGTGGATTATTTAGGCATAGATCCATGCTGGATAGCGGTCTATGTACTTTGTCGTAATGCCCGATTAAATCACATGGTAATCATCGTTGATATGTATTGAATCTTTGTTTGTCAATTGCCCGAATTTGTTCACCCAACATGTTAGTTATCTTATTGGAGAGACACCTCTGATGTGGACGGTCCATTCTTTTATCTAATACATTCTCTGTTTTTTTGTTCTTTGCAAACAAACACCATCTTCCACTCGATACGTTTAATCCTTTGTTTTCAGCAAGCGGTGAGATTGACAACCTCACTGTTACGTTGGGGCAAAGTACTTTGATTGTGTTGCGGGTTCCACGTTGGCGCCAGTGGTGTTGCGCCGCCTACATTCCTCCACCAACAACTTTCACGTGCTTCTTGGCTCCCTCTGGTTTGATAACCTTGGTTTCTTCTGAGGGAAAACTTCTGCTACTGTGCGCATCACACTTTCCTCTTGGGGTTCCCAACGGACGTGTACATCTCGCGCATCAAGCCGGATCGAGCGTTTGGGGGACGTGTTTCGTTCGTGCCACGTTTGGGGACGTCGCTCCGCAGCTGCATCCCCCAAACAAAATTTAGAACTTAAGTGAATTCATTCAAACTTGCTATAACAAAATTCGATGAAATTTAAATTGAACCCTAATCTAGTAGTACTTGCAGCCAGAGGCGTCGTAGTACTGGTGGAAGTTGTACATGTCGTCGGTGACGACCTCCTACTTGTCGCGCTCGTCGGGCTCGTCCTTCACCGCGCCGCTTGGTCCAGCCTCGCCGTGTCGGTGAGGTCAACGAGCGGCTTCCCGGTGTCGCGGATGGACATGGCGATTGCCGCGTCGAGGTCACCCCTCCAGGCGTCCTTGTCGTTTAGCGTCGCGAACGCCGCGTGCAGCCCTGGCAGTCCTCGGGGTCGTCGCATTTCACTCGCGATGAGGCGATGCTGCCGCTCGTACTCCGCTAGCGGCGCTGCGCCTTCTGGCCCATCGTCGTCTTGCTCCTCCTTCGCCTCGGGCTTCGGGATGGTGTCGATCGCGCGGAAACCCTAACGCGAGGGAAGAGTTGGAGGGGGCCAGTCGACTACGTCCTCCTTGGCTGCCAGCAGCTACGGGATGTGGTGGCGGCGGGACGGCGTCTCCAACCTTGGTGCCGGTTGTGCCGGAACGCCCAGAGAGGAGCGCCCATCCTTGTTCATTATGCCCAATGAGGCCGGCGGTGCATTCATCTCTCATCGTCCGCATGATATGTCCATTTTGCATCACTATTTTATATCATAATTTGTTGTTATTCATTGATATATTTCATATTTAGAGATGATACTTATGTTATTTCACCTATTTTGCATGTTTCATGATTATTGGAGAATTATTCACCGGAGTCAGGATTCTGCTGGAAAAAGCACCGTCGAGGACACCATATTTCGGAAGATCAACAATTGTGGAAATTATATGAAAAATCCTATTTTTCCAGAAGACGAAGGGAGCCAAAAGGAGGGGCCGAGAGGGGCCGCCATGGGCCCCCCATAGCCGCGTGGGCCCGCATGCCGCGCCGCCATGTGGGGAGGGGCCCAGTACTCAGCCTCCTCTCTGCCGTACTTCTTCGCCAAAACCTAAGACACGGGGAGTTACGGAGGGAATTGCAGGCCGCCTCTGCGGAGGCGGAGAGACTGGAGAGAAAAAGAGCTCTCGTGAGCGGGAATCCGCGGAAATTCCCTCGAGGAGGGAAATCGACGCCATCGCCACCGTCATCGAGCTGGCATCATTGGGATCATCATCTCCACCATCTACACCGCCATCTCCACCGCTGCATCTCGTCACCGCTGTAACAATTAGGGTTGGATCTTGATTGTTTGATAGGGAAACTCTCCCGGTATTGATTTCTACTTGTTATTGATGCTATTGAGTGAAACCATTGAACCAAGGTTTATGTTCAGATTGTTATTCATCATCATATCACCTCTGATCATGTTCCATATGATGTCTCGTGAGTAGTTCGTTTAGTTCTTGAGGACATGGGTAAGTCTAAATGTTAGTAGTGAATTATGGTTGAGTAATATTCAATGTTATGATATTTAAGTTGTGGTGTTATTCTTCTAGTGGTGTCATGTGAACGTCGACTACATGATACTTCACCTTTATGGGCCTAGGGGAGTGCATCTTGTATTCGTTTGCTAATTGTGGGGTTGCCGGAGTGACAGCAACCTAAACCCCCGTTAGTATATCGGTGCAGGAGGGATAGCAGGATCTCAGAGTTTAAGGTTGTGGTTAGATTTATCTTAATTACTTTCTTGTATTTGTGGATGCTTGCAAGGGGTATAATCACAAGTATGTATTAGTCCTAGGAAGGCGGTGCATTAGCATAGGTTCACCCACACAACACTTATCAAAACAATGAAGATTAATCAACTATAGGAAGCGAAAGCACTAGACTAAAATCCCGTGTGTCCTCAAGAATGTTTGGTCATTATAAGTAAACAAACCGCTTGTCCTTTGTGCTAAAAAGGCCACTCGCTGCAATTATTTCTCTCACATTTTATTTACTCGTATTTTATTTATCTGTATATCAAAACCCCCTGAATACTTATCTGTGAGCATTTACAGTGAATCCTTCATCAAAATTGCTTGTCAACACCTTCTGCTCCTCGTTGGGTTCGACACTCTTATTTATCGAAAGTACTACGATACACCCCTATACTTGTGGGTCATCAAGACTATTTTCTGGCGCCGTTGCCGGGGAGTGAAGCGCTATTGGTAAGTGGAATTGGTAAGGAAACTTTTACTGTACGTGCTGATTTTGTTTCTGCTTGCTGCTATAAGTCATTATGGAGAGATCCTCCCTTAAATTTCTATTTGGGAAATCTACTACTACTGCAACGGTAGTGGATGAGGCGCCAGGTGAGGAAGTAATACCATATAAAATACCTATGAAAATTATTGAACGTGTTGTGGATAACCGCTATGAAGGGGATGGAACTGTTCATCCTGGAGATCATTTACTGTTTTTACATGAATTATGCGGGTTATTCAAGTGTGCAGGTATTTCAATGGATGAAGTTAGGAAGAAATTATTTGTTATGTCGCTATCTGGTAAAGCGGCGCATTGATATAAACTGCTGAAGGATGGGCGTTCTCTTGATTGGAAGGATATTGTGCCTCTATTTTATTCCAAATTCTATCCTCCAAGTGAAATTCACAAAGACCGCAACCGTATATATAATTTCTGGCCTCATGATGGAGAGAGTATTGCCCAAGCGTGGGGAGATTGAAGTCTTTAATGCTCAAATGCCCCATTCATGAGCTTCCTGGTAATATTATTATTGATAATTTCTATGCAAGACTTTCTTTTCAAGATAAAACCTTGCTGGATACTTCTTGTTCTGGATCATTCACGCACAATAAAGAAGAGTTTAAATGGGACCTTCTTGATCGAATCCAAGAAAATACTGAAGGATGGGAGAATGACAAAGGTAGAGTGTCAGGTATAAATTATGATTATGAATGCATTGAAACTTTTATGGATACTGATGAATATCGTAATATAAGTGCTACATATGGTCTTGACTCTCAAGTTGTTGCAAATATTTATAAAGCCTTTGCTTCTCATTTTGAATTGCCTAGGAAGAATTTTGATAAGTATCATGAACCTTATAAAGATAAAATTGATTCACCTAAAGGTAAATGTATTGAAATTAAAACTGTTGATCATGTTCTTCCTGAAGCTTATATTGAAAAAACTCCTTTCCCTGCTAAAATGAAGGAGTATTCTGTTATAACTAGTGTAGTTAATAAAAGTGCAAAGAAACCCATAGAACCTGAAGAACAAATAAAGGTTGAACCTGTTGTTGCAATAGTTAAAGATCTTGTGACTGAAAATGTGGAAGATGGTCATATTATTTTTTGTGAAGATGCTTCTAATATTGTTTCGCATCCTAATAAGTATAGGAAAGCCAGTGTTCCTGTGCTCTCTGTTCGAATTGGTGATCATTGCTATTATGGTTTATGCGATATTGGTGCAAGTATTAGTGCCATTCCTTATGAGCTCTACACGGAAATCATGCATGAAATTGGTTCTTGTGAACTTGAAGATATTGATGTGGTTATTCAGCTAATAGAGAAACTATCTCTCCCATTGGTATTGTTCGAGATGTGGAAGTTCTATGTGGTAAGATTAAATATCCTGCTGACTTTTTGGTACTTGGTTCTGCTGCTAGTAAGTCTTGTCCTATTATTTTTGGTAGACCTTTTCTAAATACTTGTGGAGCTATTATAGATTGCAAGAAAGAGAAAATTGTTACTAAATTTGTTGGTGAATCTTATGAGTTTAACTTCTCTAAATTTGCCAAAACTCCTTATAAAGCTGATTTGCCTAATGATGATTTTAGAGTTGAACAGTGTGCATCTATTGCTCTTGCTCCTAATAATCCTTTGCAGCAACATTTGGAGAATAGTGAGAGTGAAGTTTTTAGGGAAGAAAGGGATGAGCTTGATGAAATTTTCCTTCATCAACCTATTCTTAAACATGACTTACCTGTTGAAGATCTAGGTGTAACACCACCACCAAAGGAAGATCCTGTATTTGATTTAAAACCATTACCTGATAATCTTAAGTATGCTTATATTGATGATAAGAAAACATATCCTGTTATTATTAGTGCTAAGCTTTCAGATATTGAGGAAGAAAGGTTATTGGAAATATTAAAGAAACACCGAGGAGCTATTGGCTACACTCTTGATGACTTGAAGGGGATTTCTCCCGCTATTTGCCAACATGCCATTAATATAGAAGATGGTGCAAAACCTGTTGTTGAACATCAGCGTCGTCTAATTCCCAAGATGAAGGATGTGGTAAGAAATGAGGTATTAAAACTTCTTGAAGCTGGTATTATATATCCTATTGCTGATAGTAGATGGGTTAGTCCTGTACATTGTGTTCCTAAGAAGGGAGGAATAACTGTTGTGCCTAATGATAATGATGAGCTTATTCCTCAAAGAGTAGTTGTAGGATATAGAATGTGCATTGATTTTCGAAAAGTTAATAAAGTTACTAAGAAAGATCATTACCCTTTACCTTTTATTGATCAAATGTTAGAAAGGTTGTCTAAAAATACTCATTTCTGTTTTCTTGATGGATATTCTGGGTTTTCACAAATTGTTGTTAGAGCTAAAGATCAAGAGAAAACCATTTCACTTGTCCCTATGGAACTTATGCTTATAGGCGTATGCCTTTTGGTTTATGTAATGCTCCTGCTACTTTTCAAAGATGCATGTCTGCTATTTTTCATGGCTTTTGTGAAAAGATTGTTGAGGTTTTCATGGATGATTTTTCTGTCTATGGGAATTCTTTTGACAATTGCTTGCGAAACCTTGATGAAGTTTTGCAGAGATGTGAAGAAACTAACCTTGTTCTTAATTGGGAGAAATGCCATTTTATGGTTAATGAAGGATTTGTATTGGGACATAAAATTTCCGAGAGAGGTATTGAAGTTGATAGAGCTAAAGTTGAAGCAATTGAGAAGATGCCTATCCTAGGGATGTTAAAGGTATTCGTAGTATTCTTGGTCATGCTGGGTTTTATAGGAGGTTTATTAAAGATTTCTCTAAAATTTCAAAGCCTCTTACTAATCTTCTTCAAAAAGATGTACCTTTCATTTTTGATGATGATTGTAAGGAAGCCTTTGAAACTCTAAAGAAAGCCTTAACAACTGCTCCTATAGTTGAACCTCCTGATTGGAATTTACCTTTTGAAATTATGTGTGATGCTAGTGATTTTGCTGTAGGTGCTGATCTTGGACAGCGAGTAGATAAAAAACTAAATGTTATTCATTATGCTAGTAAAACTCTAGATGCTGCTCAAATAAATTATGCTACAACTGAGAAAAATTATTAGCCGTAGTTTTTGCATGTGACAAGTTTAGATCCTATATTGTTGATTCAAAAGTTACAATTCATACTGATCATGCTGCAATTAGATACCTTATGGAAAAGAAAGATGCTAAGCCAAGGCTTATTAGATGGGTGCTTCTTTTGCAAGAATTTGATTTACATATTGTAGATAGGAAAGGTGCTGATAATCCTGTTGCTGATAATTTGTCTAGATTGGAAAATATTGCTTATGACCCTGTTCCTGTTAATGATAGTTTTCCAAATGAACAATTGGCTGTAATAAAGGTGAGCTCGCGAGACAGTCCTTGGTATGCTGATTATGCTAACTTTATTGTTTCGAAGTACTTGCCTCCAACCTTTTCAGCTCAGCAAAGGAGGAAATTCTTTTATGATTTGAGGCATTATTTTTGGGATGACCCACACTTATATAAAGAAGGAGTGGATGGTATTCTGCGAAGATGTGTTCCCGAATATGAACAACAAGAGATATTGAGTAAGTGTCATGGTAGTGTTTATGGAGGACATCACGCTGGAGATAGAACCGCGCAAAAGGTTCTACAATCAGGTTTTTATTGGCCAACACTTTTTAAAGATGCAAGGAAGTTTATCTTATCTTGTGATGAATGTCAAAGAGTTGGTAATATCTCTAGACGCAATGAAATGCCTATGAATTATACTCTTGTTATTGAACCATTTGATTGTTGGGGATTTGACTTCATGGGTCCTTTCCCTTCTTCAGAAGGTAACACTCATATACTTGTCGCTTGTTGATTATGTTAATAAATGGGCAGAAGCTATACCTACAAAAAGTGCTGATGGTGAGACCTCTTTAAAAATGCTTTTAGATGTTATTTTTCCTAGATTTGGAGTACCTAGATATATTATGACTGATGGGGGTTCTCACTTTATTCATGGTGGTTTTAGAAAAACTCTTGCCAAATATGGTATTAATCATAGAATTGCTTCAGCTTATCATCCTCAAACTAGTGGACAAGTAGAATTATCAAATAGAGAAATTAAAGCTATCTTGGGAAAGACTGTTAATAAATCTAGAAAGAATTGGGCTAGTAAGTTAAAGGAAGCATTGTGGGCTTATAGAACTGCTTATAAAAATCCTATGGGAATGTCTCCTTATAAAATGGTTTATGGAAAAGCTTGTCATTTACCTTTAGAATTAGAGCACAAAGCTTATTGGGCTATAAGAGAACTTAATAAAGATTTTAAACTTGCCGGTAAGAAGAGGTTGCTACAATTGAGTTCTTTAGATGAATGGAGAAGTGAAGCTTATGAAAATGCTAAACTTTTTAAGGAGAAAGTTAAGAAATGGCATGATAGAATAATTATTAAAAGAGAATTTAATGTTGGAGATAAAGTCCTATTGTATCGGTCTCGTCTCAGATTTTTTGCAGGGAAATTACTCTCAAAATGGGAAGGACCATATGTTATTGAGGAGGTATATCGTTCAGGGGCAATAAAAATTAGCTCTTTGGAAGGTAACGCCACACAAGTAGTGAATGGACAAAGACTCAAGCATTATATTTCTGGAGATTCTTATAATGAAGATATTGATGTTATTCAAGTAATGACTCCGGAAGCTTTCATCAAAGATCAAATTGACAGTTCTGCAGAGTCCGACTTTGAATAGGTAACAGTTTTAGTAATAAAAAGTCCGCGTTTAACTTTCCGAACAATATTTCTGCTGTTTATGGAAAATATGAAAAATTACGAGATCGAAACGGAGTGGAGGAGACGCGCGAGGGCCCGTTGATACGCGTAGATGTACACGTCCGTTGGGAACCCAAAGAGGAAGGTGTGATGCGCACAGCAGCAAGTTTTCCCTCAGAAAGAAACCAAGGTTGTTGCCTAGAAAAACCTTTTGGTTTTGGCAGGATCGCCATAGCGCCCCTTCTTAACTAATACCCTCTCTCATATATCGAACCAGTAGGAGCCAAGAAGCACGTGAAGGTTGTTGGTGGAGGAGGAGTGTAGTGCGGCGCAACACCGGTGAAACCGGCGCCAATGTGGAACCTTGCACAACACAATCAAAGTACTTTGCCCCAACGTAACAGATGAGGTTGTCAATCTCACCGGCTTGCTGAAAACAAAGGATTAAGCGTATCGAGTGGAAAATGGTGTTTGTTTGCAAAGAACAGTAAAAACAGTAGAGATGTATTCAGATGTAAAAGAACGGACCGGGGTCCACAGTTCACTAGAGGTGTCTCTCAATAAGATAACTAACATGCTGGGTGAACAAATTACAGTCGGGCAATTGACAAATAAAGATTCAATACATATCAACGATGATTACTATGTGATTTAATCGGGCATTACGACAAAGTACATAGACCGTTATCCAAGCATGCATCTATGCCTAAATAATCCACCTTCGGGTTATCATCCGAACCCCTTCCAGTATTAAGTTGTAAACAACAGATAATTGCATTAAGTATGGCGCGTAATGTAATCAACACAAATATCCTTAGACAAAGCATCAATGTTTTATCCCTAAGCAACAACACATCCACAACCTTAGAACTTTCTGTCACTGTCCCAGTTAAATGGAGGCATGAACCCACTATCGAGCATAATTACCCCCTCTTGGAGTTACAAGTATCAACTTGGCCAGAGCCTCTACTAGCAACGGAGAGCATGCAAGAACATAAACAACACATATATGATAGATTGATAATCAACTTAACATAATATTCTATATTCATCGGATCCCGCCAAACACAACATGTAGCATTACAAATAGATGATATTGATCATGTTAGGCAGCTCACAAGATCTAAACAATGATAGCACAAGCGGAGAAGACAACCATCTAGCTACTGCTATGGACCCATAGTCCAAGGATGAACTACTCACGCATCAATCGGAGGCGTGCATGATGATGTAGAGCCCCTCGGTGATGATTCCCCTCTCCGGGTGCGGCGATCTCCTGAATCCCAGAGATGGGATTCGCGACGCGGCGTCTGGAGGTTTTCCGTATCGTGGCTCTCGGTACGGGGGTTTCGCGACGAAGGCTATTTGTAGGCGGAAGGGTAGGTCGGGGCGGCGAGGGGCCCACACACTAGGCCGGCACGGCCGGTCTGGCCGCGCCGCCTGGTGTGGCGCCTCGTGGCCCCACTTCGTTTCCTTCGGTCTTCTGGAAGCTTCGTGTAAAAATAGGACCCTGGGCGTTGATTTCGTCCAATTACGAGAATATTTCCTTACTAGGATTTCTGAAACCAAAACAATGACAACAACTAGCACTTCGGCATCTTGTTAATAGGTTAGTGCGAAAAATGTATAATAATGTCGTAAAGTATGTATAAAACATTCAACTATTGTCATAAAAGTAGCATGGAACATAAGAAATTATTGATACGTTTGAGACGTATCAAGCATCCCCAAGCTTAGTTCCTACTCGAGTAGGTAAACGATAACACAAATAATTTCTGAAGTGACATGCTACCAACATAATCTTGATCAACATTATTGTAAAGCATATGAGATGAATGGAGTGATCTGAACAAAAGATTGCTAACAAAGATAATGACTAAACAAATGAATCATATAGCAAAACTTTTCATGAATAGTACTTTCAAACAAGTATCAATAAGACTTGCATAAGAGCTAACTCATAAGCAATAAATTCAAAGTAGAATGCATTGAAGCAACACAAAGGATGATTAAGTTTCAGCAATTGCTTTCAACTTGTAACATGTATATCTCATGGATATTTGTCAACATAGAGTAGTATAACAGGTGCAATAAGTAACATGTAAGAATCAATGCACACAGTTAACACAAGTGTTTGCTTCTAAGATAGAAAGAAGTAAACTGACTCAACATAAAGTAAAAGAATGGCCCTTCGCAGGGGAAGCATGGATTACTATTTTTGTGCTAGAGCTTTTATTTTTGAAAACATAGAAACAATTTTGTCAACGGTAGTAATAATTCATATGTGCTATGCATAATACTTCCTACAAGTTGCAAGTCTCATGCATAGAGTACTAATAGTGCTCGCACATTGTCCTACTTAGCTCGGAAAACACGGATTATCATCGCATAACATATGTTTCAACCAAGTGTCACAAAGGGGTACCTCTATGCCGCCTGTACAAATGTCTAAGGAGAAAGCACGCATTGGATTTCTCGCTTTTGATTATTCTCAACTTAGACATCCATACCGGGACAACATAGACAACAGATAATGGACTCCTCTTTTAATGCTTAAGCATTCAACACAATTAATATTCTCATAAGAGATTGAGGTTGTATGTCCAAACTGAAACTTCCACCATGATACATGGCTTTGGTTAGCGACCATGTTCTTCTCTAACATATGCATACTCAAACCATTTGATCATGAAATCGCACTTACTTCGACAAGACGAACATGCATAACATCTCACATGATATCCAACAAAGGTAAAGAGTTGATGGCGTCCCCAGAAACATGGTTCCGCTCAACAAGTGACATAGGCATCCCGATGGGCCTGCCAAAGATGGTACCCGGGGTTTACTAAAGGCCAGGGACTCGAAGAATAAGAAGACTTGGAAGCCCATTTAGTGTTAAGGAAAGATAGTTTGTATTAGGAAAGATAGAGATTTGTAATCTTACGGGTTGGGTACGAAACCCTCCCGAACTTTGTAACTTGTGTATTACGAAACCCTCGGCTCCACCCTCTATATAAGGGGGAGTCGAGGGACGAAGAGAGGATCGAATCTACTGTCAACATAACCCTAGTTTTCACAATCGTCGAGTACTTTTCGCTGAAACCTTGAGATCTACTTGCCCTCTACTTCTAGCAAAACCCTAGTCTACAATCGTAGGCATTGAAAAATTAATCCTTTGTCAACAAGCAACTTATAAGAATTAAGACACATAACTACATATTCATCAAATAGTTTTTAAGCTATTTGTCCCATGAGCTATATATTGCAAAGATAAAGGAATGAAATTTTGAGGTAGCACTCAAGTAATTTACTTTGGAATGGCAGAAAAATACCATATAGTAGGTAGATATGGTGGACACAAATGGCATGGGTTTTGGCTCAAGGTGTTTGGATGCACGAGAAGCATTTCCTCTCGGTACAAGGTTTGGGCTAGCAAGGTTGTTTGAAACAAACACAAGTATGAACAGGTACAGCAAAACTCACACAAGAACATATTGCAAGCATTATAAGGCTCTGCTGTCTTCCTTGTTGTTCAAACATTTTGCCCAAAAATAACTAGACTTAGAGAGACCAATCATGCAAACCAAATTAAACAAGCTCTACGGTAGTTCTTCATTAATATATTAAACTACATGATGCAAGAGCTTAAACATGATCTATGAGAGCTCAAACAATTGCCAAGTTATTCCAAACCATATGCAGCATTTTCTGATTCCAACCAAATAGCAATTTAACAAGCAATTTCAGCCTTCGCCATGAACATTAAAGCACAATTAAGAACACAAGTGTTCCATATGAAAAAGCGGAGCGTAATATCTCCAATATAAGGATGGTGGGATCCAACTTTATTCAAACCAAAACAAAAATAAAAGCAAACCGACGCTCCAAGTAAAGAACATAAGATGTGATGGAATAAAAATATAGTTTCACTAGAAGTGACCTGATAATGTTGTCGATGAAGAAGGGATGCCTTGGGCAAGCTTAGATGCTTGAGTCTTCTTAAAATATGCAGGGATGAACCACCGGGGCATCCCCAAGCTTAGACCTTTCACTCTTCTTGATCATAGTATATCATCCTCTTCTCTTGACCCTTGAAAACTTCCTTCACACAAACTTCAAGCAAACTCATTAGAGGGTTAGTGCATAATCAAAAATTCACATATTCAGAGGTGACACAATCATTATTAACACTTCTGGACATTGCACAAAGCTTCTGAAAGTTAATGGAACAAAGAAACTCATTCAACATAGCAAAAGCGGCAATGCGAAATAAAAGGCAGAATCTGTCAAAACAGAACAGTCCGTAAAGATGAATCTGGCAGGGGCACTTAACTTGCTCAAATGGAAAAACTCAAAACTAATGAAAGTTGCGTACATATATGAGGATCACGCTCTTTAATTTGCAGATTTTTTAATTACACAGGGAGAGCTCTGCGAGAATTCGTGACAGACAGCAATGCTTGTTTCTGCGCAGCGATCCAAATCTATCATCAACTTTAGCATAGAAACTTTACTTGGCACAAAAACATGATAAGGAGAGGTTGCTACAGTAGTAAACAACTTCCAAGACTCAACAATACAGTAAATAAAATAAAACATGGGTTATCTCCCAAGAAGTGCTTTTCTTTAACGCCTTTCAGCTAGGCGCAGAAAGTGCAAATCAAGTAACATCAAGAGATGAAGCATCAACATTATTATTTTTCTTACAAACACAACTTGTTGCAGAGGGTACCTTAGATGCTCCATTATCTAAATTTTCTATGGTGGTGCTAGGGGTTTTATCAATTTTAGGCCTATAATAATTCTTTGGTTTAGGCACCTTAGAGGCATACATGAATTTTTGCTCTTTACCCACATAAGCTTTCTCCTTAAACTTAAGAGAAGAAAAGGTTGAACCCAAGGTTCCCATAGCTTTTCAAGTTCACCAATCCTATTGATTTGATTATCATGGACAACACAAGTTCCTAGGACACTAATTCTTTCATCAATTCCTCCTAAGGATTTATCAAGTTCATCAGTTTTATCAAATAACATTTCCAATTTAGTTTCAATACTTGGAAAATTTTTCTCTATGGTTTCCAATTTTTTCATAACATCCTCAAGAGAGATTTCAATTTTAACTTCATTAACAGGTGGTATTCCAACTAGACTCTCAATGATGCAACTAGCTTCTAAAGCGGGAGTACCTAGGAAATTACCTCCCGAAAGAGTATCAAGAACATACCTATTCCAACTAGATAGGCCAACATAAAAGTTCCTAAGAAGGATAATAGTGGAGTGTTTCTTAATGCACCTATGATGAGCATTACTAATTCTGTACCAAGCATCTTTAAAACTTTCTCCACCTTGTTGCTTAAAAGAACGAACTTCAACTTCAGGATTACTCATTATAACAGTAATAAAAGTAAACTAAGCAAATAAAGTAAAGACAAGTAACTAATTTTTTGTGTTTTAATATAGAGCTAGTAAATAAGACAATAAGTAAAGTAACTAATTTTTTTGTGTTTTTAGTATGTAGCAAACAAGACGGTAAATAAAGTAAAGTAAAGCAAGACAAAAACAAAAGTAAAGAGATTGGAAGTGGAGACTCCCCTTCAGCGTGTCTTGATCTCTGGCAACGGCGAAAAAAAGAGCTTGATGCGCGTAGATGTACACAGTCTGTTTGGGAACCCAAAGAGGAAGGATGTGATGCGAAGCAAGTTTTCCTCGAAAAAAAAGGTTATCGAACATAGGAGCCAAGAGCACGTGAAGGTTGTTGGCGGAGGAGTGTATGCGGGCAACACCAGTAAATACCGCAACGTGAACCTGCACAACACAATCAAAGTACTTTGCCCCAGCGTGCAGTGAGGTTGTCAATCTCACCGGCTTGCTGAAAACAAAGTTAAGCGTATCGAGTGGAAAATGGTGTTTGTTTGCAAAGAACGGTAAAAGCAGTAGAATGTATTCAGATGTAAAAGAATGGACCGGGGTCCACAGTTCACTAGAGGTGTCTCTCCAATAAGATAACTAACATCTGGGTGAACAAATTACAGGCGGGCAATTGACAAATAAAGATTCAATACATATCAACGATGATTACTATGTGATTTAATCGGGGCATTACGACAAAGTACATAGACCGCTATCCAGCATGCATCTATGCCTAAATAATCCACATTGGGTTATCATCCGAACCCCTTCCAGTATTAAGTTGTAAACAACAGATAATTGCATTAAGTATGGCGCGTAATGTAATCAACACAAATATCCTTAGAAAAAGCATCAATGTTTTATCCCTAGTGGCAACAGCACATCACAACCTTAGAACTTTGTCACTGTCCCAGATTAAATGGAGCATGAACCCAATATCAGCATAATTACCCCCTCTTGGGGTTACAAGTATCAACTTGGCCTCACTAGCAACGGAGAGCATGCAAGAACATAAACAACACATATATGATAGATTGATAATCAACTTAACATAATATTCTATATTCATCGGATCCCGCCAAACACAACATGTAGCATTACAAATAGATGATCTTGATCATGTTAGGCAGCTCATAAGATCTAAACAATGATAGCACAAGCGGAGAAGACAACCATCTGGCTACTGCTTTGGACCCATAGTCCAGGATGAACTACTCACGCATCAATCGGAGCGCGGGCATGATGATGTAGAGCCCTCCGGTGATGATTCCCCTCTCGGCGGGTGCGGAGACGATCTCTGATCCCAGGGATGGGATTCGCGACGGCGCGTCTGCGGAAGGTTTCCGTATCGTGGCTCTCGGTCGGGGGTTTCGTGTGAGAAGGCTATTTGTAGGCGGAAGGGTAGGTCGGGGAGACGAAAGAGGGCCCACACACTAGGCCGCGGCGGGGCTGGCGCGCCGCTGCTGGTGTGTGGCCGCCTCGTGGCCCCCGCCCGTTCTCTTTCGGTCTTGGAAGCTTCGTGTAAAAATAGGACCTGAGGCGTTGATTTAGTCAATGAGAATATTTCCTTACTAGGATTTCTGAAAAAACAGAAGACAAGCACTTCGGCATCTTGTTAATAGGTTAGTCGGAAAATGTATAATAATGTTGTAAAGTATGTATAAAACATTCAAGTATTGTCATAAAAGTAGCATGGAACATAAGAAATTATAGATACGTTTGAGACGTATCACCGTCACCATAGGCCCTCCCCACCCGCAGCGCCGCCTGTAGGACAGCCTGGCATCCTGTTTCCACTCGTTTCGGCACTGGAACCTTCCTTTTGTTGTAAAAATATTTGCTATATAATCCCCGGATCTCTGGAGTCAGTATATCGTTCTCGTCGTGTTTTGTTTTGAGCTGTTTTCTGCCAGGATTTGTTTTAACCTATTTGCACCATGGTCTCCAACAACAAGGACAAGGGGCCTTTGGAGGAAGATATTCAAGACCCTGAATTGAAGGAAGAAGTCGAGAGCGAGGATGAGGAAGAAGTGGAGGAAACTCCGCGAGTACACCCGCGTGCCACCGTTGCAAGCATTGGCGTGATAGCAAATCCGTCCAACATCAAGAGAAGTGCACGGATCGCCACCGGAGGAGGAGTTCCACGTCGCTTCTTAGCTCCAAGGACATCTTCTCCAGGCATTTACCACCCTTTCCGCAATCTAATCTACAGTCGTCAAACTGAAAGGACTCCCAAGGTAGTATTGCCTAGTGGTTGGGATATAGATCGTTCTAACATTGCAGGAGAGATGAAACCTGAAGCTGAAGGGTGGGGAAACAACTCTAAGAGTTGGGACTCGCCATCTGACATGCTTATGAGCCGCGTTGAGCACAACTCGGAGCTGATTCGCAACCTCACTTATGAGATTGAGGACCTAAAGGAACTTGTTAAGAAGCTTGTCGAGAAGAACCCACCACCATCACCAAGGAGTAATTCATCATCGGTATTGGCATCCCCTTGGTTTGTTCCAAGCTTGGGGAAGTGCCGCGGTATCACATCATCACTATCTTTATCTTTTACTATCAAGTAGTGTCATATCATGAGTAGGGAAGTTATCATATAGAATAGTTTGCAGTGTGGAAGTATCTCTCTCTTAGTTGGTTATCTATGTATCTGTTGGTGTGAGTTATCGTTATGGAATATTAATGAGAAGTCTTATCATTTACTTTTTGCACACCTTATTTTAGTTTGCAATCTCGTTATATGATCACTCTTGACATTAGTATTGATATCACTTTGGGAGCATCAAGTAAATCTATTTGGTTTTGTCAAACTTAGCATTGGTCAGCAACAATACCTTGATGTTTAAATAGAAAAGGGAAATACATGTAGATATATTACTTTATTATCTTTACGCTAATGAGTTCGGTATTACAGTTAAAATTGCTTGTGCTTATGAGAAAGATGCATGATTGTTTCTATCACATGTGTATTTGTTTGTTTCCTCAACCTTTATGCTTGCTACCAAACCTTGCTAGCCAAAGACATGTATCGAGAGGAATGCTTCTCATACATCCATAACCTTAGACCAAACCCATGCCATTTGTTGTTCACCATAACTACCTACTATGTGGTATTTTGCGCCACTCAAGTAAATACTTCATGTGCTACCTTTAAATAATTCAAACTATATTACTCCTTATTTGTGTCGATGTTTTTATAGCTCATGAGGAAGTATGTGGTGTTTTATCTTTCAATCTTGTTGGGCGGACTTTCAGATGGACTAGTGGCACATCCGCTTATCCAATAATTTTGCAAAAAGAGCTGGCAACAGGGTTCCCAGCCCCAATTAATAACTTTCATTAATAATTCTCTTCACATGTGTTGCCCTGATTTTGTAATAGACACTCCTCCATGGTTTGAGAAATGTTGGAAGGCACCCGAGGATTCGGTTAGCCATGGCTTGTGTAAAGCCAAGGTTGGGGGAGTGTCATCCATAATAAAACTAAAATACATGTGTAAACAAAGAAGAAGGGGATGATCTACCTTCTTTGGTAGGAATGCGAGTCCTCCATGGGGCCGCTCTTGGAAGATGTTGTTTGGCAAGGGAGTTAGAGTAATACCATTCGTTGACAACAACAAACACTCAAATCTTACTTTTATACTCTTTATATGATTTCAAAACTTGCAAAGCTCTACACATGATTTAATCCCCTTACTCTCTGCCGAAGGCCCTATCTTTTACTTTTATGTTGGGTGGTAAACCTATTTCCCTCTATATTAAGCAAGCAATGAGTTATTGTGAACCAACCATTTATGCTATGATTTAGTTAATCATGTCTTTTATGCTTTCTTGTTTAGTACAAATTTTATCTGAATGAATATGACTTTGAAAGTTATCAATGATTATGAGGAGATTGTTATGATTAAGGATGAAAGCCCTGCCATATAAATTCTAATATGAAAGCTTTGCTTAGAAGATAAGTACAATCAGTTAGTAGTTCTCTAACCAAGAACAAAGTTTGCCATAACCGTTTATGATTTCCTATGCACCTTTATTTGTGATTTCTCTTTACTTATTTCGATTTATATGAAGAGAATGTTTACTAGAATGTCTTGTGTGAATCAATATGATGCTTCTTGTCCGTATTTTATTCATCGACTCTTCACTCCATAAACATGTGGTCTTGTTTATTGAGCTCAGTTTCGCTTGGGGACAAGCGAAGTCTAAGCTTGGGGGGAGTTGATACGTCCATTTTGCATCACTATTTTATATCATAATTTACTATTATTCATTGATATATTTCATATTTAGAGATGATACTTATGTTATTTCACCTATTTTGCATGTTTCATGATTATTGGAGAATTATTCACGAAGTCGGATTATAGCTGGAAAAAGCACCGATCATGACACCATATTTCGGAGAGATCAGCATGATTGACGGAAATTATATGAAAAATCTATTTTCCCGAAGACGAAGAACTGAGGAGGCGAGAGGGCCACCATGGGCCCCATGGGCGAGGCGCGAATACTGCCCTGGCGCGCCGCCATGTGGGGAGGGGGCCCACAGCCCCCTCTAGCCTCCTCTCCTTAGCATACTTCTTCGCTCAGAAAACCTAAGACACGGGGAGTTACGGAGAGTGTGAGCCGCCTCTGCTTGGGCGGAGAGACACCGAGAGAAAGAGCTCTCCCGTACGCGGGCGGGGAATCCGCTAGAAATTCCCTCCGGAGGCGGGGAAATCGGCAGCCATCATACCAGTCATCGAAATTTGTACTTGTCATTAGGTCATCATCATCATCATCTCCACCAATCTACAGCCATCTCCATATTGCATCTCATCACCCACATTTATAACAATTAGGGGTTGGATCTGATTGTTTGATGGGGAAACTCCCGGTATTGATTTCTACTTGTTATTGATGCTATTGGGTGGAACCATTGAACCAAGGTTTATGTTGATTGTTATTCATCATCATATCACCTGCGATCATGTTCCATATGATGTCTCGTGAGTAGTTCGTTTAGTTCTTGAGGACATGGGTGAAATCTAAATGTTAGTAGTGAATTATGGTTGAGTAATATTTAATGTTATGATATTTAAGTTGTGTGGTGTTATTCTTCTAGTGGTGTCATGTGAGCGTCGACTACATGATACTTCACCTTTATGGGCCTAGGGGAGTACATCTTGTATTCGTTTGCTAATTGTGGGGTTGCCGGGGTGTATTAGCCTAAACCCAGATTAGTATATCGGTGCGGGAGGGATAGCAGGATCTCAGAGTTTAAGGGTGTGGTTAGATTTATCTTAATTACTTTCTTGTATTTGCGGATGCTTGCAAGGGGTATAATCTGAAGTATGTATTAGTCCTAGGAAGGCCGGTGCATTAGCATAGGTTCACACACACAACACTTATCAAAACAATGAAGATTAATCAGCCGTATGAAGCGAAAGCACTAGACTAAAATCCCCGTGTGTCCTCAAGAACGTTTGGTCATTATAAGTAAACAAACCGGCTTGTCCTTTGTGCTAAAAAGGTTTGAGCCACTCGCTGCAATTATTTCTCTAAAGTTTATTTACTCGTCACTTTATTTATACGCTGCTATCAAAACCCCACTGAATACTTATGCAGCCCAGGCATTTACGGTGAATCCTTCTCAGGCCTTGTCCTTGCCTTGCTCCTCGTTGGGTTCGACACTCTTATTTATCGAAAATTACTATGATACACCCCACATACTTGTGGGTCATCCTTTGCACACAGAGTAAGCGACCCACAGGAGCATCGTTGCGTTGGCCGCCCGGGTTGGATCGGCACAACTCCTTGATGACCCACAAGTATAGGGGGTGTATGTTCGATAAGTAAATACGAGTCCCAGCGAGAATGACCAGCAACCTGTTCGATGAAATTCACTGTAAATCTCCTAAATAGTATTCAAGAGGACTGATGTTGGAGAATAAATAAAGTACAAATTAAATGCGAGAAAACTCAATTACACTTTGGCCGAGTGTATCCTTTGCTGGGATACAGGCCCATTTGTGCATAATGACCAAACGTCCTAACTGCGGGATTTTGAGTCTAATTTACTTTAAACTCATGTGGTTTAATAATCTTCATTGTTTTGATAAGTGTTATGTGGGTGAACCTATGCTAATCACCGCCCTTCCTAGGACCAATACATACTTGTGATTATACATTGCGGCTGTCACCCAGCTAGGAGTGAGATTAGGATAAATCTAAGCCACGACCTTAACTTCCCAGGGATCTGTGATCCTCTGCCATCCTCGGTCTCTGCTGAGGGACTCAGGGTTCTGTCCTCAGCAGCCCCCTGAGTGCTGATACGAATACAAGATGCGCACTCCCTAGATTTATAAATGGTGAGTGGGTATGGTCGACACCACCTGACACCACTGAAGAATGACACCCTTGGCAAAATATCATGGCATGTACTCAACCATAATTCACTACCCCAGCATTTAGACTTCACCCATGTACTCAAGAACTAAACGAACTACTCACGGGACATCATATGGAATACAATCAGAAGTGATATGATGATGAATAACTATCTGAACATAAACCTTGGTTTAATGGTTTCACTCAATAGCATCACAACAAGAGTATAGAATAACTGCCGGAGAGTTTCTTTATAGACTAATCAAATTTAGCGATTGTGCAGCCCGATGTAGATGCGGCGGTGGTGATAGCGATGGTGGGAATGATGATGATGATGGAGATGATGTCCGCCGATGATGATGGCGATGAAAGCGTCGTTTCCCCCTCCCGAGAGGGAGGGCGGCAGTTCTACACGCCCCGAAGAACTCTCACACTACTGCAGTGTTCGCCCGCCCGGGCGCGGCTATACAACTACCGTGAGGTCCTCTCTGTGGCTTAGGTTTTGGAGCCCCGAAGAATGCAGCGAAGAAAAGGGCGAAAGGGGTTGTGGGGCTTTTGAGCATAGGGTGGCGCGGCCGGAGCCATGAGCGCTGGGGCCTACACAGGCCGCAGTGGCTCCTCTCTTCATACGCTCCACAGGTCATGGAAAAATAGGAATTTACGTGAAATTCCCTTCCCCAGTTGATCTTCCGAAATATTGCGTTCTGACGGTGCTTTTTCCAGCAGAATCCTGGCTCCGGTGCTTGATCCTCCAATGATGATGAAACATGCAAAATAGATGAAATAACATAAGTATTGTGTCCCAATATGAATATATCAATGAATAACAACAAATTATGATACAAAATAGTGATGCAAATTGGACGTATCAACTCCCCCAAGCTTAGACCTCGCTTGTCCCCAGGCGAAACTGAGCTCGATAAACAAGGCCACATGTTTATGGAGTGAAGAAGTCGATAAATAAAATCTGGACAAGAAGCATCATGACTCTTCTCACAAGACATTCCCAGTAAACAGCTTCACTCATATAACTCATCCTTGAAAATAGGTGAAGAAATCACGAAACAAGGAGATGCATAAGAAAATCATAGTTGAGTGATAGCAGAGCTTTGTTCTTGAGAGAGGCTACTAGCGGATTGTACTTCTAAGCAAAGCTTTTAGAATTTATAGTTGAGCCTTCATATTTAAGCATGACAATCTCTTCATAATCATTGATGATAACTTCAAAGTCATATTCGTTCAATAAAAGTGGTACTAAACAAGAAAGCATAAAAGACATGATCAACTGAATCATAGCATAAATGGTTGGTTCACAACAACTCAATTGCTGCTTGAATAGAAGGGATATGAAGTGCGACTCAACATAAAAGAGCCCTTGGGAAGGGAGCGAGGATTAAATCATGTGCTAAACTTTTTCAAATTTGAAATCAAGAAGAAGTAAGATTTTGAGAGGTGTTTGTTGTTGTCGAGCGAATGTGCGAACCTCTAACCCCACTACTTGGCGAACCTTCCAAGGCGGCTCCCATGGGCGACATCTCTACGGTAAAGACAAGATCATCCACTTCTCTTGTATTTTAGTTTTATTAAGGATGACACTCACACAGCCTTGAACTCTCAATCCATGGCTACCCGAATCCTCGGGTGCCTTCAAACATTCACATACCATGGAGGAGTGTAATTGCAAAATTAAGTTGCTTCACTTGATAACTTCGAGCAAAACATGTGAGAGAATTATTAATGAGATTATTAATTGGAAATTTGAGACACCATAGTTACCGTCTTGTGCAAGTTATTGGATAGCGAATAATGTAAACAATCCATTGAGTGAGATCCATCAACAAATTGAAGATAAAAACACCACATACTCCTCATGAGCTATAAAAACTTGACACAAATAAATTAGTAATTTAATTATTTAAAGTAACACAAATACTACTAGGCAACGAAAAAATACCATGTAGTAGAGTAGGTATATTGAACACAAATAGCGAGTTTTGTCTAGATTTATAGTGAAGCATTTCCTACTAGATCTGAGTCTTTGTAGCTAACAGTGATACTGTAAGCATAAAGAGGTGAGGAAACAAACAAATATACGCTATGATAGAAACAATCATGCATCTTTCTCATAAACACAAGCAATTTTAACTTCAGAATACTAAACTAGATAATAGTAATATATCTAAGTGTATTTCTCTCTTTTATTAAACATCAAGATGTTGTTGCTATTGACCAATGCTAGGTAAAACCAAATAGATTTACTTGATGCTCCCAAAGTGATATCAATACTAATGTCAAGAGTAATCATATAATGGAGATTGCAAACTAAAAAAAAAAAAAAAAAAAGTAAATGATAAGACTTCTCATTAATATTCCATAACGATAACTCACACCAACGGATACATAGATAACTAACTAAGAGAGATACTTCCACATTGCATACTATTCCATATGATAACTTCCCTACTATATGACACTACTTGATAGCAAAAGATAAAGGTGGCTGATGATGTGATGCAGCGGCACACAACTGGGAACGGCGAGGATCTTAATCTTGCGATGATGAATTACTCCTTTGGCGATGTGTGATAGTCTGACAAGCTTCTCAATAAACTCTGGAGCTCGTCCAATCACGGCTAGCGCAAGTGCGAATCATCTCTGAATTGTGCTCGACGCGGTTAAGGAGTCTGTCCGACGGTGAGTCCCAACTCTTGGAGTTATTTCCCCACTCTTCAGCCTCAGGCTCCTTCTCTCCTGCAGTGTTAGAGCGATCTATATCCCACTGGCTAGGCAATGCTGCCTTGGGAGTCCCTTCAATTTGATTATTGAAAATTAGATTGTGGAAGGGGTGATGAGTGCCTGATAAGGATGACTTTGGAGCTAGGTAATGACGTGGAACCGCTCCTCCAGTGCGAATTCTTGCGCTCTTGTTTGCGCTAAAAGGGTTGTCCACCACCTTGATGCTTGCGATAGTAGCACGCGGGTGTGCGCGCGAATCTTCCTCCACCTCTTCTTCATCCTCTTCCTTGACGTCCTTGTCTTCCTCTTTCCACCCAAGATCTCGATCATCTTCATCCGGAAACTCCTTGCCCTTGTTCTTGGAGACCATGGCGCTTCTAAACTGAAAACAGATCTGTAGAAACAGCTCGAAACAAAACACGATGAGAAAACGATATTACGGACCTCCAGGCGGGGGATTATATAGCAAAAATTTTCACGCGACAAAAGGAAGGTTCCGGGGCAACTTGAGTGGAAACGGGACATGAGAGTCTGCGGAATCACCATAAGAATTCGGCGCGGCGGGGGTGGGGCCGCGCCGGCTTTGTGGTGGCAGACTCGCGCGTCTTTTCCTCGTTTCGATTAGTAATTTTCATATTTTCCAAAAGCAGCCCAGTGTGTCGGAAAGGTAAACGCGGACTTTTTATTACATGCTGTTACCTATTCAAAGTCGAGTTCTGGCGGATTGTCAATTTGTCCTTTGTTGAAAGCCTCAGGTGTTTCCACTTGAATAATATCGACATCAACATTATAAGAATCACCCGAGGATATAATGCTTGAGTCTTTGTCCATTCACCACTTGTATTGGCATGCCTTGGGGAGAGCTAATTTTAATTGCTCTTGAACGATTATACCTCCTCAACAACATATGGTCCTTCCCACTTCGAGAGTAATTTCCCTGTATGAGACGAGACTGATACAATAGGACTTTATCTCCAACATTAAATTCTCTTTTAATGATCCTTCTATCATGCCACTTCTTAACTTTTTCTTTAAGAGTTTAGCATTTTCATAAGCTTCACTTCTCCATTCATCTAGAGAACTTAATTGCAACAACCTCTTATTATCGGCTAATTTAGGATCTTTATTTAGTTCTCTAACCCCAATAAGCTTTGTGCTCTAGTTCTAAAGGTAAATGAAAAGCTTTTCCATAAACCATTTTATAAGGTGACATTCCCATAGGATTTTTATAAGCAGTTCTATAAGCCATAAGCCCATAGTGCTTCTTTCAATTTGCTAGCCCAATTCTTTCTAGATTTATTAACAGTCTTTCCCAAGATAGCTTTAATCTCTCTATTTGATAATTCTACTTGACCACTAGTTTGAGGGTGATAAGCGAAGCAATTCTATGATTAATACCATACTTAGCAAGAGTTTTTCTAAAACCTCCATGAATAAAATGAGAACCTCCATCGGTCATAATATATCTAGGTACTCCAAATCTAGGAAATATAACATCTACAAGCATTTTTATAGAGTCTCACCATCGGCACTTTTTGTAGGTATAGCTTCTACCCATTTAGTAACATAATCAACAACGACAAGTATATGAGTGTTACCGTCTGAAGAAGGGAAAGGACCCATGAAGTAATCCCCAACAATCGAATGGTTCAATAACAAAAGTATAATTCATAGGCATTTCATTGCGTCTGGAGATATTACCAACTCTTTGACATTCATCACAAGATAAAATAAATTTCCTTGCATCTTTGAAAAGTGTTGGCCAATAAAAACCCGATTGTAGAACCTTTTGCGCGGTTCTATCTCAGCGTGATGTCCTCCATAAACACTACCATGACATTTATTCAATATCTCATGTTGTTCATATTCGAACACATCTTCGCATAATACTATCCACTCCTTCTTTATATAAGTGTGGGTCATCCCAAAAATAATACCTCAAGTCATAAAAGAATTTCCTCCTTTGCTGAGAAAAGGTTGGAGGCAAATACTTTGAAACAATAAAGTTAGCATAATCTGCATACCAAGGGCTCTCTCGCGAGCTCACCTTTATCACAGCCAATTGTTCATTTGGAAAACTATCATTAACAGGAACAGGATCATAAGCAATATTTTCCAATCTAGACAAATTATCAGCAACAGGATTATCAGCACCTTTCCTATCTATAATATGTAAATCAAATTCTTGTAAAAGAAGTACCCATCTAATAAGCCTTGGCTTAGCATCTTTCTTTGTCATAAGGTATCTAATTGCGGCATGATCAGTATGAATTGTAACTTTCGAATCAACAATATAGGGTCTAAACTTATCACAAGCAAAGACTACAGCTAACAATTCCTTTTCAGTTGTAGCATAATTTCTGTGAGCAGCATCAAGAGTCTTACTAGCATAATGAATAACATTTAATTTTTTATCTACCACTGTCCAAGAACATACAGCAAAATCACTAGCATCACACATAATTTCAAAGGGCAAATTCCAATCAGGAGGTTCAACTACAGGAGCAGTTGTTAAGGCTTTCTTTAGAGTTTCAAAGCTTCCTTACAATCATCATCAAAAACAAAAGGTACATCTTTTTGAAGAAGATTAGTAAGAGGCTTTGAAATTTTAGAGAAATCTTTAATAAATCTCCTATAAAACCCAGCACCAAGAACACTACGAATACCTTTAACATCCCTCGGATAGGGCATCTTCTCAATTGCTTCAACTTTAGCTCTATCAACTTCAATACCTCTCTCGGAAATTTTATGTCCCAATACAATTCCTTCATTAACCATAAAGTGGCATTTCTCCAATTAAGAACAAGGTTAGTTTCTTCACATCTCTGCAAAACTTTATCGAGGTTTCGCAAGCAATTATCAAAAGAATTCCCATAGACAGAAAAATCATCCATGAACACCTCTACAATACTTTCGCAAAAACCATGAAAAATAGCAGACATGCATCTTTGAAAAGTAGCAGGAGCATTACATAAACCAAAAGGCATACGCCTATAAGCATAAGTTCCATAAGGACAAGTAAACGTGGTTTTCTCTTGATCTTTAGCTTTAACAGCAATTTGTGAAAACCCAGAATAACCATCAAGAAAGCAAAAATGAGTATTTTTAGATAACCTTTCTAGCATTTGATCAATAAAGGGTAAAGGGTAATGATCTTTCTTAGTAACTTTATTAACTTTACGAAAATCAATGCACATTCTATACCCTACAACTATTCTTTGAGGAATAAGCTCATCATTATCATTAGGCACAACGGTCATTCCTCCTTTCTTAGGAACGCAATGCACAGGACTAACCCATCTACTATCAGCAATAGGATATATAATACCAGCTTCAAGAAGTTTTAATACCTCGTTCCTTACCACCTCTTTCATCTTCGGAATTAGACGACGTTGATGTTCAACAACAGGCTTTGCATCTTCTTCCATATTAATAGCATGTTGGCAAATAGAAGGAGAAATCCCTTTCAAATCATCAAGAGTATAGCCAATAGCTCCTCGGTGTTTCTTCAATATTTCCAATAACCTTTCTTCCTCAATCTCTGAAAGCTTAGAACTAATAATAACGGGATATATTTTCTTATCATCAATATGAGCATATTTAAGATTATCAGGTAAAGGCTTTAAATCAAAAACAGGATCTTCCTTTGGTGGCGGTGTTGTACCCAAATCTTCCACCGGTAATCATGCTTGAGAATAGGTTGACGAAGAAAAATTTCCTCAAGCTCATCTCTTTCTTTCCTAAAAGCTTCACTTTCACTATTCTCCAAATGTTGTTGCAAAGGATTATTAGGAACAAGAACAATAGATGCACACTGCTCCATTTTAAAATCATTACTAGGCAAGTCAACTTTATAAGGAGTTTTGGTAAATTTAGAAAAGTTAAATTCATAAGGTTCACCAGCAAATCTAGTCAAAATTTTCTCTTTCTTACAATCTATAATAGCTCCACAAGTATTTAGAAAAGGTCTACCAAAAATGATAGGACAATGATCACTAGCAGCAGAACCAAGTACCAAAAAGTCAGCAGGATATTTAATCTTACCGCATAGAACTTCCACATCTCGAACAATACCAATTGGAGAAATAGTTTCTCTATTAGCCAAATGAATAACCACATCAATATCTTCAAGTTCACAAGAACCAATTTCGTGCATAATCTCCGTGTAAAGCTCATAAGGAATAGCACTAGCACCAATATCACATAAACCATAATAGCAATGATCACCAATTCTAACAGATAGCATAGGAACACTAACTTGTTTGGATTTATTAGGATGTGAAACAATATTAGAAGCATCTTCACAGAAAATAATATGACCATCCTCCACATTTTCAGTCACAAGATCTTTAACTATTGCAACAGCAGGTTCAATTTTAATTTGTTCTTCAGGTTCTTTAGGTTTCTTTTCACTTTTATTAACCGCACTAGATATGACAGAGTACTCCTTCATTTTAGCAGGGAAAGGAGTTTTTTCAATATAAGCTTCAGGAATAACATTATCAACAGTTTCAATCACTACACATTTGTTTACAGATGAATCAACTTTATCTTTATACGGTTCATGATACTTATCAAAATTCTTCTTAGGCAGTTCATAATGAGAGGCAAAAGCTTTATAAAGATTTGCAACAACTTGGGAATCAAGACCATATGTAGCACTCATATTACGAAATTTATCAGTATCCATAAAAGCTTCAATGCATTTATAATCATAAATTATACCTGATTCTCTATCTTTGTCGTTCTCCCATCCTTCAGTATTTTCTTGGATCCGATCAAGAAGGTCTCTTTTAAACTCTTCATTCTTGCGTGTAAATGATCCAGAACAAGAGTATCCAGCAAGGTCTTGTCTTGAAAAGAAAGTCTTGCATAGAAATTATCAATAATAACATTACCAGGAAGCTCATGAATGGGGCATTTGAGCATTAAAGACTTCAATCTCCCCCAAGCTTGGGCAATACTCTCTCCATCATGAGGCCAGAAATTATATATGCGGTTCCGATCTTTGTGAATTTCACTTGGAGGATAGAATTTGGAATAAAATAAAGGCACAATGTCCTCCCAATCAATAGAATCACCATTCTTCAGCAATTTATACCAGTGCGCCGCTTTACCAGACAACGATATAGTGAATAGTTTCTTCCTAACTTCATTCATAGAAATACCTGCACATTTGAATAACCCGCATAATTCATGCAAACAATAAATGATCACCAGGATGGACAGTTCCATCCCTTCATAGCGGTTATCCATAACACGTTCAATAATTTTCATAGGTATTTTATATGGTACTACTTCCTCACCTGGCGCTTCATCCACTACCGTTGCAGTAGTAGTAGATTTCCCAAATAGAAATTGAAGAGAAGATCTCTCCATAATGATTTATAGCAGCAGGCAGAAATAAAATCAGCACAAGCAGTAAATTTCCTTACCAATTCCGCTTACCAATAGCGCTTCACTCCCCAACGGTTGAGAAAATAGTCTTGATGACCCACAAGTATAGGGGGTGTATCGTAGTATCTTCGATAAGTAAGAATGTCGATCCCAACGAGAAGCAGAAGGTGTTGACAGCAGTTTCGATGAAGGATTCACTGTAAATGCTCACAAACAAGTATTCAAAGGGTTTTGATGTTGCAGATAAATAAAGTACAAGTAAATAAAATGCGAGAGAAATAATTGCAGCGCCTTTTTAGCACAAAGGACAAGCCGGTTTGTTTACTTATAATGACCAAACGTTCATGAGGACACACGGGGATTTTAGTCTAGTACTTTCGCTTCATGTGGTTTAATAATCTTCATTGTTTTGATAAGTGTTGTGTGGGTGAACCTATGCTAATGCACGCCCTTCCTAGGACTAATACATACTTGTGATTATACCCCTTGCAAGCATCCGCAACTACAAGAAAGTAATTAAGATAAATCTAACCACAGCCTTAAACTCTGAGATCCTGCGATCCCTCCTGCATCGATATACTAACGGGGCTCAGGTTTCTGTCACTCAGGCAACCCCGCAATTAGCAACCGAATACAAGATGCACTCCCCTAGGCCCATAAATGGTGAAGTGTCGTGTAGTCGAAGTTCACAGACACCACTAGAAGAATGACACCACAACTTAAATATCATAACATTGAATATTACTCAACCATAATTCACTACTAGCATTTAGACTTCACCCATGTCCTCAAGAACTAAACGAACTACTCACGAGACATCATATGGAATACAATCAGAGGTGATATGATGATGAATAACAATCTGAACATAAACCTTGGTTCAATGGTTTCACTCAATAGCATCTCGACAAGTATAGAATAACACCGGGAGAGTTTCCCCTATCAAACAATCAAGATTTAACCCGAATTGTTACAGCGGTGACGAGGTGCAGCGGTGGTGATGGCGGTGTAGATGGTGGAGATGATGATGATGATGATGATGGAGATGATGTCCCGCTCGATGACGATGGCGGGCGTCGATTTCCCCCTCGGAGGGAATTTCCCCGGCGGATTCACGCCGGGAGAGCTCTTTTCTCTGTGGTGTTCTCCGCCCCGCAGAGGCGTGCTCGTGAGGTCTGTGGCTTAGGTTTCGGACGAAGGAGTACGCGAGGGAGGCGAAAGGGGCTGTGGGGCCCCGAGCATAGGGTGGCGCGGCCGGGCCATGGGCCGCGCCGCCCATGTGCAGGCCCACGGTGGCTCCTCTTCTTCCCCTTACGGCTCCCTCCGTCATCACGGAAAAATAGGAATTTACGTGAAATTCCCTTCCACGGTTGATCTTCCGAAATATTGCGTTCTGACGGTGCTTTTTCCAGCAGAATCCGGCTCCGGTCTTGATCCTCCAATGATGATGAAACATGCAAAATATATGAAATAACATAAGTATTGTGTCCCAATATGAAATATATCAATGAATAACGGCAAATTATGATACAAAATAGTGATGCAAATTGGACGTATCACTCCCTCGAGCGGTGGCGAGCCCGCTTGGCCTGATCGCGTCCCTCGGCCCGCTTTGTACCTGGCCACGCGCGGAATGTGTTGACGTCAGAAACCCACCGGCGGGCGTGTTGGTCAGCACCGTAGAGCCGGGAACGACTAGGGCTGCGGCTGGCCCGATCCCTCGGAGCGACGGCCCGCAAAGCCTCCTGGTCGCGCGCCGATGCGGGTTGCAAGGGCGTGCCACCTGATCCTGGTCAGGAAGGTGTGGATGATGCCTCGCTTAGTTTCTTGCAGGGCACACACGTACACGTTAAATACGAGCCTCGATCGGCTCTCAGGTTGTCCTGTGAATCGGCTCATGGAGCCGATTCACCCATGATTCGTCGGTGGCCGAATATATGGTGGTCCTGCTTGATCATGATAAAGCATATGAGATCTACGACGATCTGGGGTTTCACCGCATAATCGGATCATCCTACTCACGATTGGGCCTCGCGCTCACGCACGGTAAACGTAAGCCAGCCCTAGACAAGGCCTAAAACCAACACTAGGTTGATCCTCGGGCGTCCTGTCTAGGGGCAGCAAACTACACCACATGCCGCTGGATCCTCCAACCCTTTGTAAGGCCTAGCTATTGCAGATATTAAACTAATCCTTGATGAATCAAGGAGCGACCGTAACGGATCAGATCTACTAAATAACGATCAAGCGGGGTGCGCCCCACCCATGATGAGGTACGAGGGACGGCTAGATGCGCAAGGGTTGCACTACGACAACATATGATACTAGGAACAATGCTAACCCTAACACATCTATGATAACTACGTCGCTCGCCATCAAAAAGGCTTGAGTGCGAGCCAACGCATGAACAACTAGAGGGCTCGTCTTGCCTAGATCGCAGATGCGATCTAGGCAGCATGGTGCTTACCGGAAGAACCCTCGAAACGAAGGAGTTGGCGATGCGCCGAGATTGGTTTGTGTTGAACGTTGGTTGTTGTTTATTCCATAAACCCTAGGTACATATTTATAGTCCAGGGACTTTCTAATGTGGGCGTGCACTAAATCGTGCACGAGATAGATTCTAACTTCTAAACTAACATGCGATCTAATATATTACAGATACATGGGCATTTTTAGCCCAATTTGGTATAAAAGGCCGATTCACATATTTCTTCTATGTATAATCTTCACATCCATCTTGATCGCGGCCCACCTCTGACTTGGTCAAATTCTGGTGATAACACATGCCCCCCTGGTTTTGGAAATGACATTTCCAAAATCATTATGCTTTTCTCTCGTAGGGTCATGTCGTGGCAGAGCAGAACCGTCGCAGAGTTCTTCATCATGATAACCTGCCTCCTCAACTTCTCTGCACGATTTGACAGTTTCGGCACCACTTCCTCGGAAACTGCTGTGGCATTGAATTTCTATCATGCCCTCTTTTATTTAACCGCCCCAAACAGTTCCCCTCTGCATCTCCTTCGCATTAGCACCCAAAAAACCCTCCTGCGCCACCATGTCCTCTTCCTCCTCTGCCTCTTCGGATCTTTCCACCAGTCCTCTTCCTCTCGCGAGCCGACGCCGGAGCACAACCCGGCGGAGGTCCATGCGGCCAACATCCGCCGTGCCATTGCGGCCGGGAGGAGTCGAATCATGACTTCTCCATCTGGTCGAAGGACGACAAGTCCCTGGCGATCGGAGAGCGATCTCCGCTTCCTCGCCGAGCAAGGAGCGGTGGAAGAAAGCGATGATGATCGCTTCCCCTGGGATGGGGCTACCTCCGAGGAGGTGAAGGAGGACGAAGAGGATGGCGACGACGACAGCTCCCGACGAGCCGCCGGCCAAGCGCCATTGCCCCTGGCCGGGGAATCTGAGTGACTTCGACAGCGACGACGACGACGACGACGAGGAAGACGAGGACAATGAAGGTCCGCCGGCGGCCGCTGGAGCAGCGATGACGAGCCGGCCGGGAGCAGCGCCGACAGCGATGCGTGATAGCGAGGGCAGCAACGGCCCATAGATAGGGCCCCGTAGCATAGGATCCGTAGAAGTAGGCGGGGTAATGTATCCCCTTTTGAGGGCAATCAGCTCTATTATGTAAGAAATCTCGCTTATTAATGAAGAAATTTCCCCCAATTTGATTTGCCGATTTCTTCTGAGCCCAATTGAGCCGATCCCTTCTTCCACTGACCTTGCCGACTCGTTCCTTTTGCCAATGCATGATGAGCCGATGGCACCGCATCGGTCCTTCAAAATTCGCCCTTCCCTTCTTCAACTGATGATTTTCTAAATTTGGCAGAAAATGCAGTATCTTCAGGAAAACCTTTGAACTTTCCCAACCAAACCCAATAATGTTCTTCAATAATCATCATTTGTGAAGAAGGTTGTAATGAAGGACCAGCCGATGGTATCCCAATCGGCTTTTAAACAGAGCATCCACGGCCTGCTGCCCCCCGAGCCTTACTCGAGGCGAGACTGTCAAAGAATGTGCCAAACCGATCCCCTTTCTTCCTCAGACAGCCGGAATTTGATTCAGGAATCCAACTCGGCTCGAAGCAACGGAAGGCACCACCGTTGGCCTGAATTTGGTGAAGACTCGATAAACATCGCATAATGCCGCTAGAGTCGATGTCCATGTACCGGCTTCTTGTATCCTTAAGTCGATGTCTGCTGCATCGGCTGCGCTCAAAATTTTTTGAATTTTTTAGGCCGATTTGTGTGTCGGCCCCCATATTTGATAGTATTATCTCATATCCTCGTGTTTTATCCATCTAGGTGCCCCCCGAGCCGATTCTGTCAAGAGAATTGATGGTATCGGCTCTTCAGGTAGTCCCTGTTGGGTCAAACGTTGATCCCAGGCAGAATGGATGTGAGGATAATTTTGGCCGATTGCTGGAATCGGCCTCCATGTTGCTTGCTCGGTGAAGGTTTTGTAATATCCCTTCATCAGTTTCGGAGGGCCGATCGCAAGGATCGGCCTCGCCATGTTGCTTATCGACGTAGTCTTGCTACTCGTCCATGTCGGTGGATAAAACCAGCCCGATCTCCGATCTAATTACGTTGGTGCGCTTGCTGTTGTCCACCTCAGGTGCATCGTGTGATCGTGGAGCTCTACACTTCGCCGGACGAACGAGCACCATGTTTGTACCAGCCGATGTTTCATCATCGGCTTTCCTTTGCTTGGGTCGCCACTCTTTTCTTTGTGGCAATCCCTCCTCATCCAGGGTCCTCTGGACTTTCGCAGCCAGATCAGGTCGCGCCTTCCTCAGCGTATGCAAGTACATCCTTTCGGCTTCCTCCAGACCGCGCAATCGCTGAACCCTGCGCTTTTGTGAATGGCTGAGACCGTCAGGGCACCACCTTGGACGGTGGCACCTGTCTTCTTCGTATTCCCCTTCGTCTTCTGAATCCTCGAGATCTTCCAACAGAGGGGTCTCAGCACGTCTGTTTTGCGGTGGGAGAGGCCCTAAGCGCTCGAACACAGACACGTTGGCTGTCTCCTTCTTTTTCCGGTTGCATTCTGGGCAGTTGCCGATTGTTGGTAATCGGCTCATTCCTGAATCCCAGCAGTGTCGGAAGAAGGGGCAGTGCCAATGCCTGTCCGTATCGTCCTGCTCCCTGCCGTGGCGCTCCTGCCGCTCCTCATCATGATTATGCCGGCGATGTCTTCCGTCGTTTCTGGTCAGACGACCTCTTTCATCATTGTCGTTGTATCGCCGGCGTTGGTCATATCGACTAACATACTTGTTGAGGAGGTGATCAGAGAGGGGTCGTTGGTATCTTATGTTCTTCACTTCCCCCTCTGTGACGTAGCGCTTGCCATCTTGACGGAGCCGATCGCATGGAGCGGCCCCCTCAGTGTCCTTGCTCTGAGAGCAGCTATCCTCATCCCCGTCCTTCTCAGAGCGGTGTCCAAGCTCTACCATGTTGATGTTGGCTGAGAAATCAGGCTGGCACCCTCCGAGGTGGGCGAACTCCACCATGTTGACGGCGGGGAAGGGGTGTGTGTCGACCTTCATGGCATACTGGTTGAAAATTAATCGCCCATTTTCTATCGCCACTTGGATCTGCTGACGCACTGCAGTCGTTGGTGGTGTGGGTGAACGTGTTATGCCACTTGCAGTATGGCTTTCCGTTCAGCTCTTGCACCGTAGGAAACTTGTGGCCTTCGGGTATCTTTATGTGCTTCTCCGCGAGTAAGAGGTCGAAAATCTGCTCGGTTTTCGTCACGTCGAAGTCGAACCCTCTTGGAGGCCCTGGTGGCTTTACCCATTTGCAGGTTACTGGGCCTGCAGCTCGAGTCCACTCAGCTACTGCGACCTCTCGTTCTCCCGTAGGACCTTCATCTTCGCCTGCGTCAACCATGGTAACCACGCGCTTGAATTTATCTTGGTAGACATCCGGGTGGCGTTGTTCATACGCTGACAACTTCTGCACCATGTGTGCTAATGAAGGATAGTCCGCCTGGGAGGCCACTTCCTTGATCGATGATGATAGACCCACCACCGCCAACTCGACTGCTTCTTTTTCGCTTACGTGAACCGAATAGCATCGGTTCCTAACAGTCCTGAAATGTTGACACCGTTTCTCCCGCTTGTCGTACTTGTGCTAGATCGGCAATGCCCCAGCCTCGGAAGCCTCTGAGTGATATTGCTCATGGAACCGTTCTTCCGGTTGCTTCAGTGCAGTTGAGTTCGGTGGCAGCGACGTGTACCATCAAGCCGATCTGTGAGGGCTTGTGAGAAGTACCTCACGCAGCTCGTCTGACGAGATCATGCCAGTGTGCCAAATATCGGCTCACATGCTCGATGGAGCTGGAGCCATCTGATCCGCAACTTTGTGAAGTCCGGGAGCCATTTGGGTGGTAGCGGGATCAATTCGTACTCGTTGGGGTACGGCTTGGTATAGCCGATCGCCTTTCTTTTCGGCATCATCTGATCTCTTCAGGATCGTACAAATTTGATCCGCGGTGATGGCTGCAGGTGTCGAACCCTGAAGATTCGTCGGAGTGGCGTACTTAACCAGCCATGCCTGTTTCTCTGGTTCTGAGCCAACTGCAGGAGCTGGGCTCGGGAGTTTTGTCGGGGTGGCGTATTTAGCTAGCCACGTTTGCTTCTCGAGGTGCATCCGACGTTCCTCCTGTTGCCCCAGAAGTCCCTGCTATCACCAGTTGAGTGCCAGTCGCGATCGGCACGTATGCGCGCGTACCGCGTGCGGGATCTCCTTGGGCGCGTCTGTAGAAATTGGTAGTCACTAGGGTCACCACCAATCTTGTAGACGACATAGGCCGATGAGTTCGGCGCTTCGGGCGCTGCCAACGCGAGCGGCAGCGGTGGACGGAATTTGGAGTAGCAACTCCCCTTGGTGAGTCCCTAGGGCTGGTCGACGGAGAGTGCGATGGCTCATGATCTCTGGATCCGCGAGCGCACGCGCTCCAACGTATTGGAGCTCTCGGAGATGGCGGTTGCGAATGAGCCACCATGAAGTTTATCTCCTGACGCAGCGACCTGGTGCGTTCCTCGACGAGGTGGACAGGTCCACTCCATCAGCGCGCCTTCGGGTGTGAACCCCTTCCATCGATGCCGTGGGGCGGGTCTGTGGAAAGAGCAGATTAGGTCGGCCGGGCGGAGACTTGACCTCGTCGTGCTTCTTCTTGAGCTCGCCAGTGAGCTCCCCGTACGTGACTTTCTTCTGCCACTTCTGATGAAGATGGCATGGTGTTCGATGTTGAAGATAGTCCCAGGCGTGCCAGAATGTGTTGACGTCAGAAACCCACCGTGAGCGATGGCCAGTGCACGTAAGCAGAACGACTAGGGCTGCGAGGCTTGATCCCTGGAGCGACGGCATAGCCTCGGTGTCGCGCCCGATGCGGGTGCAAGGGCGTGCCACCTGACCTATACCTGGTCGGGAAGGTGTGGATGATGCCTCGCTTAGTTTCCTGCAGGGCACACACGTACACGTTAAATACGAGCCTCGATCGGCTCTCGGGTTGTCCTGTGAATCGGCTCATGGAGCCGATTCCCCATGATTCGTCCGAGGTGGCCGAATATATGGTGGTCCTGCTTGATCATGATAAAGCATATGAGATCCACGACGATCTGGGGTTTTCACCGCATAATCGGATCATCCTACTCACGATTGGGCCTCGCGCTCGCGCACGGTAAACGTAAGCCAGCCCTAGACAAGGCCTAAAAACCAACACTAGGTTGATCCTCGGAACGTCCTGTCTAGGGGCAGCAAACTACACTGCATGCATGGATCCTCCAACCCTTTGTAAGGCCTAACTATTCAGATATTAAACTAATCCTTGATGAATCAAGGAGCGATGTAACGGATCGGATCTACTAAATAACGATCAAGCGAGGTGCCGCCCCTGCACCCATGATGAGGTACGGGGACTAGATGCGCAAGGGTTGCACTACGACAGCATATGATACTAGGAACAATGCTAACCCTAACACATCTACGATAACTACGTCGCTCGCCATCAAAAAGGCTTGATACGAGCAACGCATGAACAACTAGGCAGGCTCGTGCTGCCTAGATCGCGAGATGCGATCTAGGCAGCATGGTGCTTACCGGAAGAACCCTCGAGACGAAGGAGTTGGCGATGCGCCGAGATTGGTTTGTGTTGAACGTTGGTTGTTGTTTATTCCATAAACCTAGGTACATTTATAGTCCAGGGGACTTCTAATGTGGTGCACTAAATCGTGCACCGAGATAGATTCTAACTTCTAAACTAACATGCGATCTAACATATGTACAGTACATGGGCATTTTAGCCCAATTTGGTATAAAAGGCCGATTCACATATTTCTTCTATGTATAATCTTCACATCCATCTTGATCGCGGCCCACCTCGACTTGGTCAAGTCGAGTGATAACGAGATGCCTATCTTGACGGCCATCCTCCACCCGCCGTGTAGCAGGGCGCATGTCCGGCGAACGGGATATCCCGTGCAATACATCGCCCACGCCTCCGCCACGGTGAGGCTGCCGCGGCCGAAGCCGTCGCCGCGGTGATCTTGCAGGATGACGATGACATTGGCGAGGGAGGAGGAGATTTGGGAGCAGTGAGACGTTGGGCGACGGTGGGATGGGGAAGGAAACGGGCGCTCTTAATGTGGGCGGGCGGAAGCGGCGGTGGGCGGTGGATGCTATAACGCCGCGCGGATAGCGCGGCCATGCACGGCAGACGCGTCCTGTCGCCAGGAAAGCTCGTCATTAACGTCGCTTGACCAAAGGTAGGCGACATGGTTTTAGGCTTCCGAGCCGCTGACGCGTCAGGCCCACGTCTCCTGGCCTCACATTTCGTTGTGTCCGGCGTGCCCGGCGTACAATGGCGGGGACGGCCTCGGGGCGCGGAACACCGTGATGGAGCGCGTCGGACGAAATGACCTTTGGAGGCGCGCGGGAATGATTTTGTCCGCGCGCGATGGCGTGTAACTCACACGTTCGTTGGGAACCCCAAGAGGAAGGTATGATGCGCACAGTGCAGTTTTCCTCAGAAAGAAACCAAGGTTTAATCGAACCAGTAGGGAGCCAAGAAGCACGTTGAAGGTTGATGGTGGCGAAATGTGATGCGGCGCAACAACGGGGATTCGGCGCCAGCGTGGAATCGCACAACAAAACCAAAGTACTTACCCCAACGAAACGGTGAGGTTGTCAATCTCACCGGCTTGCTGTAACAAAGGATTAAACGTATCGAGTGGAAGATGATTGTTTGCAAGAAAACAGTAAAACACAATTGCAGTAGATTGTATGCTATGTAAAGAATAGGACCGGGGTCCACAGTTCACTAGAGGTGTCTCTCCCATAAGATAAAAGCATGTTGGGTGAACAAATTACAGTCGGGCAATTGACAAATAGACAAAGGCATAACAATGCATATACATGATATGATAAATATAGTGAGATTTAATCCGGGCATTACGACAAAGTACATAGACCGCCATCAACTGCATCTATGCCTAAAAAGTCCACCTTCAGGTTATCATCCGAACCCCATTCAGTATTAAGTTGCAAGCAACAGACAATTGCATTAAGTATGGTGCGTAATGTAATCGACAACTACATCCTTAGACATAGAATCAATGTTTTATCCCTAGTAGCAACAGCACATCACAACCTTAGAACTTTCTGTCACTTGTCCCAAGTGTCAATGAAGGCATGAACCCACTATCGAGCATAAATACTCCCTCTTGGAGTTAAGAGTACAAACTTGGCAGAGCCTCTACTAATAACGGAGAGCATGCAAGATCATAAACAACACATAAACAATAGATTGATAATCACCATAACATAGTATTCTCTATCCATCGGATCCCGGCAAACACAACATATAGTATTAGAGATAGATGATCTTGATCATGTTAGGCAGCTCACAAGATCCAACAATGAAGCACAACAGAGAAGACGACCATCTAGCTACTGCTATGGACCCATGGTCCAGGGGTGAACTACTCACTCATCACTACGGAGCGATCATGGCGATGAAGATTCCTCCGGGAGATGAATCCCCTCTCCGGCGGGGTGCGGAGGCGATCTCCCTGAATCCCCCGAGATGGGATTCGCGGCGGCGGCTCTCGAAGGTTTTCCGTATCGTGGCTCTCGATACTGGGGGTTTCGCGAGGAGGCTTTAAGTAGGCGGAAGGGTAGGTCGAGAGGGCGGCGCGGGGCCCCACACCACGAGGCCGGCGCGGCGGGCTGGGCCGCGCCGCCTATGGTGTGTGCCACCGTGCACTTCCTTCCTCTTCGGTCTTCTGGAAGCTCCGTGCAAAAATAGGACCCTGGCGGTGATTTCGTCCAATTAAGAGAATATTTCCTTACTAGGATTTACGAAACCAAAAACAACACGACAAGCGGCTCTTCGGCATCTTGTTTATAGGTTAGTTCCAGAAAATGCATAAATATGACATATAATGTGCATAAAACATGTAGGTATCATCAATAAAGTAGCATTGAACATAAGAAATTATCGATACGTTGGAGACGTATCAGCATCCCCAAGCTTAGTTCTCGTCCCGAGCAGGTAAAACGATAACAAAGATAATTTCTGAAGTGACATGCCATCATAATCTTGATCATACTATTTGTAAACATATGTAATGAATGCAGCGATCAAAACAAAAGTAATGACATGAGTAAACAAGTGAATCATAAAGCAAAGACTTTTCATGAATAGTACTTCAAGACAAGCATCAATAAGTCTTGCATAAGAGTTAACTCATAAAGCAATAAATCAAAGTAAAGGTGTTGAAGCAACACAAAGGAAGATTAAGTTTCAGCGGTTGCTTTCAACTTATAACATGTATATCTCATGGATAGTGTCAACATAAAGTAATATAACAAGTGCAATATGCAAATATGTAGGAATCAATGCACGGTTCACACAAGTGTTTGCTTCTTAAGGTGGAGGAGATAGGTAAACTGACTCAACATAAAAGTAAAAGAATGGTCCTTCAAAGAGGAAAGCATCGATTGTTGTATTTGTGCTAGAGCTTTTATTTTGAAAACATGAAACAATTTTGTCAACGGTAGTAATAAAGCATATGAGTTATGTAAATTATATCTTACAAGTTGCAAGCCTCATGCATAGTATACTAATAGTGCCCGCACCTCGTCCTACTTAGCTTGGACTACCGGATCTTTGCATGCCATGTTTCAACCAAGTGTCACAAAGGGGTACCTCCATGCCGCCTGTACAAAGGTCTAAGGAGAAAGCTCGCATTTTGGATTTCTCGCTTTTGATTATTCTCAACTTAGACATCCATACCGGGACAACATGGACAACAGATAATGGACTCCTCTTAAATGCATAAGCATGTAGCAATGATTATTATTCTCATATGAGATTGAGGATATATGTCCAAAGCTGAAACTTCAACCATGATTCATGGCTTTAGTTAGCGGCCCAATGTTCTTCTCTAACAATTTTGCATGCTCCAACCACTAAGGTGATAGATCCTTCAGACAAGACGGACATGCATAGCAACTCACATGATATTCAACAATAGTTGATGGCGTTCCCCCGAAGCATGGTTATCGCACAACAAGCAACTTAATAAAAGATAAAGTGCATAAGTACATATTCAATACTACGATAGTTTTTAAGGCTATTTTGTCCCATGAGCTATATATTGCAAGGGTGAATGATGGAATTTTAAAGGTAGCACTCAAGCAATTTACTTTGGAATGGCGGAGAAATACCATGTAGTAGGTAGGTATGGTGGACACAAATGGCATAGTGGTTGGCTCAAGGATTTTGGATGCATGAGAAGTATTCCCTCTCGATACAAGGTTTAGGCTAGCAAGGTTATTTGAAGCAAACTCAAGGATGAACCGGTGCAGCAAAACTCACATAAAAGACATATTGTAAACATTATAAGACTCTACACCGTCTTCCTTGTTGTTCAAAACTCAATACTAGATATTATCTAGACCTTAGAGAGACCAAATATGCAAATCAAATTTTAGCAAGCTCTATGTATTTCTTCACTAATGGGTGCAAAGCATATGATGCAAGAGCTTAAACATGAGCACAACAATTGCCAAGTATCACATTATCCAAGACATTTTAGAATTACTACATGTAGCATTTTCCAATTCCAACCATATAACAATTTAACGAAGAAAAACTTCGCCTTGAACATTATGAGTAAAGCCTAAGGACATATTTGTCCATATGCAACAGCGGAGCGTGTCTCTATCCCACAAAGTGAATGCTAGGATCCATTTTATTCAAACAAAAACAAAAACAAAAACAAGCCGACGCTCCAAGTAAAGAACACAAGATGTGACTGAATAAAAATATAGTTTCAGGGGAGGAACCTAATGATGTTGTCGATGAAGAAGGGGATGCCTTGGGCATCCCCAAGCTTAAACCTTGAGTCTTCTTAAAATATGCAGGGGTGAACCACGGGGCATCCCCAAGCTTAGAGCTTTCCCTCCTCTTGATCATAGTATATCATTCTCCTCTCTTGACCCTTGAAAACTTCTTCTTCACACAAACTTCAAGCAAACTCATTAGAGGTTAGTGCACAATTAATAATTCACACATTCAGAGGTGACACAAACATTCTTTACACTTCTGGACATTGCACAAAGCTACTGGACATTAATGGATCAAAGAAATGAATCCAACATAGCAAAAGAGGCAATGCGAAATAAAAGGCAGAATCTGTCAAAAACAGAACAGTCCGTAAAAACGAATTTAAAGATGGCACCAGACTTGCTCAAATGGAAAAACTCAAAACTAATGAAAGTTGCGTACATATCTAAGGATCACGCTCGTAAATTGGCAGATTTTTCAATTTTCTACAGGGGCCTGTGCCCAGATTCGTGACAGACAGCAATGTTGTTTCTGCGCAGCGATCCCAAATATAACATCAACTTTGACATAGAAACTTTACTTGGCACAAAAACATGATAAGGAGAGGTTGCTACAGTAGTAAACAACTTCCAAGACTCAAATTTAAAACAAAGTACTGTAGTAAAAACATGGGTTGTCTCCCATAAGCGCTTTTCTTTAACGCCTTTGGCGCGGAGAAGAGTGCAAATCAAGTAACATCGAGAGATGAAGCATCAACATCATAACCTGTTCTAGTTGGGGGTTTTCTCAACAATGCATTGTATCTGGTCTATATAAGTAACTCCTCTCTCATTGCTCCTAGGCTTACTATTCTCATCAAACAAATTTTCAGGAACAAGCCAAGCATAGTTATTTTCCAAAGCTTCATGCATCCCTAGTAGTTTACTAGGTATTGGCGCTTTAATTTCTCTACCATCATTAACATTATTAGTATACTTAATTCTATCCATATCCATCTTTTCAAGTATTTGTTTAAAATTAGGAAAGAAACCAAGCCTCTTATGCTTAATAAAAACTTTTCTAGCTTCTTTAACTATATCCTCAAATTCTCTAACAAGGACTTTTAAAACAAAATTTCTCTTTTCCCCCATCTCCATATCCGAAAGTGTAAGAAACATATGTTGTATTATGGGATTGAGATTAACAAATCTAGTTTCTAACATGTGTATCAAACAAGCAGAAGCACTTTCATAAGTAGGAGCAGTTTTTAATAATGGTATATCTTCAAAATCTTCATCCATACTAACATGGGTGAAAAATTCTTCTATATTATCTCTTCCAATGATACACCCTCGTCCTACCGGTATCTCTTCCAAAGTAAACTTAGGATTAAGCATGATGAAATAAGCAAAAAGTAAACTAGGCAAATAAAATAAAGACAAGTAACTAATTTTTTTGTTTTGATATAGAAGGCAAGACAGTAAATAAAGTAAAACTAGCAACTAATTTTTTGTGTTTTGTTTAGGTGCGGCAAACAAAGTAGTAAATAAAAATAAAGCAAGACAAAAACAAAGTAAAGAGATTGAGAAGTGGAGACTCCCCTTGCGGCGTGTCTTGATCTCCCGGCAACGGCACCGAGAAAAGAGGCTTGAGGTGAGGCAATTATCGTATTGTAACTTTTCTTCGAGTCCCCGGACGGCGCCAGAGAAAAGAGCTTGATGGCGTGTAACTCACATGTTCGTTGGGAACAAGAGGAAGGTATGATGCGCCGGCAAGTTTTCCAGAAAGAAACCAAGGTTTAATCGAACCGGAGGAGCGAAGAACGCGTTGAAGGTTGATGGTGGCGAGATGTGATGCGGCGCAACACCAGGGATTCGGCGCCAACGTGGAATCGCACAACAAAACCAAAGTACTTTGCCCCAGCGAAGATGAGGTTAATCGATCTGCTTGAACTGTATGAGTTAAACGTATCGAGTGAAGATGATTGTTTGAAGAAAAGTAAAACACAATTGCGTAGATTGTATGCTATGTAAAGAATAGGACCGGGGTCCACAGTTCACTAGAGGTGTCTCTCCCATAAGATAAAAGCATGTTGGGTGAACAAATTACGGTCGGGCAATTGACAAATAGAGAAGGGCATAACAATGCATATACATGATATGATAAATATAGTGAGATTTAATCACATTACGACAAAGTACATAGACCGCCATCAAGCTGCATCTATGCCTAAAAAGTCCACCTTCGAGTTATCATCCGAACCCCATTCAGTATTAAGTTGCAAAGCAACAGACAATTGCATTAAGTATGGTGCGTAATGTAATCGACAACTACATCCTTAGACATAGAATCAATGTTTTATCCCTAGTGGCAACAGCACATCACAACCTTAGAACTTTCTGTCACTGTCCCAGGTGTCAATGAGGCATGAACCCACTATCGAGCATAAATACTCCCTCTTGGAGTTAAGAGTACAAACTTGGCCCGAGCCTCTACTAATAACGGAGAGCATGCAAGATCATAAACAACACATAAACAATAGATTGATAATCACCATAACATAGTATTCTCTATCCATCGGATCGACAAACACAACATATAGTATTAGGATAGATGATCTTGATCATGTTAGGCAGCTCACAAGATCCAACAATGAAGCACAACAAGAAGAAAACGACCATCTAGCTACTGCTATGGACCCATGGTCCGGGGGTGAACTACTCACTCATCACTCCGGAGCGATCATGGCGATGAAGAGTCCTCCGGGAGATGAATCCCCTCTCCGGCGGGTGAGGCGATCTCCTGAATCCCAGATGGGATTCGCGGCGCGTCTCTGGAAGGTTTTCCATATCGTGGCTCTCGGTGCGGGGTTTCGCGACGGAGGCTTTAAGTAGGCGGAAGGGTAGGTCGGGGGGGCGGCGGGGGCCCACACCACGGGCCGGCGCGGCCGGGGCTGGGCCGCGCCGCCCTATGGTGTGGCCACCTCGTGGCCCCACTTCCTTCCCTCTGCGGTCTTCTGGAAGCTCCGTGCAAAAATAGGACCACTGGGCGGTGATTTCGTCCAATTCGAAGAATATTTCCTTACTAGGATTACTGAAACCAAAAACAGCTGACAAGCGGCTCTTGGCATCTTGTTAATAGGTTAGTTCCAGAAAATGCATAAATAGGACATATAATGTGCATAAAACATGTAGGTATCATCAATAAAGTAGCATGGAACATAAGAAATTATCAATACGTTGGAGACGTATCAGCGCCCCAAATTCTTTTTAGGGCATCTCCAGTGACCGACATAAACGGTCGTGACGACCGTTTTAGTCTGCGTGACCGGAATGCGTGCAGCACCACCTCAGTAGCGACGCAAAGTGGCTGAAGCCGTACGTGAGAGCATAAACACAGCCCAAATATGCGCACAGGATGCGTCTCCTGATCTCCGATGTGAAGAAATGTCCTCGCGTGCGCGAAACGTTTTATCTGCCCACGACCGGTGGCGTCGTGCGTCTTACCAAAACACTGCGCGCGAGGCGTCGCTCGACGTCTGCGGCCGCGTAAATGGCGATGCCTCGCGTGGTGCGGCGCGTCGCCTACCTCTACGCCGTAGTATTGGCGATGCCCGCGTGGCGCGGCTCGTCGCCTGCCTCCGACCTATATAAAACGAGGCGCGGGCATCTCATCTCCTCCTAAAACCCAGTAGCGCCTGGCTGGCGCCGCTGCTCAGCCCTAGCGGATCCACCATGAGCAGCGCCGGACGGGCCAGGTGCCGCGCCTTCACCTTCACCTCCACATTCACTCAGCTCCCTCCGACCTCGAGCTCCGACGAGGTTCGACTCAGCTGACAGGCCCTCCTCCACCCGGTCGGGGATGCGCGACCTGGCTCGCGGAGGAAGAAGCGAGAGGAGGATCGGGCGGCCCATGCTGCGGTCGACGCCGAGGCTGGAACAGCCCAGGTGGCGGGCGCGGCCGCCTGAGGACTCAGACTCCGAGATATCTTGGTCCATCGATGACCACGATGCGCCTACGCGGAGATGGCGGCGGGCGAGAAGGGGCTATCGTCGAGTCTTTCGAGACGCTCAGGGCAACGCCGCCAACGAGGCTGGAGACGAGCACTGCGAGGCCTTGACGGCGCACCAGCCATAAGAGGCGGCGGAGAAGCAGGCGACAGAGCGACGCAACGACGGTGTCGGCCCGTCAGGAAGCAAGTAGTCTAGGCCTATAGATCTACTTTGTATAGTTTTTATGCATTTATATGTACTACTTTCTATGTTTTTAACTATGTTGCAATTCAAAAAATGTCGGCCTGGTGGGAGCACACCCAGACGTAAACGGACGCGCGGACAAAATATATCCGCGGGGCGACGCAAACAGACACTCGTGATCATTTTTGGGCGTCCGAAATGCGTCGCGTCGCTGGAGATGGCCTTAGGGGACGCTTTGGGTACTCGGTAAGGGCATCTCAGACGCGAACGCAAATGGTCGTTGACGACCGTTTCGTCGCCGTGACCAGAAATGCGTCGGGCCTTGTTCCAGCGGGCGACGCAAAGTTACCGGGCCGTCCGCGGAGACGCAAACCTGGCCTAAATATGCGCCAGGTTTGCGTCTCCTCGGCGGTCGCGGAAAATGTCCGCGTTGGGTACATCCGGGCCCGGTCGGCAGTGAGTAGATAAGCAAAATATTTTTTCATTACTATTGATTGGCCAAAAGGACCATCTTTACAGAGATGGTTAGTCGAGTTAACCTAAAACTACAACGGCCGTACCTACTCGCCGTCGCGCGGCCTACACCGGCCTCGGTTACTCGCAGTCGCGCGCCCTACTACTGGCCGCCGGATGGGCCGGCGCCGTCGTCGAAGCGGGAGCGCTTCTTGCACTCCGCGCGCCGCGCACGCCGGCGAACGGACATCTCGTCCTGCCGCCTGCGGCGTTCGAGGGCCTCGGCCAGGGAGCTGTCCCACAGGGCCGTCACCGTCGCAAAGGCCACCTTGGTAGCCGCCGCCTCCGCCGTCGCCGGCCCTCCTCTCTCTGCGCCGCACGGACCGCCGCCGCCGCGGCCCCTCCTCTCCGGGCCGCCTGGACCGCCGCCGCCGCGTCCTCCTCCGCCTGGACCGCCGCCTGGATCGCCGCCACGTCGGCGACGAAGCGGGCCCTGTCCCTAGCCGCCGCCGCCACAGCTTCGTCCCTGGCGGCGATGGCGACCTCCAGCTCCCGGTTCTCCTGCTCGACCCGCGCGGGAGAACGGCCCCTACGCTGGAGCGAGTCCAGGTCGGAGCACATTAACCCCCTAGCCATGGCCGTCGCATAGCTGGCGGCTTCCTCCTCCGCCACCAAAGCCTGGCGGCGCTGGGCGTCCCCTGCCAGGGACTCGAAGGACGCGAGCAGAACCCGCTGGTCACCGGCGCACTCGAAGCGCCTGGGCACGGGGGGGTCGTCGTCCGCGATGTCGTGGATGACGGCGTCGGCCGGAGGGGCCGCGATGGCCGCCCGCGCCTCCGCGAGCTCGGCCCTGGCGTCGGCGAGCTCGGCCATGGCGTTGGCGATCTCCGCCCTGGTCGCCGCGAGGCGCCCTTCCGCGCGCTCTGCCGCCTCCGCCTCCGCGACCTCCAGGTCCAGCTGCTGGGCCTCAACGCCGGCGGCAGCTACCTCGTCCTCCTCCTCCTCCGGGTGGAGCTGGCGGCAAATGTCAACAACTTGCTCCCAACTCATGTGGTCCGCCATGGATGGATGGTAGGGTGAGTGTGCCGTCGCACCCGCGGTGTCCACCATATAGCCACGGCGAAGCGGAAACGCGTTGGCGCGCGGGCGTTTCCGCGCCGCGAGCCCGCGAAAACTTGCGAATGTATTAGGCGCAGAACGATCGTCGTCGCGCGAGAACTGATAATCGCCGCCAGCGATCCTCGCAGGACGTAAAACGCCATTAGCGACCTTGTGTCTCGGATAAAATATCGCGCCACAGTCTGCAAGCCTAGCAACGTCCATGAAACTAAACGGACATTCGGACGTACGAAATCGTCGGCCATTGGAGATGCCCTAAGGTATTGCAAGTTGAGATTTTGGATGTTGGTATAAGACAACATTGTCTCATCATGATTTATTTTTCAGCTTTTTAAAAATTAAATGCTGTTAGCTTTTTCTAAAAATACGAGCTATGTAAACAGCCACGCTCATGCTCAGATATGCCTCTCGTGCACTTGGAACTTTTTCTTCTAGAATACACGTGCACTCCCAACTTGTTCAACGAAGCATTACGACCAAACCAGTGATATACAACATCATCTTTCTTTTCAGTGGGCCGGTGAGAGGAACTAAACTAACAATTGACTCAATACAGAAGACGTTTATGCTTTGTCTTAGCTTTGTCAAGCAAGCAGTTGGGTAAGCGTGAGGTGGTGACCAACCAAGATGCCACGGCCGGTACACGGCACATCTCTTTTTTACCGCCTATGTTCCATGTCCTTTTTACTTTACGGAAAGAGATCCGTGTGCTATGCGCATCTATTTACAAAACAGTTGCCGCATTTCGAAAAGAAAATGCTCTGATGATGCTCATTTTGCGTTCTCTGTTCATTCCATGTGTATTCAACATGTTTTTTAGGCTGATGCATCACATGTGCGGACAAGAAGTAAACGTCGCATCGAGCACAGAGAATATATTCTTAGTGAGAATCTAATTCTGCAAGAAAAATGAAAATTTTCTGATCAATTTTTTATTTTTGAAAAGACGGCAGGTATCACAGCCGATTCACACTGTTGCTTGGTGGTTAGGGCATCGCATAACATTTCAGACGTCAGAAAGCAGACCTTGTCGTGTCCGTTTGCGTCGTCCCAAATCTTTCGAAATAAATGCAGGCGTCCGTTGCGTCGAGGTGGCTCGAGCGCGCGACGCATAATTTTTTTCATTCATGCAGCCATAATTTACATTAATAAAAAACATAAAAAAGCCATAAAGGCGTGCTAAAAGTAGTTCTTGCCTCTGCGAGTCGTGTCGGCCGGCAGGTCAATGAACTCGGCGTCGGCCATGGAAGCTCGTACGCCGGCGGTGGAGGAAGGTACCGCCGCATGGGCGAGAGGCTGGCCGGGGATCCCGCCGGAGCAGCATGCGGAGTGCGGTCGTTGAACAACGTCGGCGTTGGAGGAGTCGCCAGCCTCACTGTATGACGTGACCTCGTTTGGATGCGAGCCTCACAAAGCGAGCTCGTTGAGCTCGTCCTGCGCGTTGTTGGCCAGTGCCATGGCAATGGCCTCCTCCTCGGAAAGGTCCGGCGGCTGGGTCTCCGGATCCCACGCCGGCCCGCCGTCGTCGTGGTCGTAGTCGACCATGTCGACGTCCTCGTCCGCGTCCTCCTGGTCGTTCTCTTCTTCTTCTGCGGCGATCTCTCGGTCGAAGAAGTCCACGTCGCCGAGGTAGCCAGCGCGGCGGCGCGCGTCGAACTCCCACGTCCCGAATGAAATCCAGTTGTAGGAGTTCAGCGCGTACGCCTCATCCTCCCGCAGATCCGGCGGCAAGATCGCTCGGCGGCGGCGCACCTCGTCCCGCCGCTCTCGGCCCTCGCGCGGCACGGGGGGGACCGGCACGCGCCGCGAGTTCAGGTACCAGCCCCCTCCCGGCAAGTTCGCGTCCGGCCATGGGGCCGGTTTTCCTCCCATAGCTGCCGCGCGAGGTCAACGCGGACGTACCGGCCGACCCGTGCCTTCTTGCCGGAACGCGAGCCGCTAGCCTCCTGGTCGTTCTTCGTCTTGCGGAACGGCCAGCATTTCTTTCCCATGGCGTCGGTGGGGTGGATACTGTGGGATTTGGCAATGGTTTGGTCGTGGAAATGGCCGCCGGCAGCGTCCATTTAAAAGGCTCCGACGCCATCTCGCCTTCAACGGCCTTTGCGGCGTCTCTCTAGCTGCGCACGCTGAAGAAGGAGCACGTCGTGCGTAAGCTGCAAAGGCTACGCGCCGCCGAAGTAATGCCGTGGAAAACGACGGTTGTGCCGTGCCAGGCGGAGCCCGTCGAGGACCGAGCGGACACTTTGCGCGTCGCGCCGTCCTTCGAGACACAAACACGCATATTTGGGCGGTTTGCGTCTCTAAGACGCCCGATCACTGCGTCGCCGTAGAGATGGTGCCACCGCATTCGGTCACGGCGGACACAAACTGTGCGCTGCATTTGGAATGCCCCATCAGAGTGATCTGCACGTATCATCCCAAAATCTTGATGTCACACAAGTACTACTTCCTTCAAGTATATAATAAAATAATAGGTGCAGGCTTTTCATGTTAAACAATTGTTAAGGTTTTAGCTTAAGTTCATTTAAATTTAAACAATAGTTCAGATGCTTATTATGGATAAAAATTCTTATAAATAATACAAAATTTTGGGTTTATAGTGCACACATGCTGTTTGTGCATGTCTAGCACTAGTGGGCTTATCAATACCGGTTCCAGAGGGTATTTGCAGGTTTAGCAATCGGTATAAAATATCCATTGCAAAAAGCCCCGCACCATCTGGGTTCCTTCTGAACCGGTATAGATGGGCCTCCACGTGGGCGCGGGAAGCGCACGGCGATGGACCTTTCGTACCGGTTTGTACTACAAACCGGTGGCAAAGGTAGGCTGCCGCGGCAGGAAAAATTCATGAATCTCTGCCGCGGCAGAGAATTCAGGGTTTAGGGTTTCTGCAGGGGTTTAGGGGTATCGGAGCGTTTCATATCGCGTCGATGCACCGGAAATGCGTTTGGGTTTACGTAGTACATGAAGATCAAGGTGATGCATATAAAGTTGGTGCATATAATATAACACACATGTAATTGCATAAGTAGTACTCTCCGATGCAAATCAAGTCGATGCACCATAGTACATGCATGAAGATCGATCTATTACACACATGTACCATAGTGGTACACTCCGAGTCAAACTATATATACACACAAAGCAATCGAGGAGCTGGAGAAGATCTTTATGCATAGTGGTACTCTCCGGATGGTGGTATGACTTCCCGAAGGAAAAATCCCGCCAATTCCTCGCCGATTGCTTTGAAGCGCTCCTCGATTCCGATCTTCTCCCGCTTTCTTCTCAACTGTAAAAGAATAAGATGAATACATGAGCTATGTGTGTTATATCAAATCACAAATCAAACAATTATTACTGAAACTCAGCACAACTTATGGTAAGAAAATAAATTTGTGAATATTATTTTCGTACCTCTCTATTTCTTTCATTATTCGCTCTCTCGCTGACAATTCTGTGGATGTACTCGCAAACGTAGTATCCACATAGATTAGTCCCCGGTGGTTGTTTTGCGCATTTCTGTACAAGAATATAATTCAGTCAAACAATAATGAAGTATGATAAAGGTGTGTGGACCTAGGTAGTACTACTTACTTTGTTCGCACGCCATATCAGCTTCGGTTTCCAATCATGGGACTGATCTTCCTTGATGAAAGTTTCCCATACGCTGCCCGACAAAAGAAAATGCACAAAAGAGTTATCAATCAGTTGATATCAGGAAACTAACAAAAAAACCGATAAGAATTTGAATTACCTTTTGAGCATAAGAAAACAAGACTTGTATAGTATAGGCTCTTTGGTTAGTGAGTCAAAGACTTCAACTTCTCCTTCGTACATTTTAATGACGATAAGAATAAAGTGAAACCTGCGCACGTTTAAATATGTAGTGTCATATATATAAGTGAGCAAAATAGAATGTGTTATAAGAGAGTAACACTCACTGGAAGTTGTAAGGCCAAAGTATTGTCTTTTTGTCACGTTGTCGCTTCAAAAACCTTAGCAAAGTCTCCGGTGTATCCCTGTTATAGAGGGGTTCTTCTATGGTCTTGACATGCATTGTGTCCGGGTCAATGAACCCAATGTCCTTGATTTCATCCCTTTTGCATTCGAGCATCTTCAATCTGCATAACATAGCGCACAAAAGATTATAATTTGCAGATAATCAAGGAGCTGAGCTAAAGACTTCTCAAATTATATAAATAAATCACTTACAGACAATAGCAACTGATGATAGATTTGTCGAGGGCCCGAAGATTGTATAACTGGAAAAGCTCGGAGAAGTCAACGCTCACAGAGTATTCTTGGAAGTAGTGCTCTTCCTTAACTCGCACCATGATAGTCTCCATCCCTCCCTTTGCGGCAACACCGTACCACGTATGCAAGTTACGCATACTTGTTGGTAGCTTCCTGAGATTCTCGACCAAATCTTTCCCTTGAACATATTGATATACTACCTTAGCCATGGCGTAATCGGTTGAGATTTGTCGAGAACTTTGAACGGCCTTCTCGTCAAACACCTTTAGAGGGGGGACCGATTTAACGGGTTGTTCTCCGAGCTGGTAGACTTGGTGTATCCCTTTTATCTCCCTGATACCCGAGCTGGTAGTGGGGTTTTTCGCCTCCATCATTTGGTCGTACGACCTTTCAATAGAACGCCTATAGTCAGATGGCGGCGATGGTTCAGGGTTATACAGATTCTCGACTGTACGACGAACCTTCACCGGATCTAGTGTCTTCTCAAAAGGTATCTCTGGCTCTTTCTTAGCAAAAAAGGCCCTCAGCTGGGACTCAACGGCTTCCTGGTTTTCCTCGGGAGTTTTTTCCCAAGGTAACTTCTCAATAGGCGGCAGTGGTTTCTCCTTTCTAGATCTCTTCTTAGGCGGCGTACCATTCCGCTTACCAGGCGCTGTCTTACGCGGAGGATCTCGAGGTGGTGGACTCACGCTGGGGTCCCTCTCAGGTAGGTGTGGACTTTGCTGCTCATGTGGACTGCTAGGAGGAGGAGTCGAAGGCCTTTGATGCTCATGTGGACTGCTATGAGGAGTCGGTGGCCTTTGCAGAAGGACGATGTGTTTCTTGGGCCATAGAGCGAAACCGTGCTTGACATCGGCAAGTGTCCTCTCATCGTCACCTCTAGGAATATCAAGCTCCACTGTTTCAAAAGCCGGAACAACTTCATCCACCCCGACACGAACACAGCCAGGTGGAATGGGCATATGGTGGTGCGTTGCTCCTTCTTCACTTGGGTAAACATAACCGACCGCCACCTTAACAGACGCGGTTCTGAATAACATATAGAGCTCGCAATCTGTCTTCTCCGTGACATAATCCACGGGGTAGCTTCCTCCACATCCGTCAAGATGCGTGGAACCCACACTGCTTCTTCGCTGAGATGGGGCGGCATCGGCTTGAGGATCCTGTAGGAACATCGGCTGGTCAGGTGGCCTCTGATTTTTCTCAAGCGCCTCCACCCTAGTTAACAATTCCGTTACAATGTCGGCGTCCTTCTTCTTCTTCCGCGAACGGCTTCTATAAGTGTCAGCGGACTCTGGGAACGCTTCCTTCATGGTGAGACCTGGGCGAGCTCGTACCCGTCCAACGTGTTCAGGATTCCCCAGAGCGAGTGTCAGCTCGTCATTCTCTCTATCGGGAATGTACTCTCCCTTTCGAACCTGTTCAATTGCAGCTACAAGCTTCGGTACGATTTGCTCAATCTTTTCCTTCCATTTTCCCTTCGCAACGATCAGCCCTGTCTTTGGGTCCAACCCTGCCCCATGCGCGAACAACCAGAACTTGGACCGTTCGGGCCAGTCCCATGTCTGTGGAGTGATTCCTGCAGCCATCAGTTCATTTTCATACGCTATCCACCTCGGAATGGCAGTCTTGTAGCCACCTGACCCCATATGATGCCAAATTGTCTTCTTTGCAGCATTTTTCTTATTTGTGACCGATCGGGACACAAAAGTAGACGATTGCTTATACCTCTTAAATTCTTGCCAGTGATCCTTTATCTTCACTAGATTATCATCGAATATTGGATCTTCATTCTTATATTTGTCCCATAAATTTTTCTTCCAAGTCTGGAATTGTATGGCCATCTTCTTGAGAGTCCATTCCTTGACTTTATTCTTCTGGCCTTCCGTCATGTCTTCCGGTAGGCTGAAGCGTGTCAGCAGAGTTTCCCAAAGAAACTTTTTCATCGCGTCGTTGACATAACTAGCTTCATTCTCCGCTTTCTTCGGCTTATGCCACTCTCGAATGCTGATCGGTACATGGTCCCTAACAAGAACTCCAGCTTGACTTGTAAATTTGGTGCAGTGATCTTTGGGATGCACCGGTTCACCATTTTCCTTAAATGCCGTGAGGGCTAACCTACCCTCGCCCTTTAGAACTCGCGTCGGGCCTCGTTTTGTTTTAACAGACTTGCTCGATGATCCAGAAGGCTAATAGAAAAATTATTCGTTAATAAGTGAAATACAAATAAATGAATGCATCTAGTGATATGAACATAGACTTGATACATAAATATACACCTCGGCGGAGTTTGTTATGGAAACTTCGTTGTCTCTTCTAACTTGTTCGGACTCAAGTCCCTCGCCGAAATCATTCAGAAAGTCGGCAAAATCTGTTTCATCTCCATCAGCCCCACGGGCACTCTCATATATCAATTTCTGCACCGCTTCTTCCCCCTCCTCATCTCGGACGAAGGTGCCGTCCGCCATAGCTCAATGTCACTACAAAATTAAGAAAGCAATTATATTTCATTCATCATTTGGATAACAATTCAAATGAAGAAAACAAGAACCCTAACCCTAACACTCGGCGCTCCTCCTCTCGCTCTTCTCTCTATGTCGCGGCGGCACCGCCTCGGACTCGGCTGCGACCACGGTCTCGGCACCGCCACGGACTCGGACTCGGCACCGCCACGGACTCGGCCGCGGCCACGGTCTCGGCGTCCCTCCTCCTCTCGCTCTTATCTCTTTTTCTCGACCCTAACACTAACACTCGACGCTCCTCCCTCGTCTCGCTCTTCTCTCTATTTCTCGACCCTAACTCTATGTCGCGGCGGCACCGCCACGGACTCGGCGTTCCTCCTCCTCGTTCTTCTCTCTATTCTCGACCCTAGCACTCGGCGCGCCTCTCATGCTCAACGTCTAACCCTACTACGACTACATGCGCTCCAACGGTGTCATCCCGCCCGAGCCGACGCCAAGCGACAACGCCAGCACGACAGCGTCGACACCTAAAATGTTCGCCGCGCGTCTCATCCGCCTCTACGGCCACGCGGACGAGGTCATCGACGTACGCCAACGTCCCCGTCATGGTCACGCAGGCGGCTGCGCACAAGGGAGACGTGTTCGCGAGCCGACGCCAACGCCGACAACGCCAACACGGGCGTCGGGCGGCGCTCGCTGCGGAGGCGGCGCGGTGTGCAACAAGGAGGCGGCGCAGCGCGGCATCCAGCGAGAGGACGGCGGCGTCCAGCGAGCGGACGGCCGCGTCGGCGCACGCGAGCGTGGGGCGCATTTCGTCGACGCCCTGACGCGGCGGACGCGAGGCCGTGGCGTACAGGGTGGCCAGGACGGGCGGCGTCTGCGGCGTCGGTCTGCCGCCGACGCGTCGCGAGTGGTCTCGCGGCAGCGTGGAGCGCGGCTGCAGCGGTGCGGTTGGCCGGAGGAGGAGGAGAGAGGGGCGCGTGCTGCCTGGCGCATTTGCGCGGGCGGGAGGAGCGGCGGGCGACGGCGTGGGCGACGGCGACGGCACGTCGTCTCTGCGCGTCGGCGGCGCGGCAGCGAAGATGGCGACGACGTGCGGCGTGGGCGACAGCGACGGCGTGGGCGCGGCGATCTCTGCGTGTGAAGGATGGAGGATTTGGGAATTTCCCCGCGGCTAAGTTAAACGTGGGGAACCCCTTTGGTAGGTTGGTACCACCAGTAGAAACTACTTCGGTTGGTGGTAACCACCTGGGGTTATTTTTTGTTTTCTTTTTTTTTTTCTTGTTTTCTTTTCTATTGTTGTTTCTTTTCTATTTCTTTCTTTTTTTCTTTTTTCTTTTGTTTCTTTTTCTTTCTTTTCTTTTCTTTTCTTTTCTGTTTCTTTTTCTTTTATTTTCTATTTATTTTCTATTTATTTTTTGTATTGCTTTTCTTTTTCTTTTCTTTTCTATTTCTTTTCTATTTATTTATTCTATTGTTTTTATTTTTCTTTTCTGTTTCTTTTCTTTTCTTTTTGTGTTTCTTTTTCTTTTATTTTCTATTTCTTTTCTATTTATTTTTTGTATTGCTTTTCTTTTTCTTTTCTTTTCTATTTCTTTTCTATTTATTTTTTCTATTGTTTTTATTTTTCTTTTCTTTTCTTTTCTTTTCCTTTTTCTTTTCTTTTATTTTCTATTTCTTTTCTATTTATTTTTTGTATTGCTTTTCTTTTTCTTTTCTTTTCTATTTCTTTTCTATTTATTTTTTCTATTGCTTTTATTTTTCTTTCTGTTTCTTTTCTTTTCTTTTCTGTTTCTTTTTTTTTTATTTTCTATTTCTTTTCTATTTATTTTTTGTATTGCTTTTTCTTTTCTTTTCTTTTCTATTTCTTTTCTTTACTCCTTGACCGTCCGCCGGGGAAGTTTCCGCCTGACGTCGCGCGGGAAACTTGCCCGCCACGATGCCGCGCGTGGGAGAAAAAAGGCGAGAAAGAAAGGGTGGGAATACAATTTTGTTACGATTGAACTCGAATTAAAAGTAGCTCAACTGAAAATTAAGATACATGGCCAGATTTGACTGTTGGAGTCATTCAGTCATACTCGTGCCTAGCCCTATAGTACTCGCCACTGTAGTCGTCGTAGTCGCCGTCATCATCGTCGCTGGCATCGGGGTCGCGGTAGTCGAACCTCGGCGGGAGAGCACGCGTGGGCTGGGACCGAGGGTAGCGCAGGCGGGGGCCACGGTGGGCCATGACGCCCTGGAGAGTCCGGCCGCGCCACCACAGCCGACGGCCGGCCTCGTTGAAGTTCGAAGGAGGCGGGCCGCCCTCCTCGTGCCTGGCAAGCGCCCTCTCACGCCGATTGATGAAGAAGCTTTCCCAAGTCGGGCTGTAGTCGGGATGCCACTGGGGATTCCTCCGCTGCTCTGGCGTGAGCTCGAAGTAGTAGTGGTTCGTGATGGCCATCTCGCGCGCCACACCTAGAGGGACTGGAGGGACCGGTATGCCTCCGACGCTTAGCAACCAGCCGGTCGGGACGCGGTAGCCCGGCGGGCAGGGGTAGTTCGAGGCGCAAAGCGCCTCCGCCTCCCGGGGGGTTAGATATACGATGGAAGCCATGGGAGAGAATGATGAGGTTTGCAGATATGAGTCTAGATGTGATATGTAAATGGAGGCCAAGCCTACATATATATAGTGAAAAAATGGCGGGATGATGGAGGCGGGAACCGGTGAAAAAATAGGCGGGAAACCCTTTAGTACCGGCTGGTGGGTGCAACCGGTACTAAAGGTGGTTTTCTGTCATGTAACAAAGCTGTCGGTGGGATAAGGACGCGTGGGTAACCTTTAGTACCGGCTGGTGGGTGCAACCGGTACTAAAGGTGGTTTTCTGTCATGTAACAAAGCTGTCGGTGGGATAAGGACGTGGGTAACCTTTAGTACCTACCAATGGGTGCAACCGTACTAAAGGTGGTTTGTCATGTAACAAAGCTGTCGGTGGGATAAGGAGCGGGTAACCTTTCTTGGCTGGTGGGTGCAACCGGTACTAAAGCTGTCGGCATGATAAGGACGCCCTGCTCGATGAGATAAAGCATGTAGCGCACGACACCCTGTCGAAGGAAGAAGACAAAGTAGAAGCGGCGCCGTGCCTATAAAAGGAGCATCGCCATGGCAAGCAGCTCAACAAGCCAACATGGATGGAGAGTTTCATCCCCATGGATGGAGGAAAGGGTTGGGAAATCTCCCGTGGAACTTCCGAAGATGCCCTTGGTGCACACGACCTATGGCATCTTCGGAAGTTCCGCCTCAAAAATTTCCCTGGAAGCCCGTGAAAGACTCCATCTCCTCTAACAATGTTGTGGAAGGATAGGGAAATCTCCCGTGGCGGAACTTCTCGAATATGCCCTTGGTGCACATGCCCTATATATGGCATATTCGGAAGTTCCGCCTTGGAAAAATTTCCATGCAAGCCCGTGAAAGCTCCATTGTTAACATCATTACACAAAAGTGATTTCCATATTGAGATACACAAGTTATGATCCCTATCTAGCTAGTTTTCCGAGTTTTCTTCGTCTGTTTCCCTTTCTTCTTACTGCGACGCAACCATGGACAATCTTCATTATTTAAGATGATGCTTGGGTCAGTTTTCACCTTGAAGGGTGGAATATCATCAAACTTATTATAATCTTCTGACATGTCTGTCTTGTCCTCTACTCCCACGATGTTTCTTTTTCCTGAAAGAACTATGTGCCGCTTTGGCTCATCGTATGATGTGTCCTCTTGCCTTTCTTTTCTTTTCTTCGGTTTGCTAGACATGTCCTTCACATAAAAAACCTGAGCCACTTCACTGGCTAGGACGAATGGTTCGGTGTCGTACCCTAGATTCTTGAGATCCACTGTAGTCATTCCGTACTGCGGGTCTACCTGTACCCCGTCTTTCAGGTTGAACCATTTGCACCGGAACAAAGGGACCTTGAAATTAGGTCCATATTCAAGTTCCCATATCTCCTCTATGTACCCATAATATGTGACCTTCTTCCCATTGTCATCTGCTGCATCAAAGCGGACACCACTGTTTTGGTTGGTGCTCTTTTTATCTTGGGCGAACGTGTAAAATGTGTTCCCATTAATCTCGTACCCTTGAAAAGTCGATATAGTCGAAGATGGTTGCTTGGCCAACAAGTATAGCTGCTCGTCATCAGTGGCATTCATGAGACGTGTTTGCAACCAACCGCCGAAAGTCTTCATGTGTTCTCCATCAATCCAATCTTCACGTTCCTCCGGGTATTTAGAGCGTAAGATATCCTTGTGTTCCTCTTTGTACGGAGCCACCAAGATGGAATTATGTAGAACTGTGTAGTGTGCTTGAGTGAAAGAATGTCCGTCCATACACGTTATTGCTTTCTTTCCTAGCGTGCCTTTTCCACGCAGTCTCCCCTCATAGCGTGATTCAGGAACACCGATCGGCTTAAGGTCAGGAATAAAGTCAACACAAAACTCAATGACCTCCTCTGTTCCATAGCCCTTGGAGATGCTTCCTTCTGGCCTAGCACGGTTATGAACATACTTCTTTAAGACTCCCATGAATCTCTCAAAGGGGAACATGTTGTGTAGAAATACAGGACCGAGAACGCCAATCTCTTCGACCAGGTGAACTAGGAGATGTGTCATAATATTGAAGAAGGATGGTGGGAACACCAACTCGAAGCTGACTAGACATTGGACCACATCCTTCTGTAAATTTTGTAGAGTAAGTGGATTGATCACCTTCTGAGAAATTGCATTGAGGAAAGCACATAGCTTCACAATGGGTACTCGAACATTTTCCGGCAGAAGCCCCCTCAATGCAACCGGAAGTAATTGTGTCATAATCACGTGGCAGTCATGAGACTTTAGGTTTTGAAACTTTTTCTCAGACATGTTTATTATTCCCTTTATATTCGACGAGAAGCCAGACGGGACCTTGATGCTACTCAGGACTTCAAAAAAGATCTCCTTCTCTTCTTTGGTAAGAGCGTAGCTGGCAGGACCTTGATACTTCTCTGGATTCAGGTTGCTTCCTTCGTGGATACTTTGCTGGTCCTGCCGTGCATCCGGTGTATCTTTTGTCTTCCCATACACGCCCAAGAAGTTTAGCAGGTTCACGCAAAGATTTTTCGTCACGTGCATCACGTCGATTGCAGAGTGAACCTCTAAGAATTTCCAGTAGGGTAGCTCCCAAAATATCGACTTCTTCTTCCACATGGGTACATGTCCGTCAACATTCGGAACAGATTGTCCGCCGGGACCCTTTCCAAAGATCACTTTTAAATCCTTGACCATATCATATATAACTTCCCCAGTAGGGCGGGTAGGCTTCGTTCGGTTATCTGCCTCACCTCCGAAATGCTTTCCTCTCTTTCTTACGTGATGTTGTTTTGGAAGAAATCGACGATGCCCTAGGTACACATTCTTGTTTCCTAAATATATAGTGTCGGTCTCACCTAAACAGTGTGTGCATGCGTTGTATCCCTTGTTTGACTGCCCTGAAATGTTACTAAGAGCAGGCCAATCATTGATGGTTACAAACAACAACGCCCGTAGGTTAAATTCCTTTTGTTCGTGCTCATCCCACACAGGTACACCTTCGTCACGCCACAACCGTAAAAGTTCTTCAACCAACGGCCTCAGGTACACATCAATGTCGTTGCCGGGTTGCCTCGGGCCCTGGATGAGCACTGGCATCATAATGAACTTCCGCTTCATGCACAACCAATGAGGAAGGTTATAGATACATAGAGTCACTGGCCAGGTGCTATGACTGGAGCTCTGCTCACCGAAAGGATTAAAGCCATCGGTACTTAGACCAAATCTTAAGTTCCTTGCGTCATCTGAAAATGACTTGAACTCTCTGTCGATTTTTCTCCACTGCGACCCATCAGCGGGGTGTCTCAGCATCAAATCTTTCTTACGGTCCTCTTAGTGCCATCGCAACAACTTGGCATGCTCTTTGTTTTGGAACAAACGTTTCAACCGGGAATTATAGGAGCATACCACATCACCTTCGCAGGAACCCTCTTCCTGGGGGTGGACTCGCCCTCAACATCGCCAGGGTCATCTCGCCTGATCTTATACCTCAATGCACTACATACCGGGCATGCATTCAAATTCTCGTACTCCCCGCGGTAGAGGATGCAGTCATTGATGCATGCATCTTCTGCACCTCTAATCCTAGAGGGCAGACAACCTTCTTTGCTTCGTACGTACTAGAGGGCAATACGTTCTCCCTGGAAGCATCTTCTTTATTATTTTCAGCAACTTTTCAAATCCCTTGTCAGAAGTACCATTCTCTGCCTTCCATTGCAGCAATTCCAGCGTGGTACCCAGCTTTTTCTGGCCATCTTCGCAATTTGGGTACAACAGTGTCTTGTGATCCTCTAACATTTTCTCCAACTTCAACCTCTCCTTTTCACTTCCGCAGCTTATCTTCGCATCAAGAATGGCCCGACCCAAATCGTCATCGGGGTCATCAAAAATCGGCTCATCAAAAATGGGCTCTTCTTCAGCTTCGTCTTCCCCCATTCTACTATCACCGTCTTCAGTGAACATAGGATAGTTGTCACTATCCTCTTCTTCTTCGTTGTCTTCCAATATAATCCCTCTTTCTCCGTGCTTGGTCCAACAATTATAGCTGGGCATGAAACCGTTCTGCAGCAGGTGGACGTGAATGGTCTTTGAGGTAGAGTAATCCGTCATATTCTTACAGGAACTACATGGACAATAGATGAAACCATTCGACTGCCTGTTTGCCTCAGCCACGTTGAGAAAATAATGCATGCCATTAATGAAGTCGGGATGGCACCGGTCACCGTACATCCATTGTCGATTCATCTGCATTTTATATGTATATCAAATATCATTAATTACACAACATCGTGGATATATGAGTGACAAACTAAATTAATATTCAAGTTCATCAGATAAAACTAAGTTTTTTTATAAAAAAGAAGAGGCTCACCGAGGTTGTACGGTGCCGGCTAGGGGACGACGCTGGCGATCGACGGCGGTAAGACGGGGATGATACTAATTAAAACCTACAAAATATACCATAATTTCAGCTCAAATTGATTATAAAAAAGTAAAATCCCTAACTTAGGAATTTCATCGAACACCTTGCTAGCACTAGAAAAATAGTACGAGTTAAAACTACCAAAGAGATGTGCAAAATTAGGAACGCCGGAAGAAAGGATGATATTGCTAACCGTTGGATAGATGAATGCCCTTATTATTGTTAAAATGGTGGAGAAAAATTAGTGATTTATTGGAGTGTGAGAGGTGCAAAAATTTTGTGTGTGAGAGGAAGAACATAAAAATGAGCCGGCCAGGGGACGGCCAGGGGACGGGCTCGATGATGATATAGGGGGCACCCTTTGGTACCGGTTACAAACCGGTACCAAAGTGTGGTCCTGCAAGCGTCGACAAATGGTGAAGACATTTCGTCTGGGTTCCTAACATGCAGCCCTCACGAACCGGTCACTCCATCGCCCCTGAGGCGAACCGGTGCAGATTGCCCCATTGGCACCGGTTCGTAAGGGAACCGGTACCAATGGCTTAGATGGATGCCCCATTTTCCACTAGTGTAGATGTAACAATCAGTACTTCACAAGCAAAATTGTTTAAGCATTAGGGCCTCTTTGATTCAAAGGATTTTGAAAGCATAGGAATTAGAAACACGCAGGAACAATATGTCATACCATGGGGAATCATACAAAAATGAAAAAAAAATGCATGAATCAGCTCCAGGAATTGTTTGATTGCACAACAGGAAAAGCGTACGAAAATTTAGTGTAGATTGAGTGCATGTGCTAGTCGTCATAGACACTTAGGGAATTTTCAAAGAGGTCTAACCTCTTGCTAGAAATCCTATGGGATTATAGTGTAGGAAAAGAATCCATAAGAATATTGGAGGGTTCCATCCTTTGAATCAAATGATCTCAATAGAAGAAATTTCTATGTGTAAGAAACTAAGAATGCTACAAAATTGGTTTAGAAATCCTTTGAATCAAACAAGCTGTTAGCATTGCCGCATATATACGGTGGCAAATGGTATCCTTAAAGGCACAAACAAGATGAAGTTGTATGAAAAAGTTGCATATGGACACTTTTGATTGATGACTCTAATAAAACTACACATATTAAGTTTCGGTATTAAGCGTGCTTTTTTCGCCTGATGCATCACATGTGCGGACAAGAAATAAACGTCACTATATTCTTATGACAATCAATTGTTGCAATGAAAAAAGGGAAAGTTTATGGTTGATTTTTTTGTGTGAAAAGACAACATATATCACAGCTGACTTACAATATTACTTCATTTTTGAAGCACATATAGTAGGGAAGACCCCTATTGTGTCATTTTTAATTAATAACACCCAAGGCTAACATATATATAGTTTATACATTCAGGAAAAGCAGTAAAACTACAAGGTGCCTATCCATTGCTGCATTCCTTCTTTGAGACTTGGTTTGGCTCAACACATAATCAAGGTGAATGTTTCGTTGAACATATTAAAACATCTGTTCTCGCAGATTTCCTCATTATCAAATATGATCTTCTTCATGTGATTCCAGATACTCCAGCGTCCAATCATAATAATTTATTTGAAACATATACTATTTTGCCTCTCCGTTCCTTCTACGATCATGTCATTAAGTGGGAGACTAGTATCCTGTTCATGTGATAATTTCCACCAGAAGTTTTGACTAAAGTCACATTCAAAGAATAGATGCATCAGGTGCTCATTTTGATTAGAGGAGCATAGTACCCAGTTACTGTCCTAAACATAAAAAAGTTCCCTGTCATCAGCTTCTTGGTGTTCAGCTTGTCCAAAAGAAGCAACCAAAGGAAAGTGATGTCCATATGATCTGTCTAAGGGCGGCATAATTTGTCCATCAATCCAAGCTTTGTGATGATTATTTGCAGCAACTCAGCTGCTAGAAAACAAATAAAAGGGGGACAATGCCCCGCCCCCCTGTATGCCCCTCTTCTGCATTTAATTGGCTTCCCATGGGCACAATTTAAAATAATGGATATTGAGGCACTATTTAAAATAGAATTAGTCCATGCAACGAACTTTTCACAAAACTCAAGATATTTTAGCATATAGATAGTGGCGCTAAATTCCATTTTGTCAAATGCCTTCTCAAAATCAAACTTCAACATGAAAATGTCTTTTTTTCTTTTTTGATTTGTGACATATATCCAAATATTTAAATGCACATGCTAAACAATCTTGGATATTTCTGGTTTTAATAAACCCATATTGGTTTTCGCAGATCAAGGGAATTATAAATTTATGTAGTATGTTGGCAATCAACTTAGTAATAATTTTAAATGCCATGCTAACAAGAGAAATAAGTCTAAAATCTTAGGCACCCACGTTCTAGTATCTTGACGTCTTAACGAGTACTACTATAAATCATACAAAATCTTTATGTATCTATAATGCAAACATGGACACTTTGTTAGATGGAACAATCAGTACTTGACGAGCAATTTTTTTCAAGAATTAGCATTGCCGCACATATATGGTAACCATGGTATCTTTCAAAGCACAAACAATTAATTGTGTGGAAAAGGTTACCTATGACACATTTGATTGAAGACTCTAGTAAATTTATGGACATTAAGTTTTCCGTATGCCTTTATACGATTGTTGGACTAATTCCACAATTGTGTGGCCAATTTGCATTAGTCAGCACCTGCATCGGCCTATCCAAATTGAGCGTTGATACTCATATTTCTCCTGCACACATACAAATAATAATACAAATATGATCGGAGAATATTTCATTGATTTTTAATCATATTCTGAAACTCGAATTGATGTTTGTTTAACCATTGTCTTAGTCCCAATCATATACTTGAAACTAAATCTCATGTTGACATGTTTCGGGCAACACCGTATTTGCCAGTAATTATCATATTATACACTGATTAATTGCCAGATTATAATGAATTGCTTTCCAGCTCATGTACATCATTCTAGGCCAATGCAAGGTTGTATGGTACTATTTATTGTGAAATGATAGTGTTTTTTGTTAGCTTCCTGGTTGCATGGTATTATTTATTGTGGTTACTACTATTTATTGTCATTTTGTCATCTTAATTGTCTAAATTAGTCCTTTCTTTTGTGTTCTGATACAGTTCAAGATGATGGTGCAATGAAGTTCCACTAGCACATTTTAGTATGAAATATTGTACCAAGAAATGTGAAATTGTAGATTAGAAACTAGTGTCACTAACATGATATAATGGAGGCACAACTTTCTACATATTGGTTGTCATATATATCGGTGATTCCATGTTTGTATCAAATATTGCACCACTCTAGCTTTTTGGCGAGGGCAAAATCGGATTTCACATGTCATTTCGAAAAAACATGTCTAATTACATGGATCTCTAGATGCTTCCAATCATGATTGGTGTTCTTAGTAATATTCCAATATAAAATAGTCATGTCACCAAACTATCAAACCAAACAATAGGTTACATCAAAACATCATGATATGGTTCACATTTTCACACATAACTCCATAGATACGGTAAATAAATAAATAATTTGTTACATCCAAAGATATGGTTTTATTGTATACATGTAATATGGCGGTGTTTTATTGTATAGTAGGCTCCAAAGTTCATTATTAATTAATTACGATGAAATATCCAAGTGAATGTAGCAATTCACTAATTTTATATTTAATACTATCTAAGATAAATTAAATATAATGTCTCATATTGTGTCCAACAATCATAGAGATGTATACAATATGATTAGAATCCTATGTATCACTTCAGGCTGACATGTCCAAAAATGAATGGGAATATTTTAAGCAGTCTAGAGTCTTGTTTGGAAGTTCAGACACAAATATGCATAGCATATATATAAGAAAAAATGGATAAACATGGCAGAATTCTTGTTGGAAAGAACAATATTGTCACATATAGATAATTGTTATGGTTTATTATTTGGGACACATAAATTTGAACATCATGAACTCATTTGGCCAATGAGAAAATCCGATCCGATTCACCGAACGATGGGTTCAAACACTAAGTCGCGACCCTAGTAGAAAAGAAATAACAAATAGTATATGTTGTAACATAAGTAGTGTCACATCCGCAATTTTCTATCTTTCTATATTATCATCTCATCCACATGACATAAGTTTTCTAGGTCGAAATCAATCTAGGCAGAAACTAGATCATGTCCATGCCTACATCTTCTTATTTTTGCGAGAGGCGATGTCATCATTTTTCTGGGGTAGTTGCGGTGGAAGTCGTAGGCATGGACAATGCACAGTCCCTCGTTATTGTCTGTTGCCAAGCTAGGTCACTAGCCACATGCACTTGTTTCCTTTCTTTGTCTCTGCTCCATCTCTTTTGCATCACAATATCCGTCCAACCCTAGTGGATGTGCTTGTTTTATGTGAAATTTAATGAGAACTATAAGTATTGAACAATATTACTATGGAATTTCCAAGAGCGTTTATTGTGTTTAAAATGCTCCAATGAAATTTGTTCCCATGGAATAGGCTTTATTATGGTTATCATATGAGAATCGCCCTTTCTCATGTGATTCCTATTTGGTGATGGAATTAACTACTAGAGTCATACCTCATGGTGGAATGCAAAGTGGCCCAAGGAGTTTTTGAGAGGAAAGGGTAATGGCAGGCGTTTTTGTTCAACAACCTGACACGTATCAGATTCCTACCTTAATGGATAACTCGAACATGCACATTTAAGGCACACCTGGGAGACACATGAGGCATTTGGGGATGTGTGAAGAAATGCAAAATTATGAAGACATTAAAAACATAGCCGAGTTAGGCTACAAGATGGAAGGAAGCTGAATGTTGGCATAGACCTAAAGAGTCTAACCACCACAAGGACTATAATACCTATTTTAGATACAAGTTAGACCAGACTCACGCATTGTTGATGTGTATATCTTGTAATCCTTTTTGCATGAAAAGTTCAACCGTCTCATATATATGTAAGAGGTGACACACCTTGAACCATCCAACAGATGATCGATCGAATCACTAGGATCTGCCTTTATGCTCACATAATCTTCTCTTCCTTCTGTTCTTCGGTAACTTTGCTTAGAAACATAAATCTAGGAAAAAATTGTTCATTTTTTATTTGCTAAAAGACAACACATATGCACAACTGATTCACACTATTGCCTCGTGGTTACTTCGGAGGGATCTGCACCTACCTTCATTTTCTTCTTTGAATTGTAGCTTTAAGAAATATATCATTGTTGTATTGTCACCGTATTTTCCTAGTAATTCAGGCGTTTCATTTAATTTGGATTTGATTCAACACGATGGTGCACAAAAATCCAGATAATTTTTTTTTTACAAACCACGATATACATAATTCTAGCAAGAGATTGTAAGATTGACAACTCGCGCAACTAATCCAATATGACGAAGGTTTAATTATCTAAATATTGGCCAACATTCCTGATATATTGGCCAGTGTATTGGTGATCATGTTTGAACCAAATGTTGGACAACTCTAGCATTTCGAGTGTGAAAACACATTTCAAATGATATGTCTGATTACATGGAGCTCTAGATGCTTCCAATCATGAGTTGCCATCAGATTTTACTATAAATGGGTTCATTGTCGAACTATCAAATCAAACAATAGGTTACTGTGAGAATATCATCAGATGCTTCATATTTCCCTACATAAACCCGTGAATGAAGTGATTAAAAAATTTAATACATAGAATGATAAATGTGTGAACGTGCATATTCTAGTGGGTTGTAACATCGGTAAGAGGACGAAGAGGTCCATTTAGGATCTGGTAGGTTGAATAAGCCAGATATTTGGTTAGAAACATAATGATTCTATATTTGGTTGTATAAATCATTTTGAGGAATGTCACCTAGTATAACTAGAACAGGACGACATATTATTGTATTATTGTCTCCGACAATCATTATTAATTAATAAAAAGTTATGACATATCAAGGGAAATGTAACAACATACTTATTTAAATAGAACCCAAGATAATAAAATAAATGCCTCGTAATGTATATAATAATCATTAACCAAATCTTCGAGATGGACACCATCAGATTAAAATCCAATGGCACCATTTTAAGTTTAGGTGCACAAATATGAATGTTTTGTTTTGAGCACTATAATATTTTGTCTAGAACAAAGGAATGCAAAACATATAGATATGAAAGAGTATATATGAGCACATTTAAATTCTAAATCACAATTGCGATGTATAGAAAGCGCTCCACTTCAACGGTTGCAACGAAAAAACATGAACATTATTGTTAGTTGTAAAAAATGTACATATCTCATTTGGACAACAAAAAGATCTGAGCTCATTTGCGGGAAGAGAGCCATGCATAGGTGAAAGAGCAAGATCTCTCCATAGTGTTTTGTGTGTTTGATAACAACACTCGAATGTATTTCACCGTGTGCATAGTTGCCTTCAAAGATTTGCAGGTGCACGGTGCCCTCCCTGAACACCTCAGGATCAGAAGACTCAAGAATAGTTGATATGTTTTCTGGTTTTGTGTGTGTGTCGCGAGGCGACATGGTTGGAGAGTAAAAGAGAAGAAAGTAGTTCCAGCATGTCCGATAGTACCGGCACCAAGAGCGGTAGTACCGCTATCACTATTGGTACCGGTCACAGTACTGCTGTCACCGCACGAAGGGAAAGGCTTGCAGTAGGCATGCCGTACCTTGCCGGTACCTTGAACGGTAGTACCGCTCCAAGCGGTACTTCTGACCAGGTACCGGTTTGGTACTGGTCATGCTAAACACGCAAAACTTCCGCACTGGTACCGTTATGGTATCGGGCAGGAGTCCGGGGCTCCCAGAGACCCTGCCGGTACCTTGACGGTACCTTCAACGGTAGTACCGGTTGAGCCCCACGTGCCAGCACTGAAAGCTGATTCCGGACGTAGAGCGGTAGTACCGCTCCCAAGAGCTGTAGTACCTGTCATACGGTACTGGACAAAACAGTTGGATTTGGAGGCCCCTATAAAAGGGGGCCTTCTTCCTCAGCTCGACCTAAGTCTTCTCTCTCTGCCCCATTGTTGCTGAGCTCCAAACCTTGAGGATCCCCCTTCCCATCCAACCAATCATGCCCAAACTTTGAGGAGTGGTGGTGGAGATCCCGATCTATAGTTCCACCGAGAAAGATTTCACCAATTCCACCTAGTCCTTTGTGGATCATGATGTTAGGGTTCCTATTGTGGGGTTTGTTGGAGATGAGCTCCTATGGAAGCTAGCTTGGAGTTGTGCTAGCCCCATAGGGTGTTGGGAGCCTCCAATGTTGTGGAGTCGTCCCAACCTTGTGAAGAAACCGCCGCCTTGACCGGCCTCGTTAGTGGAGAAGGGAAAACTCCTTTGTGGGGTTTTCTCGAGGAAGAAGGTGAGGCCTGTGTGGACGTTTAACCTTTGTGGTCCACACCTCCTCAACGCAGACGTACTCCCTCCTGTGGGAGGAACTGCGGGAAACACATCGCGTCTCCTCTCCGCTACCCCGGTTGTCCCACTCCCTCTATCTTTACCCGTTTGTTGGTTCCCTTACTTGTTGCATCGCATAGCATCATACTAGATTCACCATAGTTGCTAAAGTTGCCAAATTTACTTCCGCATCGCGCCTAAAACTGAAAAAGACATAAAAATTGAGTAGCGACCATTCACCCCCCTCTAGTCGCGCCACCGTTTCATTCAATAGGTATAGATTTATAAGGGAATATGCAAGTTGCAACATTTGGAAGAAAAAATACACAGTAGTATGATGGTTACTCTTATCTTGCGTCTTGTGTTTGTTCCACATAGATTTGCATGTTTTTGGCGTATGCATGTGGTGATGAAATACATTGCGCCAAGCACACAAATAATATGTTCTTGGAAGAATCGACTGAAGTAGAAAATGGGAAAATAAAATAAAATTCTGATTGAATTGTTTTTGCTAAAAGATATCACTCACCCTTTAACTGTTTACACTATTAATTACTTGGTTGTTAAAGCATGCCCATCAACGCCACATAGAATGTGTCATGGCCTTCCTAAAGCATGTTTGCTTTTGTGGGCACGAATACACATGTACAAACTTGGGGTCGTGAGAACATATGTCTAGAGTTGCTTTAGACCGTCAAAGAAGATGTGTATGGAAGTTACGAGTGGAGTCGCAAAATATTGGTGGGACGAAAATGAACTTTAAAGGAAAATTCACTAGAAAAATGGTGTGATATTGCGATACCTAAGGCCATTGGTGGAATTGGTTTTAGAGGAGCTATTTAATAAAGCAGTGCTCACGAAGCAAGGTTGGAAATTAATGACTAACCCATGTGCAAAGGTGTTGAAAGGAAATATTATCATATTTCTGATTTTATTTCAACGCGCCGGAAGAGAAACCCATCTCTCACTTGGCGAGCTATCCTAAATGGCACAGAAACCCTCGAGAAGGGTCTAATGAAATGTGAGAGAGATGGTTCAACGATTAGGGTTTTTTAGGATCACTGGACACCGTCAAACAACAATGGCTAAACCTTTTGCTAGAAAACGAGAGGCCAAAGCTACCATGGTCGAGGAGCTGATCGACATAGAGCATATGGATTGGCCTGCAGTTAAGTTACATGAGAACTTTATTGAAACATATATTCAAGCAATCCATAGAATCCCACCGGGAGGTTTGGTGAGGATGAATGGGCATGGTATCAAGAAAGGAATGGGAACTTCACAGTACGAACCGCATACAAACGGTTGGCGGGTAACCAGATCAACAAAAACACATTTGGTTTTGGGAAATTTTCAAGCTATTGGAAGAAACTCTGGAAGCGGCATGTGCCACAGAAGGTAAGATCACTCTGGTGAGATCACTCTGGTGGCGAGTGATCAAGAAATTCATCCCAAATGAGAGCAATATTGAAGGGCCGTCACATGGAGTAAACTGCTCACTGGGAGGCTTGTTGTGCGTCTGAGAAATCCATATCGCATGCACCCTTTGAGTGCACATGGGCTAAACTATTCTGGCAAGAGATGAGGGCGATGTCAGATATCAAATTACCGTTCTTCCATCCTACCTCATGGTCAATTGGCATGATTGATACTGTGACTATTAGTGGAAAGGGAACCATCCTAACCCTATGTGGACGTTGGGTGATATGGCAGGAACGAAATTGCAGGAAGCATGGAGAAAGCAGTCAGAATCAGTTCGTTGGGGTATGGAGACAACGGTGGATCTTCCGCGATCAAGTAAAGACGGAGAGAAGAAACCATCTAAACCTATAGTCGGACTCCTCTCGAAAGATAGCACCGTGAAGATGAATACAAATGCCAGTTCTAGTGTGGAGAACATGGCTAGGAGCCCGGAGTGGTTGTAAGAGACCATCATAGTCATGGTACGTAAGCAGACAAGCCGTTTGGTACGATAATGCTTCAAGTGCAAGGGTCTTGGAAGCGATGTTGATCAAGGATGCTACCGGGCTTGCAGTAGATAAGATCTAAACTCGAGTTATAATTGAATCTAGCGTCAAAGAAGCTGTTCAGATTTATGCTAATGAAAGCAAGATATATCTGAGTTGAAGGCGTCCTTCCATGAGATTAGACTAGTCACAATGCATAGTATCATATAGAAGTATCATGCGTATGATACTACTACATGTTATTATGTCCACAATGCATGATATCTAGTATCATAATCTTCTAATATTATTTATTTTGTAGAATCTCAATGCAAATATCTGTACAAGATTTAGTTGGCATTAATTTTTCTAGTACTATGTGCTATGATACGGTATCTACTTATGATACTAGTACCCTCTCTCTCATCTTTAATCGCACTGGTACATCAGCATTTTGCATGCATGGAATGCATGATACTACTATGATACTCCTATTGTGGGTAGTCTTAGGGAGATCACAATAGCCTTTTCTAGCTTTAGCCTACCTGGAGATGATCCTGGATAGACTTTAGCCTAGGTGCTCTTATCAGCACTCTATTGAGCGACTGTAATCCTGTGATATGATTAATAAAGCTCTTTAAATTCGCAAAATAAAATAAAATTATACAGTATAACTTAATTTAGGGAACGGAGGAATGGACTGGGCCTTCCATTGGCATCCATGCGCCTACCCCATGATGTATAGTATGGAGTAGCGTCCAGTCGACGGCTACTTTGGTATTTGGTAGGAAATCAAACGGCCAGTCGACGGCTACCTTTGGTAGGAAAACAATCGACATCTCTTTTTGCTGGGCATAAACCAATCGACGTCTCTTTACTTTTGGAGTAAATCAATAGATACTGTACCTTTTTTTCTTCTGGCAAACCAATCGACGTCTCGTCTAGACCATTCCATTGATGTACGCACATTAACCGGAGTAAATTATTTCCCTTCTTAAAATACTTTGGAAGCTGTCCCTACACCATTGAAAAAGGAAGAAACAGCTGGGAGGTAATTAAGGAATATATTTGGAAACGGCGGTCAATTACACCTTCCAGCCAGGCCTCCCCCTTCTTACCCTTCTATAAAACCACCCCTTCATCCTCCTCCATCTCACGCATCAGCAGCACCAAAGAATAGTTCTTTCCTTCCTCCTTCCATCGCCCACCACATAGAAGTAGATTCCACCATTCCACAGCTTCGAAGTTATATAATATTGTCATCTTGTTCTTCTCTTTTTTTCTTGCATATGGCTTTCATGTATAAAGCATCTCATGAGCTTGTTCAGAGTTTCATGGCGATAGACGCCAGATCTCGTATTTGATTCGCCATGTTATTTGCTTGGCTTACTTGTTGCTGGTTTTTGTGTTCGGTTTTGAGGTGGAGCTCCTATCATTCCAATGAAAGGTCTTGCTAGGAGGGGTGGTACAGCTGCTCGTTCATGGTTCCCACTATCCTACCTCCGTTTGATACCAGGGAGATAGGCTTGTGGCTTGCATGACCGAGGAGCTGCATCGTCCCCTCGCCGGCCGCTCTTTGGATTGAAGGGAGCTCTGCATCTTGGCCTATTACATGTTATAGTGCTTCCCCTCCCACGGTCCTGAAATGGTTTTACCTGCGTTTTCTTTCATACATGTTTCAGATCTGGTGCTTTTGCCGACCTTCAAGCTTTGCGCTATCTTTAATCTGCTCGCTTTGTCTCATTACTCCAATCCATTCATTCATGTTCTTGATCTGTTTTTAAAAGCCTTGCTTTTCCATAAATGAAAGATTCAGGTTGTGCTTTGTACTTTGCATATATCTCTTTATTTTTATTCCTTGTTCCTGAATAGGTAGTAGTACTACTGTCCTTGTTCTTCTTTACCCCCTTCGCTGTCGTAGTGTACATTTGTGGTGGTGCTCTTAGATCTTGCGGTGGACGTTATGAGATCCCCATCCTACTTGTGTCCACACGATTTTTTCTGGTAGATTTGCATCAGATTCCATGTACGTTGTTCTTAGATCTGGCTGCTGAGTGCACCACATGTCTGCCGTTACTTTCCCTCTTTCGTTCCATGCGTTCATCGCATGCTCCCTTGCACAAGATTCTCATGTTATGTTAGTTGGATGTGTCGCAGGATCTGTTCACCTCTGTTTCAATGCAAGATTTGTAATGTAAATCTAAAAGTTTTGTAATGTTCAACCTGTTCGAACATTTTCTTGTTTTGCAGGCCGTGATCGTTTATTCAGTGCAGTCCTATTTATTATGGCGAAGGCTCGAGGTGTCTTTTGGCCAGTAAGACGCGTCTGAAGCTGCTGCTGGATAGCTCTAGCCATCGTTAACCTTTATTTTAGCCTTGTCTATGTTGAAAAGTTCATATACGTCTCACGATGTACTTTATGCCCTGTAACAGTTTATATGCTGCACTGTTTTCGAAAATTGTTCAGGTAGCCCTCTATGTAAATCCGACTTTAGTTGCATTCTTGTAGATATAGTTCTGTTTGCTCAATGCCATTTCATCAGTGGAGCACCGAGAAGGATGCAAGTTTGTCACGTGTGTTTCTTGTTTTATACTAGTGTTAATACCTAAATGCTGTGTTTATCTGTCATATTCAAGTCCGTGACAAATACGGTTGCTTAGCTGTTTGTTGCAATGTGGCCTCAGTATGAATCAAATCATTTCATTAAAGATTATTTATTTGGTGAATGAAAAATGACAAAATGCAGCATTAAGGAATCATTGCACGTGAGCGGTATATTTCAATTGGTCAAGTTTTGTCTGTTGTTCCGGAAGCTTGAAAAAGTTCTAATATAACAAATTTGAATATAATTTCTTCCATGTTAGCGAATTCCTAGAATTTGCAGATCCAAATTCCGAAAGCACTCAAACAAAAAAAACTAGAAATATAAATGACTTAGGAATTTATTCCTAAATGTTTAGAGAAATACAAATACACATCTTATGAACACAGTAATTTATTTCAAAATGACCACTTGCAAGTTTGAGTATTTTTTGGTTGGTGCCGAGTCTTTCTGCGAACCTACATTGTCTTACATTAGCAGTCGTCACCAGCCATTGGTGGAGCGTGTACAAAATACAAAGAGGCAGCCAATTTCAAACGACCTCTGTAAGGACTTAATTTGGCAATTGGGCTCCATTCCTCGATTCCTGGTGATTAATTCATCTATTAAGGGATGATTTTAGTACTTTACTCGGGGGTTTTCTTGGAGGCACCAACTCTCCCCGCTAGGCTGGTCTATGTTATCACTATCTATACCCATGTGAAGATCCTAAAATTCTTGTGCTCACATTTCCCCTCCCGTCCCCAGCCGCAACCGCTGTAGTCCCCAAATCTCAACTCCTAAATACTCTGTCTCTTCTATCTAAACTCCTGATCCAACCAGCCATGTCATCCTACCATGTCATTTTTTTGGGCTCATAGTTACTAGCTAAAGCGGGTATGGTTAACCGATGGTTATTTGTTTACCCGATGGGGATGGAGATGGTAAAAGAACTGGCCTCATGCCAGTTAGTGGGGATGGGGATGGAGAAAATTTTTCTTCACGAGGATGATTATGGTTGAGCAATAACCAATGGTTTGTGTCCTCGTTGCCATATTGTGTAAGGGCATGTACAATGGTGATGACTCAGCTGTCTGTAAGAGGTAGTTACATGTGATTTTGGTGATGTGGAGGAAAGATAATAAGGAGAGAGAAGGAGGCTGTCTGTAAAGTTACAGACAATCTGTAGGCTTCTTACAAACAGCTTACAGACACCAGTTTTACTGTTGTATGAAGGGTGTCTTTAACTTATACTCACATATAGATATGACTAAAAATAGATAACTTACAGACAGACTATTGTATACATTGTCTATATCATTGTCTATAGATGACATGTAGTAGTACTACAGACAGCATCCGTCTAAACCAATGTACATGCCCTAAGGAGATGTAAAATCGTTGTAACTCTCTATTTTAGTATTCTTATACTCCCTCCATTTTAAGATGCTATCAATATAAAATGTTTTAGCTAATATTAAACTAGACTAGATACAAACTAAAGTAAGTGAACTAAAGAAAATCCTCTAACATTATACCCAAACGGAGAGAGTAATTAGGAGTTGAAAATAACAAATAAATTTGAAGATGTGCAATTGGGGAAATTGATAGAACAGATGATGGCAATGTCACGATGATAAGTAGGTATTCTGTACACAAAAATACAATAGATTTAACTAGTTAGAATATACTTGGACACCATGGACAATTAAGTTTTGATGCTCCAAAAGGAACTAAGCAGAAGACAAACAAATATAACCAATATAGGTAGAGAAAGCCTCTTCTATTTTTCTTGACATCGAAAGCAGTAACTTTAACCTAAAAAAAGCAGTAACTTCCCGTTCAATTTCAAAAAGCATGCTATCTGCAAGAAAACATTTTTATTGTGTTACACAGTCTTGATTTGATAATCTTCAAACCGGAAAAAGCATGCTCAACACTTGTCTTGGAAATCCAGAGAGTAGCAAGCAGAAACCCGGAGAGTAACAAGCAGTCGAAGCAACCGGTCAAGCCAACAAAATGTTTCAGCTGAAGCTCTAACCTATACCTCTCTCGCTATATAAAATCAGCTGCATAGTATTTATCCACCATGTTACATATTTCTTTAGCATAGAAAGATGTAAATTAGCTCTAACCCATACCTCTCTTGCCATGTAAAATTAACTGCATAGTATTTCTCTACCATATTACATATTTCTTTAGCATAGAAAGATATAAATCCATGTCTTGGTATGAGCCTAACATCAATGGATAATAGATACACCACCTTCTCGTTGGACCTGATATTCTATCTAGTGAGTTGACTATCAATTGTTGCTCCATATATCTCTACTCGTAAATGCCTTTCACTAGCAAAATGATTAGGTTAGCGACTGGGCACGCCCACCACGTAGAATGTATGTTGCCTCCATAGGTGGAATAGCGATTCTATGGTCTACACAGAACTCAATAACATTCAAAATGAACGCATCCCATCCTTTTGTAATCTCATATCTTTTAAAATAACTTATGTGGAATGCACTAAACAAACTGTATTTATTATGTCTTGTTTTTTTTCGTAAAGCCTTTCCAAGATCTTCACTGGTTTCCAATATTTCTCTCATCATGCATAGGATAAACACAAACTCAAAGGAGGTCAAGTAACTGAAAGCGGTGTCTATAGCAGCTCAATTTGCTCCCACCGTTGAAGAAACAACTAATTTTCCCCGCGCGAGTCTGACTGGATTAAACAAGTGCATAAGACTAGAAAACCTAAATAGGAAACGCATCTAGTGTCTCCTGGCCACTTCAACAAGCGAATTTGATTGGCTCCTTGACCTGCCTCAATATAATCAATATCTAGCAAACGTGAAATCCGTCCACTTGGGCATCATGCAACTCGTCATGGCGCTTTGAAGAGGACTCAACAGTGTTTATAATAAACATAAGCTTCTAAAAAAACTAGGTGACATGAACCACATCTTTTGTTGCACCGACAATGGCATGTTGTAAACGATGTGATCACAATGAACATAATATGCATATGACATTCTTTAATAAAAGGATCTTGTAAGCCATTCAACTCCCCATTCATGTTGTTGGCCCCATCAACCTTGGGCTAACCTTGGGCTCGTATATTTTGTACATCAAATCCATGCTAGGATAATACTGAACACAAGTCCCTTTATACTATTATTGATTTGGTGTTGGCCACATGTATGACATAAAATAACCTTTCTTGCGAATGCCCATCTTATCAACATATCTGAGAACTAGTGCCATTTGCTCTTTTTTAAACACATCACATGTTTCATCCACAAGAATAGAGTACATATAGTCCACAATTTCTGCTCTAATATGACCCCTAACTTTCATAGCATAAGTACGAAAGATCTCATTTTGTATTTCTTGTGAATTGTACTAGCAAACATCTTGAGCATTCCCATCAAATACAACTGCAATATTTCGACAAAATTTTAGACGAAGTTTTTTTCATTTCCAAGAGGTCTCCTCTATTTCTTGATTCCGGTCTCTCGTCATGGCCTCTTAAACCGCAAGACTGAAATGTGATCCACTTAACACATGCAATCGTTGTTTTCAGTCTCAAGCGGTCCTTTTCTTTCGCCGCTTTACCCTTCAGCTCTAAAATATTTGCTAAATGGTTTGACTAATTTAATAAGACATGGCTATCTCCCACTGCATTTTTTGTGTTGTGAGAATGGACATGATCCTATATGATTTAAAATGCACACTTCTTTCCATCATTCATGTTTTTCTATCTATGAAAAGTTTGTGCTGAAAAGGAAGCAATGAAGACAATATGCACGTCCGCTGCTGACCGAATACTCTAGCCATTATGGAAAATAACTAAAAATATATGTGTCCAATAGCTATATATGTTGTTAATTTTTGCCTGCGTAGAACCCAACCTCAAATATGTTCTTCGTATATCATCTCTTTGATTCTGCGGGTATTTCCAGACTTGCAGGCGTAATGCGGGATCTCGCTCCACGAATTCAACTCCACGAAATATGACATGCCCATTTATTTGTTGCCCTCTTGTCTACTAGAATTTTGTTGCTCAACTACATCTTGCCTCTGATTTTCATGTCTAGTTTCATATTCCCATTGATTTATATATTCCACAATAGACATAGCATCAAGAGCAGCTAGATGTTCAACAACTTCTTCGTCCTTTTTTTTCTAAAAAAAGGTTGTTATGTCCCCATTGCAACCTAAATCATATATAATAATTCATCAATTGAAGTAATCCAGTGGAGTAATGGGCACCTAAATTACCAGTACATCTCAATTCTCTATCGGAAAATAAAAATTCGGATGATTAGATGAACATACCACTAAGATTCCGCCTCTTCTCGTCGATCCTCCTCCTCACCCCTGAATCCTTCCTCCTTAGCGCCGCGCCGCTGACCCGCTGCTCGTCATGGAGGGTCGACGAACGCTTGAACTGTGCTCCGGTGTTCTGTTCATTCGCTAGTTCTTTTGATGCTCCGAGTTAAAGCGCAATCAATACGTGGTAGAAAAATCGTTTTGGAAAGGGTGGGCAGCGGCCCTCTTTCACCTCCATGACGCTCGGCCCATTGTCGCGAAGACATGTTCAAATCTAAAGCAGTCCCGGTTGTAATGTACTTTGTATGAATTTGGCATTTATCATTTTGGTTGTTTCATTCTTTATTCTTTCTCTAGGCCTTTGAGCCTTGTGAGTTCTCTTGGGCTACTAGGGGTGCATTTGGTAACCTGCAGAGGCCTTTTTTGCATGGGCTGAGAAGGGAAACATGACATTTGGTTGCATGCATACCACCGCGTTGTTGCACAAACCGGGTTCTAAAGCACATTCGGGATGACGACGTGAGTCACAGCGCACTCCAACGACCAGAGTTCGATTCCTGCCAGGGACAAATTTCTGAAATTGTCACGCCAAGTCCCTCTTCTACTATATCAATAGTATCTAGTTCCGTCTAGACACTGTTTCATTTTTTTAAAGCACCTCCGGGACATGTCCTGGTGGAGTGCCCAAAATGGTAGTTTCTGTGGAGCCAGACCCGTTGTTGCGAGTAGGTTGCACGCGTGGGGAAGGGAGACGGAAACGCCGCGTCCCTTCGGGAACGCGCGCCATAATTAGCCTCACCGCTCCCTCTCCATTGTCTCACTCACGACCTCACTCTCACCCCGAAATTGTTACATCACCAAGGCGGTTCCTCTACCGCTGACCAATCCACCACACCGCCGCAAGGAGGAGCACCGGGACCACAGGAGGAGACGTGACGGCGTGAAGCACCGTGACATCGGCCGCAACATGCACTGGAGTCTTCATCAACATCTCGAGTTTGGCCTCGAACTCGACTTCGTCCTCGACCGGAACAATGGCGGTAAGGTCCTCTTACTCGGCCCTTTGTACTCATTGAGCCAGAACAGGCCATGCTAAAGCATTTGCGACGACATGCATATTAGATCTGCTAGGGTTTCCATTAGGATAGGGTTTGGATAGATGTTTGCTAGGTGTTCGTCGGGATTGCTTGATGTTCTTGTCAAGTTCTTGGTGTTCACGGTTGCAATTTGCTTAGATCTGTTGGTGCAATCTCCAATCACGGTAGATCCTTTATAGATCAGACTGAGGATTGGTCAAACTGTCAGATTTTGTTGTGCATGCAAAGAGAGGGGAAGGGTTTTATTTATGCTGGTGTTTAGCATGTTGTGCTTGCTATGCGAAAGATTAAGCTGAGTCGCGCTAGTTTATTCAGACGCAAGAGGAGATAGAGGACTTGAAGAACGAAGTTGCTCTGCTCAAGAATCTGCAGAGAACACAAGCACAAGTGATGAGGGCTATGAAACATGAATGGGAGGCAGAAAGAAAGGCTTTGTAGGCTGAAAAGAGAAAGCTAGAGTATGACATACATGATCTGCTCCAAGTGAAATTTGTAATCATGGATAAGCTCAAGATGACCAGGGCCATTTGAGATGAGTGATGAATGTGTTGTAGGTGTACTGTAGGAGATCATGCGGAAGGTTGAGCTAGGGAGAATTTCTAATGTACCCTAAGTAGAATTTGTAATGTACCCTAAGTACCACTCGTAACGTACTCTATTTGAACTGCTACTTGTGTTGTTTCTATTTGAACTGCTACTTGTGTTGTTTCTGATTGAACTAGGCCGATGATTATAACCAGAAATGATAGTATGAGAAGATGATTGATGAGAACCTATGGCATGATTGAACATGACCATGCCATTGGTTCTGATCAAATATCTTCTTCATATGTCCTCATAATATGAGGCCTATGGTACCTTGTTTTGCATGTTTCTGATTCTTCAGTTCTGCATTGGCCAATGATTGAACAATGGCACAACGGAAGACAAGGTGCTGCCCTAAAACTAAGTAATGTGTGCCATATTCGTTGCACATTAGACTTAGGACAGTCCCTCTGCCTGCCGTCTGATCCAATATGTGAGGCCTCCTTTTGGTTTGTCTAGTTCATTCGCCAATGATTGAACAATGGCACAACGGAAGGCAGAGTGCTGCCCTCAAACTTAGTCATTCGCCAATGTCTTTCGGCCGATCTCCTTGGTTAGTCTACCAATCAAATTTCTCACCAAGCTCTTAGCCAACCGACTGCAAAAAGAAATTATTCCAATGCTTCATCAGAACCAATATGGTTTCATCAAAGGGAAGACTATACATGACTGTTTGGCGTGGACATATGAATATCTCCATATATGTCATTTATCAAAGAAGCCAATCATAATTCTGAAAATCGATTTTGAAAAGGATTTTGATAAAGTTGAATATAATGCAATCATTGCTATGTGCACTGCTCTTGGTTTTGGTCCCAAATTCCTTTCATGGATCAAACGCATTCTATATTCAGCCTCTACCTCAGTACTGCTCAATGGAGTCCCAGGGAAAAAAGATTTTATGCAAACGTGGTGTGAGACAAGGAGACCCCCTTTCACCACTATTATTTGTATCCACTGCTGAAATCTTACTATATGCCATCAATGATGCATGGCAAAGGGGTATTATTAGCCTTCCCATCGATAATGATTTTGGACAAAATTTCCCTATTATACAATATGCCGATGATACACTACTCATCATGCCGACCTGTACAAATCAATTGGCGAACCTGAAGAACATTCTTAATCAATTTAGTGATGCTACAGGGCTGAAAGTAAATTATAATATAACCTCTTTGGTGCCTATCAACATCTCAAAGGAGAAGGCATAGACTCTGGCTACATCATTTGGTTACAAAGTGGAGAGTCTACCATTCACATATTTAGGCTTCCCTCTGGGTACCACCAAACCATCTGTTGATGACCTTATGCCTCTGGTATCAAGATTGGATAAGAGACTGTCTGGTATCTCTTCTATGCTCTCATATACCGGGAGATTGACCTTACTCAATACCACTCTGAATGCTATCCCTATGTATGCTATGTGTACAATCAAGATTCCCATCACTATTTTTGTACATTTTGAGAAAAGTGGCAGACAATTTTTATGGGCAAAAAAGGATGAATATACTCAAGGAAAATGTCAACCAGTTGGGATATGATATGCAAGCCAAAGGACCAAGGTGGCCTGGGAGTTCTTAATCTAAGAAATCAAAACAAAGCTCTACTAATGAAGAATCTATACAAATTTTATAACCATCATGATATCCCATGGGTGAACCTTATACGGCCGGCAAGCTTATTATTACAACAACAACATTCCTCATTTATGCAACAGAAAAGGGTCTTTCTGGTGGAAGGATTGCCTCAGCATGATAGATGATTTCAGAGGTATGAATTCTTGTACGGTATATAATGGAAAATCAGTATCATTGTGGTATCAGTGACAGAAAGTTCTAAGGTTGTGGATGTGTTGTTGCTACTAGGAATAAAACATTGATGCTTTGTCTAAGGATATTTGTGTTGATTACATTACGCACCATACTTAATGCAATTATCTGTTGTTTACAACTTAATACCGGAAGGGGTTCGGATGATAACCGAAGGTGGATTATTTAGGCATAGATGCATGTTGGATAGCGGTCTATGTACTTTGTCGTAATGCCTGATTAAATCACATAGTAATCATCATTGATATGTATTGAATCTTTATTTGTCAATTGCCCGCCTGTAATTTGTTCACCCAGCATGTTAGTTATCTTATTGGAGAGACACCTCTAGTGAACTGTGGACCCGGTCCATTCTTTTACATCTGAATACATTCTACTGCAATCTCTGTTTTTACTGTTTGCAAACAAACACCATCTTCCACTCGATACGTTTAATCCTTTGTTTTCAGCAAAAGATTGACAACCTCACCGTTACGTTGGGGCAAAGTACTTTGATTGTGTTGTGCAGTTCCATGTTGGCGCCGGTTTCCCGGTGTTGCGCACTACATTCCTCCACCAACAACCTTCACGTGCTTCTTGGCTCCTACTGGTTCGATAACCTTGGTTCCATACCGAGGGAAACTTGCCGCTGTGTGCATCATACCTTCCTCTTGGGGTTCCCAACGGACGTGTATATTTACGGGCATCAGTGGTCTCTTATTTTGCCGGAGGGGATCGGCTAGTTTGTGGCTAGTTTGGCGGTTCTCGCGATCTGTCATCTAGTCCTGGATGGCGAGGCGTGGCTGGCGGTGAGACCCGACCCTGATTTTGGTCATTGTGGACGATGGCGGGGCATGCTCGTCGCTACCTTGTTGAAGGCATTGTTCTTGCAGCCTGTGTTTCATCTCGCCTAGGCTGCTCTAGGGGGAACCCTAGACTTGGGTCTCCGGATTAGACAATGGTGACGCATGACGCCGTTCTCCGTACCAGGGGCATCGTTTTTGGAGTAGAAATGGTTGGAGGCCGGTGGTGTTGAGGTGGAGCGCTGTGCATATGCCGCATCGATGTCGGCGAGTCTCCACGGCATGGTGCAGTGGGGTCTCGAAGACGGACGCAATGTGATGGAGTCGCGTAGGGAGGTGGTGTCGGCTAGCACCGTGGCGGTGCCGATGGCAGGCTTGACAATGTTAATGCGTTGATTCTTCTTGAGATGGGTCCGTGAAAGATGGTGGCAGCGTTTTTTTTCAAGCGCATGCAGTGGTCTGCGTGCAGCGTTTGCTAGACCGTTAGAGTTCCCGAGTTGGTATAGTGTGTTTTGGTAAGGTCTCCGGTTTTTTGATGATGTGCATTGGTGATGTCCGAGCATGAGGCTCCTATATGGTCACACCCTTCATCAAGCTTGTATGTGTGGTGACATCTGTCGTTAGTGAGGTGGATCCAGTTTAATCTTTATATTTTGTTATACAATTCCGTTGAATAATTTTAATTTCCGTTCGTCATTTTGGTGTAGAGGCTAAGGATAGAACTTCCATTTTGAAAAAAATATGAAAGCAATTTTTTAGGGATGAAACCCACCACTAGTATGGGACGCCCGCACGAAACTCGATCAGGAGCCAGCCCGCGCGAAACTCGATGATGAGCCGGCGCGAAACTTGGGGACTTTTTTATATATTTAAATTAAGTCCCTTTTTCTAGATGATTTTTTTACCTGTTTGGTGGTTTTCTTTGCTGCATTTTTGGTTTTGTCCGGTTTTGCAAAGTTTCTTATTGGTTATTGTGTTTTTTTAAATTCGAACCTTTCAAAACTGAACAATTATTGAATTTTAATGATTTCGGAATTTGAACAATTTTTTGCATTTGAATAACTTTTGAATTTAAATAGTTTTTGAATTTGAATAATTTAAATTTAAATATATTTTAAGTTTGCACAATTTCCATATGAAAACGAAAAAAACTGCAAAATTTCTGGGCTGCATTGGTGCGGCTATGTGAAGAACAACGAAACTCCATTTCTTCAAACACAAGCCTGTCCCACCGACAAACATTTGACTTTGACTATGTTTTTTTTTGGGCTATGAAGATTCTACTTATACCCAATGATGAAACATTTTGAAAATATCTTCAACGGGGATGGTAGTCTTAAGAAAGGCAAATTTAAGATAATTTAAGGGCTGTAGTTTTGAAGATCATCTCGCTAATCGAAAGATGAAGGATAGCGAACACTAGATGGCTAGTGGCCTTATGCAAACAAAGAAGAGGGATGCCTAACCAACTGGTCCTAAAAAATCTTATTTGAGAAAGGTCAGATTGAACTTAGTGGCCAACGTTAGAGATGGTAGAGTCAATCATCGAGACACCGCTGCGGCCTCGCGTCCCGAGTGTGCGCAGCGGATGCGTGATAGGCTCCCCCGTGAAGTGCGGGCGCTACCGAATCTTTTCCAGTAGAGAGAGGATTGTTTTGTGGGCTACTACTAGGCTGGCTATATTTTCCACCCCGAGCGGCCAAGCCAAATCAAACACCTATGTGCAAGTCGACATTATATGTGATACGTGAAGGATGGGAGCAGGTTTTTCAGTTGATGGATGAAGCAGCCGACCCCATTACGCTAGTGTATACCGCGTAGAAGATGACTTGATCAGTCAACTAACCACTGGTCTTGAAGTCGAACACTTTACTTGACTAGCTGAGCCACTGCTGATTGCTGCAAGAGGACCTGTCTCCGAGCCATGTTCCTGGTAGTTTCGGTTTGCCTCACTTTTCCTGACTGCTTGTCGTTGCTCTCGGCCTCAGTTCCAAACTTCCAATACGCAAGCAATTTCCCTGGGGATGAAGACAACTACTAGTGAAAGAAACTTAGCATCAGCAAGTCCATGGTGTTTCTGGCAGACAAATACTTTAATTTCTCTACGCGTTGGTGCGTCTCCCTAAACCACAGAGAGGTTTTGCTCTGTTACCAATTGCTCCTCTTCCCCTTTCCTGTCCATGACTAGAGGCTGACTGAATATTACCTGATCGAGACGCAGGCGGTGCAGCCATGGCGCAGTGGGACAACTTAGGCTGCGCGGCCAGCGTCGCGCAGCTGGCCGGAGTGGACGCGCTGGGGCTCATCTCGACGATCCTGCAGGCAGCCCAGGCGGTTCGGCACAACCGAGAGACCTGCCTGGAGCTGGTGCAGGACCTGCAGATGATGGAAGACTTGCTCAAGCTGCTGAAAGAGCCGGAGATGATGAGGCAGGACGAGATCAAGAACGTGCTCAACGGGCTGGACACGACGCTCAGGGAGGCCGACAGCCTCGTCCAGTCCTGCCGGGATTGCGGCGTGGCGTACCGCGTCTTCATGGGGTGGAAGCAGAGCGACCAGTTCCGGCGCGTCAAGAAGAAGATCGCCAAGCACCTCAGGTTCTACCCTATGATCAGCCACGCCGACATAACCCGCCGCCTCGAAGAACTTGGCAGGAGTGTGCAGTCGTCATCGTCATCCCAGCAGGTACACTCTCTCCTGTTTCGTGGCACAGAATCTACTTTAGTTTGCATTTGCCGGAAAAACATCATCCTTGGGCTAGCTCTACCCATTTGCTTTAGATTTATTCTTATTACTTCGTCATTTCAGGATTCACAAGAGCTGCGGACATCGTCTACCAGCAGCCAAAACCCTGAAACTCGGTCAGTAGAAATATGTGTTGGTCTGTTGTTCTAGAGAATACACATACCTCCCTGTTCCCTAGACAAGGTAATCAAAATTGAATTGATCCGACACCAACAAGATAATCTATATTTTTCAGGAGTCTAGTTGGGACACCTTCTGTAATGGAAACTGAACCAGTTGAAATTGAAACTGAGCCTGCTGAAATTGAAATGACCCAAGCACGAACGGAGTCCACTATAGTTGAGGAACACCAGCAAGCAGGTATTTCTTTCAACCTAGATCTAGTGCTTAACTAGTATTTCTATATGGAAGTTGGGTTTACTGAATTGGAAGACTAACTAGCTATATGTGTTGCTTTCAATTTATTTTACAGTTCCAACTTGCAAAACCAATTTTGCAAATACAATCATATCAAATCAAATGTCATTTTTTTCCTTAACTGTTGCTCTTGAGAACTGTAACAATCCATAGGTCACTACGTGTAATTAAATACCATAGACTGAGAAGAGCTCCTTATGGTACCCATATATAGAAGTGCTTGTGCCTAATTGAGAGAAACGGTCAAGAAGAAAGGTTTTGAAGATGGTATAATCTTCGGGTGCCTCTAGGGGGCGCCCAGCCGCTCATTGGTACACCCTGGCGCACCGCAAAAAAGGCAAGTTAGGATCAGACCCTGGCAGCACCACATGATCCCGATCCTAGAGAAAACGTGTGGAAACATAGATTCAGTTGCACCCTTGGTACCGTTGTGGAAGAGAGAAAACTCCAGCACACATGGCACACTTCCTCCAAGATTCCTGTGCATGCCTGATGACTTCACATGAAATTAATCTTGCTTTTAGAAATTTAAAATTCTAAAAGATACATATTTTCCTTCCAGATATTTATGCGTATATACTTTGGAATTGACATTTTCTTCAGGTAGTAATGAGAAGAATGGTTCACTGCCGACTAAGAAGCGGAGATTTGTGTTGAAGTTGCCTCTTTCGGGGAAAAAGTGGTCGACGTTTGCACGGGAGAAGGGAAAAGTAGAAACACCACCTTTCATTGCTGAACTGACCGGACCAGGTACTACTAGCTAATCACTAACTAAAGATTAGTGAATGCTTGAGTTTAGGACAGTTCATAGTATAGTTAGGACATGCAACAACCAAATCCATAATAATCAAACTATGTAAAGAAACTCTAATGTATCAAGCAATCAGCTCATGGTGCATTGCTTTTCTTTTATCTGCAGGCTTCACATTTTTCGACTTCACCCAATTGTCCGCAGCAACAAATAATTTTGCATCTGAATACAAAATTGAAGGTTGGGGATCAGATGATGTTTACAAGGTAACGTAGTGTGCTTGCTTCCACAATTAAAAAAACTCCAGAAAACAAAGAAATCTTTGTTTTTCTTTTGACTTACTCTATTCAAGTACTACATAGCCAGTGTGGCTGACAGTTTGATCATAGGTTAACATGTTTATGCATATGAGTTCCACGGTGCTTCCTCTGTTCTAAATTAAGTGTCACCACTTCAGTTAGATTTGATCTAGATATACATGTATCTAGACGTGTTTTAGTGTGTAGGTTCGCTCATTTTGGAAAAAAAGATGCGACCCTTAATTTGGAACCGAGGGTGTATTTAGCATCTTTTGATGGTTGATTCTTGTATCAACCCTCCATGATCCATGAATTTTAATGAGTTGTAAATCAGATTTTGTAATGAAGCAATAAAATTGCTATATGTATCGGTTGATGCAGAGGCAGGGCACACATAATCATTTTCAGAAAATATTCCACACAACAACAACTAGAATAACGAAGCCTTCGTGCCAAACAAAATTGTGCTAACTTAGAGATGAAAATTGAAAGAAGCCACACAATCAATATTTCACATTTTTTGTTTTGTGATGTTTCTCTCACCTTGTTGTATGATCCTTGAAAGCGGCGCAATTGAAGATGTTCTGAAAAAGAATACTATCACTACATGAAATGGGATTTGTCGTGTGCCGAAAATACACGGTGAAGGCGAAAAACACATGGAAAATACTTTTCCATGTGTTACAGTCAGTAAAGATTCCACTGGCGCAGGTTTTTTGCAGAGTGTATTATCACGGATACACGGCGAAGGCAAGAAAAGGAGATGGCTGTTTGGCCGACGTTAGAGGTGTGATGTCTTTGCTGGGTGTCTTGGTTAGACGCACGGCAAAGATAGCCTCGCCTGGTGCTCCCACATTGCACATGTCTTCGCCCAGTGTCTTGGCTAGACACACGGCAAATGTTTTGCCGAGTACCATACTAGTCAGACACACGACGATCATTGAGGGCCCAAGAGCTACCACATTGCCCTAGTTTGCAGAGTGCCGCGAATGCTTTTTTTTTCATAAACACTGAAATAGTTATAAGGTAGGGTTGAAAATGCTGAAATGTACATGTAAAGAAGTGACTGATTTCTTTTCATAGAAATAACTTAAAGTCAACCCAGGTAGAAATAGTTTAAAATAGTATACTGAATAAAATTTCAGTAAAATATTCGGTTGGCTGTGTCAAGCCATAACAGCTTTGCTATAGTTTAAATCTACTTTTGATACTTTTAGGGACGATTGCCCAATGGACTTGAAATCATGATCAAAAGGAAACCACATCCAAATACTTCTGAACCATTGATCAGATTGAAAGATGAAATTCGGTTTCTTGCAAAGCTTCAACACATGAACATAGTTAAGCTTGTCGGATGTTGCACTGAAAGAGGAGAGGCACTTCTAGCCTATGAATACATGGCAAATGGAAGATTGACTGACATCATAAGTGTTGGTATGCCTTCTGTTAAGCTCCTTGTAGTTCATTGTTGTACTGATTTCACTTAGTTTTCTCTCCCGTGATTTCCATTATCTGAGAATTTGCAGGCACAGGAACAAAGAGATTTCTTGACTGGTCTAAGCGCTTCAAAATAATTATAGGGATAGCTCGTGGTCTTCTTTATCTACATGAGTGTTGTGGGATGCACATTATACATGGCGATTTAAGTCCACGAAGTATTCTCTTAGATTCTAATATGGCTCCTAAGATTACTGATTTTGCCTGCTCGAACAATTATCGTCCGGATGAACACCGTGGTAGTTTACATGGCACAATGTATGAACTTATCAAATGCACTGAGCAATACTCACTCCGTTCGAAAATAGGTGTCACAGATTTGTCTAGATTCTCATGTATCTAGATATATTTTAGTGCTAGATACATACGAATCTTGATAAATTTGCGACACTTATTTCAGAATGGAGTGAGAGCCTTTTCTCATTTCACCTTGTGTATTATGTTCTGTTTTCTAAATGGTTTTGAATATAGGGGCTATATGGATGCTAGCAATCACAGAGTTTACTCCGTGAGGAGCGACATCTTTAGCTTTGGTATGACTCTTCTTGAGATCATTACTGCACAGAGCACGCGTGAACTTCAAAATAACGAGAACTATGATGTAAGTACATACTCAGAATGATGATACATGTACCTGATTTATATAGGACATAAGGACATGCAGACTCTCTAGTGGAACGTGGCATGAGCAACCACACTACAGATGCCATCACCAAAATGTTAATCTGCTATCAAATTGTTCAGTATATCTCATATATTACTATATTATTAGTTGCATCGTCTTTATTTGTTGTTGGGAATCAATGGGTTTAAGCACTTTTTATCATTTTAATCCTAGAATCATATATGAAAAGGAATGTTCAATACCAGCCACAGTAAGAAAACAGGGTCTTCAAATAATCCTAGAACCATAGATTTTTTTAATACAAACATAGATTCTTTTCTAGTTAATGCAATAGGTTATCATGCTATTTAGTTCCAAGCAGCTGGCCACTAAAATCAGCATAAATACCCTCTATCTATTCAATGAAGTCGCCCAATACCCCCTCTATCCCAAATGAGGATGCATATTAGTTTTGGTCAAAGCCAAACTTTATAAACTTTGATTAAATATATAAAAAATTGTAGCAACATCTACAGAATGATCTCAGTAAGTATTTTTTATATTATATGCATTCGGTATTATAAAAGTTAATATATTTTTATATATAGTTGGATCAACTTTATAAAGTTTGACTTTGACCACACCTAATATGCATCCTAAATTAGGAAGGAGGGAGTACTAGGTGTGTGTGTGTGTGTGTGTGTCAAATATAGATACACAACTGATAAATCCATCTGAATATTTTGCACTTCGCAGCCTCTGAGACTTTGGACAATGGAAAGAACGGCGCAGTTAATAGATCCAGCATTGCATGGTGAACCTCGTATGGCTGAGATAATGAGATGCATTCAGGTAGCACTGTTGTGCACCGGATCTGATGGAAAAGACCCGCTAAGCATGTGGGACGTTCTTCTGATGCTCAGCTGCGAGAGTGCAGTCATACCTACAGTCCCTACGCCACGGGGCGAGAATCTGCAGATTACACAACACCCAGAGGCGTCTGGTAGTGGATGGGGTTACCATGATGAAGGGGAACTATCAGATTCAGATATCGTTGAACCAAGATAGCTAGTGTGGGCGAGATGGCGATTTTCTGTGAAGGGGGCACTAGAATATGGAACTAACACCTTTGTCCAGACTGTTTCTTAACCAGGTACAGAGAGTATTCCTATTTGTATTGGTATATTACTTGGATGGATTTAGTACACGTAATGCCTCTACTCTGAACTTAATTTTGTGAACAGACCCTTCTTTCAGTTTATTTTCTAGGTTGTTAACATGAGGAATATAATTGAGTAGTATATATGTACACAATAAAGCTCGCGTGTTTTTTATTTTGGAAATTCAGCTACAGTTTGAACTTAATAGTATGTTAATTCAGCTACAATTTGAACTTAAAACAGTAGGTGACCGACCGAGGCAGGGTACTTTGGCATTCGTCCCTATCTCTTCCCTCCTAATCTTTCTCCTTTCCACTGCCATTCCATTTCAAAGAATGTTGTCACCTCCTTCAGGTTGTTCGCCTCTGCAAATAATCAAGTTACGAAACCTCTAAATAAACCCAAGTGAAAGGATACTGGAAAAGCAGTGCAGACTGCGGAAAAAGAATGCAGGTCCAATTACAAAAAAACATGTGGAAGAGAATGGGCTAAGATATTTGGCTTCTGCTGCAAATTTGGTTCTATAGTCATTTATCTGACCATTTTTGTCAGTCAAATTCAGAATTTTGTTAGCCGTCGTCGTTACATATTTGACAACCCTATCATAAGCTCAATTTGATGTGTTTCGACTTCCATGTAAGGCCAAATCTTTGCAACGCTTTTATGATCTTTATAGGGTTACACAGAGTAGCAATTCTGAGAGTTTTTTACCTGCCAAAAAGTAGAGCAGATAACATGTATGGAAGGCTTTCACTAGAGAAGAGAGGACGCATGGTCTCAATTTTAATATTAGTTGCACGATCGCTTACGGGCTGACTGCTAAAGATACGCTGAGTATGGTTGGACTGGTATATGTTGAGATAACCATGTTAATCAGACCAAATAGAGTGGCTTCTGTGTGCGAGATTATGATTGCTCCCCTTTGCCGCATTTGTCATGGGAGAACTTTGCAGCCTCACACGCTCTGGAAAATGGGGAAGAGCAACGGAACTGCTAAATTCAGGATCTGAACCAGAAATGGCTGAGATAATGGGCGGCGAAGGCGATGCATTGTTTCCGAAAGGACCACTGCGGCCTCACTGGTGGACGAAGGCATAGTGGTGCAGCCAGGGGCGGAGCTGGAGCTCAAGTCACCCTCATGCACCACTTTCTTTAGCAGTAAATTTTCGAGCAACAATCTACTACATATAAGTACGTTTTACAGCTTTTAATATTGATAATATGACATACTTGAAGGCAAAGTACAAATATAACTAAATTGGTATTTAAAAACTAAAGTTCCTACAATAGTGATGAAATAAAAGACAAAGTTACCTAAAAAATATGACTTGCAATTTCAGATCCTAAAGTAGATCATCAAACCCAAGGCTCAGTAACCTGTATGCTTAATTTTTCAGTGAAACATAGTAGAACGATAAAAAATAAAGTACTCAAATATATAGTTGAAATGCTCACATTAGCTTTTGCCTTTTGGTACATTTGATATATCATACTCCCTTCGTCCAAGAAAGGATGTCTCAATTTTGTCTAAATTTAGATGTCTGAACTTTAGACATGATTTAGTAGATACATCTAAAAAAATTGAAAAAGTTAAATATCCTTTATTGGACGGAGTGAGTACATATATGAACACCCTGCATAAACTTATCCACAATTTTCTTGGGGTTCTATCCACTACAGTACTAGCAACATTTGTCAGAAAAGAACAGAGTAAAATTTAGATGTACTAGATGTGATACAACTTGGATGAAACTTTGCGTATAAAACAGCCGGATTCCCAATCTCCACCTGAATGTCTCACCGGCCCTGAGACGAAACGTTGAGAAGAAGCGACGTGAGCTGTGCAATCTCCACCTGAATATCCTCCCTACGCCTGATTGGAGGAGCTGCCGATCAGCACCAGGGGCCTGCCACGGCGTCCGTCGGGGATCGATCGGCGAGGGTGTCTACTCTTTATTCCTCTTTGACCAATCGAGATTGGAGCGCAGAAGCGAAGACATCCTCTGTCAGTCGTGGCCGCGCGGAGAGGTGCTTCAGGGCTGCTCCCTCCGCCAAATCCGATTCATCGCCCCGCTGTGGGGGGGGGGAACTGCTTTACACCGACCATCCGGCTATATGTGGGCTCGGCCCATCAGACAGGTATTTATCTTTTTTTCTTTTATGTTTTTAATCAAAAAAAAATTACTGGTTCAAACTTGTAATTTTTTAATTGAATATTTTTAAAATCTTACCAATCCTTTATTTTTTGAACAATTTCAAATATTGAACAATTTTAAAATTTGCAAATTTTTCGAATTTGAATACTTTGATTTTTAATTGAATTCTAACAAATTTCAGATCTGAACTATTTTCAAGATTTGAACAAATTTCGTGTCCAAACATTTCTCAAAATTTGAACTAATTTCGAGTCTGAACACTTTTCGACTTTGAACAAATTTCAAATCTGAATATTTTTCGATTTTCAAGATTTTTAAATTTAAATATTTTGAAAATTTTCAATTTTGATCAAATTTCGAATCTAAACATTTTTCAGATTTGAACAATTTTCGAACCTAAAAATTTGAACTATTTTTTTATTTTTTATTTGAACATTTTTGAATTTGAATATTTTTGAGTCATAACAATTTTCGAATCTGAAACGAAAAAACAAACAGAAAAATACTAAAGAAAAAAAGAAGAGAACAGAAAACGAACTAAGCAAATTCCCGAAAAATGCGAATTGGGCCCGGCCTATACGGGGGTGTGATGGTGCGTGAAGCACACGTCCGTTGGGAACCCCAAGAGGAAGGTGATGCGCACAGCAGCAAGTTTTCCCTCAGAAAGAAAACCAAAGTTATTGAACCAGTAGGAGTCAAGACCACGTGAAGGTTGTTGGTGGAGGAGTGTAGTGCGGCGCAACACCAGTGAAACCGGCGCCAACGTGGAACCGGCACAACACAATCAATATACTTTGCACCAACGTAACAACTGAGGTTGTCAATCTCACCGCTTGAAAAAAAGGATTAAACGTATAGTGTGGAAGATGATGTTTGTTTGCAAAGAACAGAGAGAACAATGATTGCATTGTAGTCGATGTAAAAGAATGGACCAGGGTCCACAGCTCACTAGTGGTGTCTCTCCAATAAAAAAATAATCTGGGTGAACAAATTACAGTGCAATTGACAAATAAAGATTCAATACATATCATGATGATCACTATGAGATTTAATCAGACATTACGACAAAGAACATAGACCGTCATCCAACATGCATCTATGCCTAAATAGTCCACCTTCGTTAGCATCCGCACCCCTTCCAATATTAAGTTGCAAACAACAGATAATTGCATTAAGTATGGTGCGTAATGTAATCAAACAAATATCCTTAGACAAAGCATTGATGTTTTATCTCTAGTAGCAACATCACATCCACAACCTTAGAACTTTCACTGTCCCATTCAATGGAGGCATGAACCCACTATCGAGCATAAATACCCCTCTTGGAGTTACAAGTATCAACTTGGCCAGAGCCTCTACTAGCAACGGAGAGCATGCAAGAACATAAACAACACATATATGATAGATTGATAATCAACTTGACATAATATTCTATATTCATCGGATCCCGCCAAACACAACATGTAGCATTACAAATAGATGATCTTGATCATGTTAGGCAGCTCACAAGATCTAAACATGATAGCACAAGAGGAGAAGACAACCATCTAGCTCTGCTATGGACCCATAGTCCAAGGATGAACTACTCACGCATCGTCCGGAGGCGGGCATGGTGATGTAGAGCCCTCCGGTGATGATTCCCCTCTCCGGCAGGTGCCGGAGGCGATCTCCGAATCCCGAGATGGGATTGGCGGCGGCGTCGTCTCGGAAGTATTTCCGTATCGTGGCTCGGGTAATAGGGTTTTCGCAACGAAGAGTATAAGGCGGGCGTGAGGGCGACGAGGCCCACACCATAGGGCGGCGCCCCCCCGCGCGGCCCTATGGTGGCGGCGCCTCGTCGCCCCATTTCGTATCCCTTTCGATCTTCTGGAAGCTTCGTGGAAAAATAAGACCCTAGGCGTTGATTTCGTCCAATTCCGAGAATATTTACTTTGTAGGATTTAAACCAAAACAAAAAAACAAGAACGACGCTTCGGCAACTTGTTAATAGGTTAGTGCCGGAAAATGCATAATAATGATATAAAGTATGTATAAAACATGTGAGTATTGTCATAAAAGTAGCATGGAACATAAGAAATTATAGATACGTTTGAGACGTATCAGGGTGTGCTGCGCCGACTATACATCGACATGGTCGGTGTATAGGATTCGCCCTGTGGGGCATATTAAGCCCCGCACGCGTGCGGCAGCTTGTGGGCCGTGGCCCAATATCGTGGGCTGGCTTTGGTTCAGCCGGTTTAGGAAATTTTGGTGCGGTTTTTTGCCCTTATTTCTATTCGTTGGTTCTTTCCTGGTTCAGTTGGTTTTTTTCTTTTGTATTTTAGATATTTTTGAATTTGTGCAAATTACAAATTTGAGAAAATTTTTCCTAGATTCTATATTTCAAAATTATTTTTTGTTCAGATTCGAAATTTGTTTAAAATATTTTTTGCTCAAATTTGAAATTTGTTCAATGTTTTTTGCTCAGATTCGAATTTTAATTTTTTTCCTCAGATTGGAATTTTTTTAAAAAAATTTAAATTTTCCTCAAGTTCGGAAACGAAAAATATTATCTATACTGGTATTTGAGCATGGGTTTTCATTGAAGCTGTCGAATGTTATAGCCATTTGGCTACAACTCAAATCTTGAACATCTTGAAGAGAATATGATACTAATTCTTTTCGGCGAGCGAATAGCCTAGTGGACCAGTTCACTTGGAATTACCTTCAGGCGATGCCTACAAACCCACGCTAAGGGGCGATGTATAGGCGCGCCCGCTCGCTCCAGCGGGCACGCACGCGTGAATCACCTTACAGGCCCTCGCTGCTAGACGATGCAGCTTGATCCCACCAATGGCGCCATCAAGGCGGCTTCCCCTCGCTGTCGGTGTCCGATGGCCAAGAGAGATCGCTCATGGTTGACAGAGGATGGTGAGGAGAGAATAGATGAATGGCGTCGGCCATCGGAAACCGTATATGTAGATCTCTCGACGAAGAGAGCGGCGGTTGCTCTTCCGCGGAGTTCGTCCTCCATTACGACGGTTCTCGCGTCGAGGCCACTTCGACCGTTCCCGACGAGGCGTTTGGGCTCCCCAGACCACTTTGCGGACCGTTATGGCGGTTCAATGTGTCGAGGGCACTCCGACGCTTGCCTTCCCGGCGACTGCACCATCGCTATACACACGGTGGGTGCGCGTCAGAAGGCGACCATGGGCTCGCCACTAGGAAAATGGACCTCCTCAGACTAAAAAATACATTCATCCGACGCTAAATACTGCCGAATTTCGGCCTGGGGAGCCCAACGGCTGGGATGCTCTTATATCTCCTTCCGTGAATCACCGCGAAGTGCATACATGCATGGGCATCGCACGCAACGCGTTGTGCTGATTATGTGATCAAGTGGAAAACTGCAAATGGATGATTGGACAGCAACTGCTTGATGGGACGCCTCTTCTTGGATATATAGGACGGGAAAACTGAAAATCAGGAAACATGTGCATGTAGACTTCAAGGATGGACATTGACGAGATAATAATGATAAATCCAAGTGCTTAACTTGGGTGACCGGCACACATATATTGATCACTCGTATGACATGATTTAATTTGCACATGCTTATTTTTTCTGGGCATCATATCATATACTCCAGTAGTATATTGGCTGTATGGATGTTGTATGGGTGTCAGGTGCAAGCCTGACGGTGACTTATTTTTTTTTAGATCGATGGACAGTAGTACAGCTCAATTTTATTTTATTTTGGCGTTGAAACTCCCAGTTTCTTCGAAATGAACTATAGTATAATACCGCATCCACTGAATAACGTTATCATTGAAACGTTTCAAATTGTTCGATCGGTCATAACCCCATGAACGAGGTAAATAAAATATATGAATCAAAATGAGAAGCTTCGGTCCGCCGCCCCATCACTAGTTCAAATCCATGTACTAATAAATTTTGGTAGTAGTCGTGGCGTTCAACTCAAGCTAGAGGCGGCTGGCGGCAGGGTGTTGGTTGGCGAACACGAGCTAGGTGATCACCACTACTACATCATCAGATCATCTGCTGCATTCATCAGACAATGATTAAACAACGTCCAGATTAATCACCGGCCAAAACCCGCCAAGGCGCCAACGATGCGTAACGCGCTTAATTTGAACCCTCCTCGCCTATAAAAGTCTCGCTCGAGCTGCATTTCTTGCCAACTTCCATCCTTCTTCTTCCTCCATCGCACTCTTGAGCTCTTTGCTACTTGCTAGTAGTATCTCATCTTCCTACATCACAAACCCAACCCATTCTTGAGCCCAACACATCGATGTCGCCTGCCCTCTCACTTCCAATGATGCGGCCAGCGGCCGGACTTGGTTTCCAGCAGCACGGGTCAGCGCCGAGCAACGGCCGGATGCTGCAGCCGAGGAAGCTGCAGGCGGCGGCTACGACGTCGGTGCGCTGCGGCGGCTTCCGAAGGGACAACTACGGAGGCGCGCTGGCGGACGAGGGCATGACGGTGCTGCGGCGGAGGATCCGGGAGGCGAGGATGGCGGAGACCAACTACGAGGCGCCGGCCGGGTGGGCAGCATGGGAGAAGCGCTACTACCGGACCTACGTATCCGACGTGTCCTCTCTCGCCGGCACGCTGCAGCTGATCGCGATGAGCACCAGGCCCGGCGTCGCTGTTGCCGTTGCCGCGCTAGTGCTCAGCGGCGTGCCTGTCTCCGCCGCCGTTGCCCTGCACCTCCTCGGGCAGGTCGCGGGAGCCGTTCTGCAGCATTCTTGACCGGTTCATCGGCAATGCGTGTATGTGTAGATAGTGCGACATATTGATTGGTTTGTTGGGTATGTGATTCATTTGATTTTAGCCAGAGTAACAATTTCTTTTGTATTGGTAGTCTGAACTTGAAAAGTTGGAGGGAACGAGAGTTGAAAAGAGATTGTAAAATTGCTCCCTTAAGAAAAACAAATCCAAATGGTTTAAACGAGAGAAGTCCAATCACTACTGAGTCGAGGAAAATGTTTGGGTATTCTCGCCGCAACACATGGTCAAACTATATTGTCCTTCTCCGGTTCTTGATTAGTTGAGCATATTGTTCGTGGATGCCCAGCGGAGAGCTGACGACGAAGAGAACGAGCCGGAGCCGGCGGCCAGATTGCATCCATGGTTTTGTCTAGTACACACACATAATATTTAATCGAAATATGTTTTAGTTCGAGACCTAGCCCTAGCTTCATGTAGCCCGAATCTTGAATAATTTGAAAAACTTGTTGACTCACTTAAGAAAACATACATGCATCCATGGTTGTCTAGTACACACACATAGTATTTAATCGAAATATGTTTTTCATTTGTGTCCTACACCAAACAAACAAAAAACAATGTGAATACCAATAATTAATGTTATGATACCAACTTAGACCCACATTTTTGTGATTTTCGTGTAGACTAAAATACAACATAATTTTGGATAGGAAACTGACACGTTGTATTAAAAAAATCTGAATTCTTTGAAACATGCTAATATGATTTTTATTTTTATTTTTAAAAAGTAAAAGAGCTATATATTGCCCGGGAGCCATATGTTCGCAGTTTGGAGGGCCTAGTACTACCGACTGATGAAAGATACCCGAGTTCGTAAACACACATTGTGCGACCAGTCCGTTTATTTCGGCGTCCTCATGTGCGATGCACGTGAACGACTTGATCCACGGGCAGACCACAGCGACCAGAAAAGCCCGAGCTGGCTAAATTTGGAGCTAAATAAGGGTGTGATTAGTTTTTTTTTACCAGAAATTTAATTTGCCTCCGGGGTGCTGACGCTCCCTTCACAAAACACATATTTCTAATTATCAGAAAATTCTAAAAAAAAAATAAAGCATGTACATCTCAACAATTTATGTGCATCCGTACAGTTTTGCGAACAATCGATATTATTTGTGGTTGATGTAAAAAAGACAAAACATGTTTCACAAAAGCCTTACTTTTAGAGTTTTTTCTATTTTACACAGACCAAACGACAACCGTATTTTTCATGGAAAAACTTTGCACGCAAGTAGCATGTGAAGATGTTCACGTGAATTTTTTGTTTGAATATTTTTCACATTTCAAAATGTATGAAAGATGCATTAAAAAATAGAAGGGGCATATGCACTCAAGAGCTAAATAATGAGAACTATGAGCATCTTCACTGGCGCGCCCCATATCTACCCCAATAGCAATTTGGGGGTTCGGAGTGCTTTTGGACAACACCGACATGCCCAATAAATAGCCTGCTAGTTTTGGAGCCCAATACAATTGTCGGCGACCCTGTGCCAGCCCCTTCGCGCGGGGTGCTGAACAGGCGCGCCGGTGCCTCGCGCCACGTAGGATTAGGCATGTCCACCGCTCTAGCGGCGCTTTCGGGATAGTCTCGCTTCGGCTCTAGCTCTGGCGGCCGGCAGCGATCGGCACCCTACCCTACGCCAAGACGAAGCGGAAGTATTGTCATCCGGGATGGGCAAAGTCGTCTTCCTCGGCACCAGCGCCCCACCGCACGAAGAAGGATCCGACAATGAAGAAAGAGGAAGCGTCGATCCTCCCGCCGGTCCTCCCGTCCCAGCCGAAGAAGACATGGTGGCAACTGGAGCTGGAGTTGAAAGCGGCTGCCCGCGGCGCCGACGATCAAGAGGATACGCTGGGGAAACAGCTGCTGATGCAGAGATCGTCCAACGAGGACATGCTGGCGGCGAGCGATAGGCAAGCAGAGTGATGGTCGACAATTGACAGCAACAACGTTGTCGACCTTGACGGGCCTGGTCCTTCGACGGCACCGTCACCGGCACCGCGGTGAAGAAGGAGGAAGATTAGACTTTGACTTTGGCTCGGATGACGCCGCCGGCACCGACAACACCCTCGACTTCGGTGCCTTCGACCGCCGCTAGATTTAGTATTTTCATCTAGTACTATTTATTTCACAAACTTTGTACAAATTCGAATGAACCCAAGCGCAATTTATGAAAATTTGAACTCTAAATGTTTTTGGGGGTCTTCGTTTTGGGGTCACTGGTGTGGGCACCCTTTCCCCAAATGATGTCATCAAATATTAGTTGTAACTCATGTTGCGACTCACCATTAGCACGAACCACGAAGCAAATCTAATGGCCCCAGCTGCAACTAAAAAAGCTCAGTTGCAGTCTGATACGTCTCAAACGTATCTATAATTTCTTATGTTCCATGCCACTTTATTGATGATATCTACATGTTTTATACACATTATATGTCATTATTATGCGTTTTCCGGAACTAACCTATTGAGATGTAAAGGCCATTGCTGTTTTTCTGCTGTTTTTGGTTTCAGAAATCCTAGTAACGAAATATTCTCGGAATCGGACGAAATCACCGCCCAAATTCCTATTTTTCCCGAAGCTTCCAGAGCACCGGAGGGACGAGAGGGGAGCTGGGCCCCACACCACACCCCGCGCGGCCAGGGCGCGCCCCTAGGGTGTGGGCACCCCGTGGCCCCTCGACTCCCCTCTTCGCCTATTTAGGCCTCTCGACCTAAAACCCACCGAGGAAGCCACGATACGAGAAAAGTTCCAGCCGCCGCCTCGCGAAGCCAAGATCCGGGGGACAGAGTCTCTGTCCGGCACCCCGGAGCGGGGAAGTGCCCCGAAGGTTTCTCCATCAACACCGCTGCAATCTCCACCGCCATCTTCATCACCGCTGCTGCTCCCATGAGGAGGGAGTAGTTCTCCATCGAGGCTCGGGCTGTACCGGTAGCTATGTGGTTAATCTCTCTCCTATGTACCTCAATACAATGATCTCATGAGCTGCTTTACATGATTGAGATTCATATGAGTTTTGTATCACTACTATCTATGTGCTACTCTAGCAAAGTTATTAAAGTAGTTCTATTCCTCCTGCACGTGTGTAAAGGTGACAGTGTGTGCACCGTGTTAGTACTTGGTTTATGCTATGATCATGATCTCTTGTAGATTGCGAAGTTAACTATTGCTATGATAATATTGATGTGATCTATTCCTCCTACATATGCATGAAGGTGACAGTGTGCATGCTATGCTAGTACTTGGTTTAGTCGTTTTGATCTATCTTACACTTAAGGTTACTTAAACATGAGCATTATTGTGGAGCTTGTTAACTCCGGCATTGAGGGTTCGTGTAATCCTACGCAATGTGTTCATCATCCAACAAAAGTGTAGAGTATGCATTTATCTATTATGTTATGTGATCAATGTTGAGAGTGTCCACTAGTGAAAGTCTAATCCCTAGGCCTTGTTCCTAAATACTACCACATTACGCTTGTTTATGTTTCACTGCGTTACTACTGCTGCAATACTACCACCATCAACTACACGCCAGAAGCTATTTTCTACCGTTGCTACGCTCATATATATTCATACCACCGTATTTCACTATCTCTTCGCCGAACTAGTGCACCTATTTGGTGTGTTGGGGACACAAGAGACTTCTTGCTTTGTGGTTGCATTGCATGAGAGGGATATCTTTGACCTCTTCCTCCCCGAGTTCGATAAACCTTGGGTGATCCACTTAAGGGAAAACTTGCTGCTGTTCTACAAACCTCGCACTTGGAGGCCCAACACGTTGGAAAGGAGGGGGAACGTAGACATCAAGCACTTTTCTGCGCCGTTGCGGGAGGAAAGGTAAAAGGCACTCATACTTCGGTTCCAGTATTTTCCGCGCCATTGTGTGTGCTCGAAGCTATTTCCTTTAGACTCTGCAATTGCATCTTTTTGTTTCTTGTTTTTATTTTTCACTAGTTAGGCATAATGGAAAACAACAAAAAAATTAGAGCTTCTTATTCTATTTCCTGATTTAAGACATGGATGGTTTGATGCGAAAATTAAAAAACCTATGGAACCTTATTTACATGATAGTAGCAATGTTATTAGTATGAATGCAATTACTGCTAATGCTATGAAGAAGTCTAAGCTTGGGGAAGTTTACCTAAAAATAATCTTTTTAGCTCCTCCGCTTTGGAAGAAATATTTTGTTCTGATAATGCTTTATCTCCCATATGCGATAACTTTAATGATGCTTCTGATATTTTAAATCCACCTGCTGAAAGTATTCCGTATAAAATACCTATGAAAATTATTGAACGTGTTATGGATAACCGCTATGAAGGGGATGGAACTGTCCATCCTAGTAATCATTTACTGTTTTTGCATGAATTATGCGGGTTATTCAAGTGTGCAGGTAATGGATGAAGTTAGAAAGAAATTATTTGATATGTCGCTTGGTATAAACTGCTGAAGGACGGGCGCTCTCTTGATTGGAAGGATATTGTGCCTTTATTTTATTCCAAGTTCTATCCTCCAAGTGAAATTCACAAAGATCGAAACCATATATATAATTTTTGGCCTCATGATGGAGAGAGTATTGCCCAAGCATGGGAGAGATTGAAGACTTTAATGCTCAAATGCCCCAATCATGAGCTTCCAGGTAATATTATCATTGATAATTTCTATGCGAGACTTTCTTTTCAAGATAAGACCTTGCTGGATACTACTTGTTCTGGATCATTCACGAGCAATAAAGAAGAGTTTAAAAGGGACCTTCTTGATCGGATTAAGGAGAACGCTGAAGATTGGGAGAACGACAAAGGTAAAGAGTCGGGTATAAACTATGATTATGAATGCATTGAAACTTTTATGAATACTGATAAATTTCGAAATATGAGTGCTACTTATGGTCTTGACTCTCAAGTTGCTGCAAATCTTTATAAAGCCTTTGCTTCTCATTTAGAATTGCCTAAAAAGAATTTTGATAAGTATCATGAACCTTTTAAAGAGGCTTGCATGAAAAATGACATTTTTGTTAATGATTGCAATAAGCATGCTCAAACTCCTAAGAATGCTATTTCCTATAAGCAAGTTAATTTTTGTGGAATACATAGACCTTGTGGAATTAATCAAATAGAAGATGAATATTGTATCCATCACAGAAATGAAAAAACTAGAAAATGGTCTAGAGCTCTAGATGATCTTGGAGAAAAAGTGTGTGCCCTCTATCCTTTTATTTGTGAACTTTGCCATAGAGTTGGTCATTTTAATTTTCAATGTTCCTCCAATGATAATTCAAACCCCATGAGTGCTGCAAATTTGTATTGTGATGATGAAATTACTCCTAATCAGCATGATGAACTTACCTTATTTTTGAAGTGTGAAGAGTTATCAAGAAAAATTTCTTTGTTAAATATTAATGATCTTGATATTGATGATGTCCTGCATGGTTGTCTTTCTTACTGCATTAATAATAGCCATACAAATACTTACATACAAAATATTTTAGAAGATGACACCTTGCCAAAATATGATAGGACCGCTGTGTGTTTTCAACTAATTAATGAAAAGGAGGGATCCTCCCAAGTTTCTTCTATTGTTTCTAAAAGTAAATCAGGTTATGCGGACAAGCCACCCTTCAAGCCTCTTCCTCCTAAAGAAGGGAATGAGGAGAAGGAAGAGAAGAAGAAGAAGAAGAAGGAACGAAGAAGAAGAAGAAGAAGGAGAATAAAAGAAAGAGGTAACGGCGTATCCCCGCGTGAATGAGATAACGCTAGGTAACCGTAAGTATGTTGCTCCTAATGATTATTGTGATAATGAATCTGAATACGATGATCTTCCTATGCCCTTTACATACATTAGCGATCATGATTTGAATGAGCACACTACCTTTGATATTGGAAATCTCTTTGGTACTGATTATGAAAGTAATGATGATAGCATTATTCATGTCCCCTTAAACGATGATATTGAAAGCCCTAAGCTTGGGGATGCTGTGTTGAAGATCCTATATTTGAGACTTCTACTTTTAGTGAAAATGATGATATTACATATTCAGGTTTAGATAATTGCTATAGAGATGTATATGACACATGCTACAATTATCCTTATGAAACTTGTCATAGTTATGATGGGCTTGCCAAAAACAATTCTTTTAATATGCAACTTGTTTACCATGTTCAAATTCTTGATAATAATCTTGCTCCAATTACTATTAATGAGAATAACTCTTCTTATGCCAAAATTAATGATACTTCTATGTATATGAACCATGATAAGAATGTTTTAAGTGACGGGTATATTGTGGATTTTATCAATGATGCTACTGAAAGTTATTATGAGAGAGGGAAATATGTTTATATGCATCTTAATAATATTAATTTTCCCTCTTTATGTTGAGAATCTTTAAGTTACTCGTGTTTTATCCTCTTATGCTTGTCACTTTGCTCTTCATGAATTCATTTGTGTATAATATTCTTTTGCATAGGAAGCATGTTAGGCTCAAATGTGTTTTGAATTGCCTCTTGAAGCTCTCTTTTGCTTCAAAAACTATTTCTTGCGGGTGCATCACCAAAATTGCTGAGCCCATCTTAATGGCTATAAAGAAAGAACTTCTTGGGAGATAACCCATGTGTTATTTTTCTACAGTACTTTGTTTTATATTTGTGTCTTGGAAGTTGTTTACTACTGTAGCAACCTCTCCTTATCATGTTTTCGTGCCAAGTAAAGTTTCTATGTCAAAGTTGATGTTATATTTGGGATCGCTGCGCAGAAACAGCATTGCTGTCTGTCACGAATCTGGGCACAATTCTCTGTAGAAAATTCGAAAAAATCTGCCAATTTACGAGCGTGATCCTCAGATATGTACGCAACTTTCATTAGTTTTGAGTTTTTCCATTTGAGCAAGTCTGGTGCCATTTCTAAATTCGTCTTTATGGACTGTTCTGTTTTTGACAGATTCTGCCTTTTATTTCGCATTGCCTCTTTTGCTATGTTGGATTTATTTCTTTGATCCACTAATGTCCAGTAGCATTATGCAATGTCCAGAAGTGAAAATAATGATTGTGTCACCTCTGAATGAGTGAATTATTAATTGTGCACTAACCCTCTAATGAGTTTGCTTGAAGTTTGGTGTGAAGGAAGTTTTCAAGGGTCAAGAGAGGAGAATGATATACTATGATCAAGAGGAGTGAAAGCTCTAAGCTTGGGGATGCCCCGTGGTTCACCCTGCATATTTCAAGAAGACTCAAGCATCTAAGCTTGGGGATGCCCAAGGCATCCCCTTCTTCATCGACAAAGTATCAGGTTCCTTCTCTTGAAACTATATTTTTATTCGGTCACATCTTGTGTACTTTACTTGGAGCATCTGTGTGCTTTTATTTTTGTTTTTGTTTTGTTATCTTAGTTCTCTGAATAAGTTCATCCTTGTGTGGAGAGAGACACGCTCCGCTGGTTCGTATGAACACATGTGTTCTTAGCTCATAATATTCATGGCGAAGTTTCTTCTTCGTTAAATTGTTATATGGTTGGAAACGGGAAATGCTACATGTAGTAATTGGTATAATGTCTTGAATAATGTGAAACTTGGCAATTGTTGTGCTCATATAGATCTTGTTTAAGCTCTTGCATCATGTACCTTGTACCCATTAATGAATAATTACATAGAGCTTGTTAAAATTTGGTTTGCATGATTGGTATCTCTAAGTCTAGATATTTTCTGGTTGAGGTGTTTGAACAACAAGGAGACGATGTAAAGTCTTATAATACTTACAATATGTTTATATGTGAGTCTTGCTGCACCATTTCATACTTGAGTTTGCTTCAAATAACCTTGCTAGCCTAAACCTTGTATCGAGAGGGAATACTTCTCATGCATCCAAATACTTGAGCCAATATTCATGCCATTTGTGTCCACCATACCTACCTACTACATGGTATTTCTCCGCCATTCCAAAGTAAATTGCTTGAGTGCTACCTTTAAACCATTCAAAATTTATCACCTCTGATTTGTGTCAATGTTTTATAGCTCATGAGGAAGTATGTGGTGTTTATCTTTCAATCTTGTTGGGCAACTTTCACCAATGGACTAGTGGCTTCATCCGCTTATCCAATAATTTTGCAAAAAGAGCTGGCAATGGGATTCCCAGTCCCAAATTAATTAACAAAAATAGACACTCCTCCATGGTATGTGATTGTTGGACGGCACCCGAAGGATTCGGTTAGCCATGGCTTGAGAAAGCAAAGGTGGGGAGGAGTGTCATCATAATAAAACTAAAATAAAAAGGCACTCCTTCATGGTATGAGATTGTTGGCAGGCACCCGAGGATTCGGTTAGCCATGGTTTGTGAAAGAAAGGTTGGAAGGAGTGCCACCCAAAAACAAAATAAAATGGGAGCCGCTCTTTGAAGGGTTGTTTGGCAAAGGGGTTAGAGTACCCGCTACCATTCGTTGACAACAACAAACACTTCTCAAAACTTTACTTTTATGCTCTCTATGTGTTTTCAAAATCAAAGCTCTAGCACAAATATAGCAATCAATGCTTTCCTCTTTGAAGGACCATTCTTTTACCTTATTGTTGAGTCAGTTTACCTATTCTTTCTATCCTAGAAGCAAACACTTGTGTAAATTGTGTGCATTGATTCTTACATGTTTACCTATTGCACTTGTTATATTACTTTGTGTTGACAATTATCCATGAGATATACATGTTAAAGTTGAAAGCAACCGCTGAAACTTATATCTTCCTTTGTGTTGTTTCAAAGCTTTCTACTAAGAGTTTATTGCTTATGAGTTAACTCTTATGCAAGACTTATTGATGCTTGTCTTGAAAGTATTATTCATGAAAGGTCTTTGTTATATGATTCATTTGTTTACTCATTATCTTCATCATTGCTTTGAATTTCTGCATTTATCTCATGTGCTTTACAATAGTATGATCAAGGTTATGATGGCATGTCACTTAAGAAATTATCATTGTTATCGTTTTACCTGCTCGGGACGAGCAGAACTAAGCTTGGGGATGCTTGATACGTCTCAACGTATCTATAATTTCTTATGTTCCATGCCACTTTATTGATGATATCTACATGTTTTATACACATTATATGTCATTATTATGCGTTTAACTAACCTATTGACGAGATGCCGGCTTGCTGTTTTCTGCTGTTTTTGGTTTCGAAATCCTAGTAACGAAATATTCTCGAATCGGACGAAATCACCGCCCAAATTCCTATTTTTCCAAGCTTCCGAGGGAGGGGGACGAGAGGAGCCAGGGGCCCACACCACACCCCGGCGCGGGGGCGCGCCCCCTAGGGTGTGGGCACCCCGTGGCCCCTCCGACTCCCCCTCTTCGCCTATTTAGGCCTCTCTGACCTAAAAACCCCACCAGAGGAAGCCACGATACGAGAAAAGTTCCAGAGCCGCCGCCCTCGCGAAGCCAAGATCCGGGGACGGAGTCTGTTCCGGCACCCTGCCGGAGCGGGAAGTGCCTCCGGAAGGCTTCTCCATCAACACCGCTGCAATCTCCACCGCCATCTTCATCACCGCTGCTTCCCATGAGGAGGAGTAGTTCTCCATCGAGGCTCGGGCTGTACCGAGCTATGTGGTTAATCTCTCTCCTATGTACCTCAATACAATGATCTCATGAGCTGCTTTACATGATTGAGATTCATATGAGTTTTGTATCACTACTATCTATGTGCTACTCTAGCAAAGTTATTAAAGTAGTTCTATTCCTCCTGCACGTGTGTAAAGGTGACAGGTGTGTGTTAGTACTTGGTTTATGCTATGATCATGATCTCTTGTAGATTGCGAAGTTAACTATTGCTATGATAATATTGATGTGATCTATTCCTCCTACATATGCATGAAGGTGACAGTGTGCATGCTATGCTAGTACTTGGTTTAGTCGTTTTGATCTATCTTACACTTAAGGTTACTTAAACATGAGCATTATTGTGGAGCTTGTTAACTCCGGCATTGAGGGTTCGTGTAATCCTACGCAATGTGTTCATCATCCAACAAAAGTGTAGAGTATGCATTTATCTATTATGTTATGTGATCAATGTTGAGAGTGTCCACTAGTGAAAGTCTAATCCCTAGGCCTTGTTCCTAAATACTACTCTAGCATTACCTTGTTTATCGTTTCTGCGTTACTCTGCTGCAATACTACCACCATCAACTACACGCCAGCAAGCTATTTTCGGCACCGTTGCTACTGCTCATATATATTCATACCACCGTATTTCACTATCTCTTCGCCGAACTAGTGCACCTATTTGGTGTGTTGGGGACACAAGAGACTTCTTGCTTTGGTTGCAGGGCATGAGAGGGATATCTTTGACCTCTTCCTCCCTGAGTTCGATAAACCTTGGGTGATCCACTTAAGGGAAAACTTGCTGCTGTTCTACAAACCTCTGCACTTGGAGGCCCAACACTGTCTACAGGAAAGGAGGGGGAACGTAGACATCACAGTCCAACTTACAACTCAAGAGCATAAATCACTATGAAAATCTGATGTTGCAGAAGTCTACTCCGCAGTAGCTTAGTTCTTCTTAGAACTAGCAATTCCCCCTAAATAAACCCTCAACTCAAGTTTTTTTTGCGAGAAAAGGAGATGATATTAAAACGGCCAAATTACAGAAAGGTACCGACAGAAAAAGAAATTACAACCAAGCCCCTCTGCAACCCGACTATGCCAGCGCCATGGACGAGCCGGTGGCGCGCCGTTCGCCGCTGCTCGCTGACGCCTTGGATCGAAGCAGCCCCCAGGCGGAACGGGAAGTCGCCGGTCAATGGTCCCGAAGGACCTGCACCCAAAGCCGCCGTCGTCGTCACACCGTTCAACATCACCAACCTCCTCCAGATCTTCAACCGCCGGATCCGCCATCCCTCGAACTCCGGCACGGGGGAGCCGTGCACGGCCACTCCACGGAGCAGCGAGCACGCAGACAGGAGTTGGTCCACTGCGGAGCTCCACCGGAACTTCGCCGTCGAAGGGGAGACCACCACCTGCAAAACGCCGACCCAGTCGCGCCGCCGCCTCCACGACGCCACCGGCTGGCTCCCTAGACACACCTACACTATATACACGTCGGCGACGGCGAGGTGGAGCGCCCTGGGTTTGCACAAATCGCCCTTCTTCCTGTAGATGGGGAAGGGAAAGGCCAAGGTCCTTTTTAACCCTCAACTCAAGTTGATGAAAAACAAACAAATACCATTATATTTTTGAAGGTCGTGAACAACATTATTCCCGTGTATAAAGTTACACTTTCCGGTGCAATCATCTCTTTTAAAAATGCAATCGAGACGATCGACGTCACAATTCACAGGCTGCGTTGAGTTAGATCAAGCTACCAGCAGCTGGCGCCCTCCTTGTTACACTTAATTTACGGCTTAACACCCTCGTCTCGCAGCTTCCTATATCCCTTTCCATGAATCACCGCGAATTGCACGGACGCGTAGACATCGCACGTTACGCGTCATGCTTAATCATTAAGACTACTCCCTATGATCAAGTGGGGAATTCAACAGCGACCGCTTGATAGGAGGCCTCTACTTCGACATTAAGACTACTCCTTGTACTATAAAACGGGTAAACGGTCGGAAATCCAGAAGCATGTGCATATAGACTTGTATTTGAATGTATATCTCGATAAACATGAGCAAGATAGTAATGCAATTTCCAGGTGCTTAATTTGGGCGATCCATCGATCGGTCGGCACACACGTCGGTGACGTATGACATTGTTGAGCTGCAAGCCTGACGGCGAAAAAAGAATTCAGATCGATGGAGAACAGTCAGCAGCGTGGGATGGGCAACTCTTTCTGCTTTTGTTTGTGTTGATTGTTGAAGGTCCCAGTTCCTTCGAATGAATAATACCACTTCCATTGAATACCTTATCTTTTTCAATAGCTTCATTATGAAGCAATGAGCATAATATGTCCTCTATATTGTGTTTTTTAAAGTCAAGTCATGTAAACTTTAATTAAAAACATAAGAAATGTCAACAACTAAAATATGAAATCGACACCACTAAAAACATCATGAAGTACACTTAAATAGGATATACATTCGGCGTCGTACATATAGATAATTTTCTCGATAAATTTAGTTAAACTTAGTGCAATCTGACTTCCGCCGAAATCAATGCGTACTACGTAGTATATTATTATGGCAAAGAGAAAGTAGTATCAAATCTCAAATCTCAATCGGAGATGCGTACTAGTATATACTGTACATTCGATCGGTAGTGAATAAATCGTTCGAAGATGCATTAGAATTTCAACTCATATAAATATTCTTGTAGTCATCATCGTTCAACTCAATCATACTACTCCATCATATGCGGTTAACGAGATAGGTGATTGCCTTGGGGCGGACGGCGGCAGCCGGCGGGCAGGCAGGTGTTAGTTGGAGTCCACGAGCCATGGCGGTTTGATACTTTGATTGCTCATCTGCTGGATCCAAACAATATTAGTAAATTATAATAATTAAATAACGTCCAAATCACCGTCCAAAACCCGCGAACGACGCATCACGCGTTTACAAATTTGAGGGGCTTGTTGCCTATAAAAATCTCACTCGAGCTGCATTTCTCGTCAACTTCAATTGCTTCTTTCTTCCTTTTCCTCGATCATACTCCTGTTAGCACTCACTAGTATTATCTTCTTGAGACCACAAACCTGATCAACTGTTGAGCCCGCCCCATCGATGTCGTCTACCATCTCACTTCAAACCATGCGGCCGGTCGCCGGCCTTGGACTCCGTCACGGATCGCCGCCGTGCCACGCCCTGTCGCCGCAATCGAGGAGGCCGCGGGCCGTGGCGACGGTGAGATGCGGCGCCTTCCAGCGGGACCACTACGGCGGAGCGCTGGTGGACGAGGGCATGACGGTGCTGCGGCGAAAGATCCGGGAGGCGCGGATGGCGGAGACCAACTACGAGGCGCCACCGGGATGGTCGGCCTGGGAAAAACGTTACTACCCGGCGTACGTATCCGACGTGTCCGCGCTCGCCGGCACGCTGCAGCTGATGCTCATGGGCACCAGGCCCGGCGTCGCCGTCGCCGTCGCCGCGCTGGTGCTCGGTGGCGTGCCGGTCTCTGCCGCAGTCGCCCTGCACCTCCTCGTGCAGGCAGCGGGAACCGTTCTGCAGCACATTTCTTGACTGGTTCGCCGCGATTTGTGTGTGTAAATACATTCGTTTGGAGTAGTAAATAGTTCGTTTGCATTAATTTAGTAGTCTGATGATACTGAATAGTTGGAAGAAACAGTCGATGAGAGCTTGTCAAATTATTTTTTCAACAAGCATGCAAACAATTTAAGTTCAACGGTGTTCGGGACCTCAAAAGAAGAAAGAGAGAAATAGTTGCTTATCATGGATTTGAAAAGGAAACTGTATGTTTTAGTAGTAACAAAATGATCTTGGAATTGAGATTTAACGTGAAGAGTTTGCACCATATTTGTTCCCGACTACTTACAGATGGTGTGTTGACTAACTGTATCTGTTCCATGTTCCAGTCATCCAGAATGGTTCATCAATTTTCAGTTATTGCGTCAAAACAGAGTATACAGCCAGCGGAGTATCGCTAATTCAGCTATTGTGGATGCTTGTCTCCGCTTCTGCTGGAGCTCGGTGCTTCTTCGCCGCCAAGTGGTGCGGCCCCGGCAGCTTGGAGGTGTCATGCGGTGGCGGATCTTCGCCGGAAGGGGTGCTCGAGCATTTCGTCCTTATTCCTCGGCAGCGACGCGGCCTTGAGGACGCCGGTGAGCGGTGGCAGAGACTTCGAGGGCTTGATTGCTTTTTCAACTTTCTTTTCAGGGTGTTTTTTGTAAATGAGAAGCCTTTATTTTTAAATGTTAGGTTTTTTAGAGCGAGTGTTGTTAGTGGTCTCCTCCCAATTTGTACCGGCCACGTGTTATGTTAATGCAGCTCCACCGGGTCTTCTAGCCCTTCTTTGTTCAAAAAAAAAAAAAAAAAAACTGCTCTTTTTGTCATTGATTTGTGTTAAAACTTGTACAGTATTGAAGATTTCGTATTAACTAATTCTGACATCTGTCAAGAATACATGTAGAAACCGTGCCATAGTTCTGTAGACCTCAATTATGGCGACGCTTTACATATGAACACAGATCTTGTACTAGACCACAGATTTGTAATTGACGCCGTGAATATTGTTTGTTCAACCTGTCAATTGTATTGAGATCTTGCTTTACATTGCATGTTTCCCTGAACATGCCATGCACATTTTGTTGATTGCTTTTTATGAATTAAACAATTTTACAAAGCATATGTTTTGTATCAGTATGTCCCAATAACCAAGCAGACATTGTGAGTAATTGTTCTTACCTACCACCAATTGCTTGTAGCTATCTATATATAAGGCTGGCCATAGTGCAAAGTATCATATAGTGGTATCATCCATATGATACAAGTCTATGATACTACTCTATAGTGGTTAGTATCATCTACTACTATCATAATCTCATGATATTTAATTATTTGTAGATTCTCAATGCAATTGTGTGTATAGGATGTATTTGACATTAAATTTTCTAGTTTCACGTGCTATGATACAATATCATATTATGATACCACTAGCATATCTCTCCTCATTAATTATAGCGCCACATCAGATTTTTGCCAAGGTGGCATGCATGATACTCCTTATGATACTAGCACTATGGCTAGCCTAATAACCGAGGTATTTGGTCTGTAATTGTCTCTTTAGCAATCATAATTGAATGGTCACTAAATACTTTTAGTTACTAACATTTTCTTGATTGCTAAATACTTTTCATCACTAATATTTGTTTTGTTATTAAATGCTTCATGGCTCCAATATTTGCTTGCTTGCTAAATAATTTGGGTCGCTAACATTTGCTTCGTTATCAAGTACTTTTGACCACCAGCGGTTGCATGGTGACTCTTGATATGACCTTTATCTATTTAAACTCAGTGCTGGTCTCTGAATACCTTCTTCAGAAACAAGTAGTAGAAATCATGATGCAACTAAGGTATGTTGATGACAATTAGCAACCAACATTTGATCTCTAGTAACCAAGTACCCTGGCGACTAAAGGTTTGTTCTCTAACATTGAGTTTGAGTGGCCGGAATTTCTTCGGGTTGACCACCCTAAGGCCCAACTACAAAGCCTTTCAACTAAGTGTCTTTCGCCCTATCGACACCACCCTGGCCTCTGCCAAAGGCACCACCAATTTCTTTCGGGTTGATCGCTCTAAAGGCTAAGAGCGCAAAATTGTAATTAGCCATATATATTTCTGGTGATGTTGCAAATGTCACACTATTCGTGCAGAAAAATTGACCACGGCGACGAAGGAGGCAAGGGAATGGAACTATGGAAGACATCCTCCAATTGGACAACAATGTCACAAAAGAGACGAGAGGTTGGTGCGTGATGAGAAGGTACTTGCATGCAAGAAACCAGGAAGTTGATACATTTTAGATAATTATAATAAATCTCTAAAAAAGCAATGATAATATCTTGTGAACTTCGCAAATCCGCCATCTCCGCGGAAGAAAATAAACAATTCTGACGTAGGGGAGTGGAGAACCGAAGACATCCTCCAATAACACAACAAGGACAAGGCCTTTGCGTGAAAGTATGGAAGTTAATTACCAAAAACAAGCCCAACATTGGATTGCAGTCTTACGGTCGTCCCGCGCCATTTCTGAGAAAGGCAGGACGTGGGAGGGCGAGCAAATCAAAGAAAACCGCCGTTTTGTGGATTATCAGGAGCAACTCTGTCTTGACTCGTGTGCGCCTCGTTCGTTCTTGACTCCTGACGCAACACCCGTCCTTCAGATTTTGGGGGATGGAGTTTGATTAGACCATTTTGCACAAAGGTAATGGCAATATTTTTCTTCTCTCATATCCTTCTATCAATCATTTGTCCATTCGGTAGAATAATCGTGGACAAAGACTCCAAGTAAGAACAAACCTATTTCTTCTTTTCCTCTGTTCGCTTGTCCAATTAATCTTCTTTTCCTTTGTTCGCCCATCCAATTATTCGAGAGCATTTCATCAAAAAAAATAAAAAACTTCGATTTTTCATGTAATTTTTTTCCAAAGACATTGGGCACGTGCATATAGATGTCTTGTATGTATTTAAGTGTAAATTTATGTAGAATTGTATTATAACATGTGACCGATATAAAAATGATGAATGTGAAGGCCAAAAGGGAATTTCTAATGCCAATTTGGAACCACAGTTTTGTGAAATTACACGTTACTAGAAATAATCTCTTATGTATATATACACAGAACATTGAGTTTTTGTAGAACATTTAAATATTTTTTTCATTTATTTATTTTGAAAATACCGGGCCTGGTTCCGTAATGTCAGCACTCTAGCTAGAAGACTAAGATTCTAGCAGCAAGCAGGTTAAGATGGTAGTTGGTGTGGTACAGTGGTAGTGGTTGGATGGGCAGTGACCCTGTCAGCCTGATCACGACCGATAGATTGGTAGCGAGAGCATGACATACGTGCACAGCGGCCAGCCGCACCGGTCGTACGCTATACATAGCGAACGAATCAGGACTAATTGAGAAACATGGCATGGCATACATCCATACCACTAGTAAGGACAAACATGGAAATGTCGCTCAATCCCTGGAAATTAAACATCTCTTGCAGGTACTTACGCTACGCAGGACAACAAACATGGCATCCATCCATACCACTAGTAAGAACAAACAGAGAGGCAGGAAGAGTGAGGAGATGAAGAAGACAAAGGGAGGAGACGATCGATAAGAAACCAGGTTGGCATGTATAGGTAGCTAGCTAGCCAGTGGTGATGTGTACTCCGATGACGATGACGAAGAGGGCGATGAGCGCGAAGTAGATGATGGCGTGGACGAGGATGGCCATGGCGCTGGTGTGCATGTTGCCGAACTCCACGATGTGGTGCTTCCCCGGCAGCTGCAGCAGCAGCCCCGGCGAGAGCAGCACGAACAGCACCACCGCGATCACCACCGGACCCCAGTCCGACATCCTCGACGATGACCGCGACGAGGGAAGAGGAAGGTGCTGGAGCAGGGGAGAGGAACAGGGCAGGATGGTGTGATTGAGAAGGCGAGGAAGTGGCGTTGTGGTGGTCGAGGGGAGATGGAAGGGGCTTTCACTGGATTTTGGCCTTCGGTTCGGCAGGTGGCCTCTCGCACTCTCGCTTTCTAGCAACTCCTTCCGGTCCTCCTATTCTAATCACACGTACTGCACTTTGCTTCCGAAAAGAAATCATCTTTAATTAGTTCATAATTACTGATAGTTCCTTGCATGAGATGTTTTACTAGGTTTTCTTATTGTGATTTGCTAGCTAGCTAAGTGATTGATTGGACAAGTAGAAAGTGACCACTCTTGGCGGTTTCTTGATTAATTTAGACCATCATAGCACGAGAGTGAAGTCTGTGGACACTTCTCTTCCATCCTCTGTTCCTCGGGTCGCTCCTCAGTCCTCTCCCGTCGTCCGGCCGGCCCTACATCATTCTTGAACCAGCCGAGTCATGGGTCGTCGGCGGGAACACCGGAACAGCTCCGTCGTGTGCGCCTCACGCGGGCTCGACTCATCCAGCAACGCCACTTTTCCAGATTCAGGGAGATAGCGTTTGATCACGCGATTCTGCACAAAGGTGATGACACACATTTTCCCCCTGTTATTCTGTTATGAATCATTTGGTCAATCGGTAGAACAATTGTAGACAAGAGAACGCACCGCGCTTCTAGCCAGGTCCCTCATGGCGGCCACCGCGCGCAACGTGTTCGACAAAATGGGGTGCGCCTGGGTCGCCATGAACACGCACGTCTGCAACGGCATGCTGCACTTGTGCTTCAATGCCAGGGACGCCACGCTCGCCCAGGAGCTCATGACGAGGATGGACGCGGCCGGCGTGCGACTGGACCGCTTCTCCTTCAACATTGTGCGCGATCTACATCAGGAAGGGAATGCAGCACGAGGCGATGTGCGTGCCGGAGTGGATGGGCTAGGAAGGCGGCGAGACAGATATCGGTACCTGAAACACCATGATCCACCCGGTGTTTAAGGAGGGGAAGACGAAGGAGGCGTCCCTGGCTCCCAGCTCGACAGGCAGCTCCACAGCGACATGGTGGATGCGAGGGCAGATGCAGTGCTGCTACTTCCCGCCTTCCTGGTGAACTTATAACAAGAGGCCTTCCACCAGATAAATCAGTATATAGGCCTCTGATGATTATCTGATCCAAAGGCTTTGCAAGAAGGGGCTGGTTGATCTTGCATAAAGGTTTAGAAGCCTACTGTACTTCATCAGATGCAAGGCAAAGGTTTAGAAGCCTACTGCCTTGTCTTGTGTATGGCTGTATGCTACACTTCCATACGCACAGCTGACTGCAGGAAAGCTGGCTGCTTCTTTGGATACACTGAACGAGATGGCTGCTTCTTTGGATACATATTGACTTGTTATGGGGATGAGAAGAGACACGGAAGATGTTGTGGGTTCATGCCATCTAGAGAGGCCTGATTGGGAAGAGTGTACAAACTGATGCACCAAGCAAGGCTGAAATCATCAAGGCCTACACTAGGTAAAGAGGACTTGCCTGCGCCTGCAAAATGAGAACTCAGAGGGCTTATACTCTTGTCGCAGTTTCATGCACTGTTACGCATATGTTCCCTGCCTTTTTGATGGTCATATGTTCCCTGCCTGGATCTTCCATAATGCAAGGGTACGGAATACACTTTGATAATTCACGGCATCTCTTTCGCTATCAGTTTACTGTACATATCGATCTTGTGTATTTACTGTATGTTTCTAAACCTGTTTTCATGTGTCCTGTTAATTGGGATCACATCCTGTTAGTGCTGAAGGTTGCAAGAACATGCTCCTGGCATTTCCATGTCTCCTTTACAAACCTTTTCAATAGGAGTATATCCAATGTATGTATGGGAGTAATAGCATAGTTCAGGTGGCCAAATCAACTTGTGAAAGCCAGATAGAAGTAGGACGTTTGATCTTCGGTTTGTCAAGGGATCCGCAAAGCTATCAGGTATTTGAACTCAACAAGGCATCGAATAGGCGAACAAAATTCAGAATCTTAAGCCACATTGGGCCTCTTCTTTGCGGAATAGATCCATTTATGTCCACATAGATTAGGACCTCTGTTTCTACATTTTCTATTGCAAAAGAGTAGGGTTAATTGGATAGATGCCGCACCGCGCTCACCTCGCAGTAACCATGCCGCTGCTTCTACTCCCAGCTGCTAAAACCCTATCCCTCTCCCACTTCCTGCCACTGCCCCCGCCTGCTCCCTCTCACCTACAGCTCCGGCGTTTTGGCTACCACCACTGCCACGGCAGCCAGCGACGATGCTGCGGCAGAGCAGGGGGTGGCCAAGGTGCTTGAGTAGCACCGCCACCGCGAGTACGACCGCACACCTAACCTGGCAGGGCCAGGTCCCTCGCTCCTTCCTGTGTCGCTTTATATTTGCTACTGTACTATTTGTGTTGAAATGAATGGATGGACCCTCTCTGCTCAGTTGGCTAGCTCACTGGCACTGCTGTGGTGATCTAGGGTCCTGGAGAACGCCTGCAGGAACGACGAGGAGACTGCGCCATTCGTGGCAACAACAAGGGTCCGTTCCTGTAGAAATCACAGAGGTTTTAATTTGTTCAGCCTGAAAATACCTTTTCTGTACTAAATTGTAGAATTTTGTGTACTTCGTGAGATTCAGATCCCAGGGTGTGCAAGAAAAGCAGGCACGGGTTCAACGACAGGATCGGTTACGGCATTTAAAGTCAACTTTCGCGAGTGATTTCTCACGTAGATGATAACCATGCTCGTATTTTAATCTGTCTGGCATCGTGATAGCTGAACGTGATTCTAGACCGAATGATCTGCTTCAGCCTGTAGCGACATTCATTTTCTAAATCCATGATTCTGTTCTCATCGATATAGTTTTGTTTCTCTTCTTATGAAATAACTGAGCATTTCCAGACCCGTCCATAATTCAAAAGAACTCCACGAACTGAGGCAAGACCATCTGAATGCGGGCTACTTTTGTGCATAAATCAACCATGTAACAGCTAACTTTTGACATCAACATCGCACAGTCAGTTGATACGATTGTTGTTGTCAACACAATCATGATTCCTCCAGTTCGAACAAGTTGAGGTTCATGAACACTGAATTTCATGTATCTTTGTATCATTGCACCTTCAACCTGTGAAATGCTTTCATTTGGTGTCAACTCTTTGGAGAACCTACCGATAGTGATGTTCACCTTTTTGGCAGAGTAAAGTGACATTGTATATTTATTTCTTCAGATTATCATCATTCGAATGCAATTTCCCTATTTTGACAGGTAATTCAGGCTTGGTATGTCATGGGAAGGCTAGGAGCTATAAATGAAGAGCAATGCATTATGCACTACTGTATCTACAAATTAATTTTCATATTATATGAGATGTAAATTGAATTTCGAAAAAAATACATGCAATATTATTGTAATGTGCGGACCACCTCCGCTTCCTTTTCTTTTACATTATTTGTGAACCATGTTTGGCATGGTTTCTTTGACCGGGGCTACGGCGGGCTTACGCCAACCAGTTTGGCATGGTTTAGCTTGACACCTAATTGATAAGATCTTAGACAAGAAATTTCATGTTTCATAGTAGTATTAACGATTCTCTATCAACTGGTTACAACTGCGGACACTTGGGTAATACAATCTTGTATATGTTTCCTCTTTTCTATGCTAGTTATTTATTTCCCTATCTCTTTTGGAGTTGTGATTGTGTCAATTTGCTTTCAGTTGGCCAAATCAATGCTGGATGATGGAGCTTCTGCTGTAATGCCTTCATCTTTCCATGATATCAGTGATGTTGAGTTTCAAGACATGGGGCAGGAGTATGGTAAGGATGGGAAACACTCAATAATTCAGAACCTTATAAAGGTATTTATTCTATTTTGATAATCATCATCAATTAATTTTTGGGTGGACCTTGGGACTTCAGATTATCTTGGATTGGATGTACTACTGAACTTCCCTACAAGTAAGCTCGGAGTAAGGCATCTCTTTCTCTCTGATACTGTACAATACGTCTGCAGTTTTAGTTGGGAAGAAGCATCACCACTGATCTTATGGGGATATAAATTGGCACCTTAACTCCCTATCCATGTTTTCTCAAGAAAAAAAAATCTAGAGCTGAATCCGAGCTGTGAGACTAACGGAGACTGATTCTAGAACCAGCTAGCTGTTTGTAGACCTTTCTAAAGGAGTAGACATTATTTATTCATTTATTGTCCTGTTTTCACTGCTAGCAACATTGGCTCATAACGTACATTACGAAATGCAATAACATATTTTTCCAGATTTCATCATCGTCGTGCACCCTAACTCACCCCACCTCTCGATTTGGCCAAAACTGTAGACACTTGGGAATCAAACAAGTTGTTTTTGGCAGCAAAAAACTGGGCAACCGGGAGGAAAGAGTGGAGCACTTCAAAATATAAGAACCATCAAGTCATACTCATACATGGCTTTATTCGCTCGTAATTGAAAAGACATGTGGTAGGAGCCTCACCCAGCCACATAATTCATAGAAATTATGGTTAGTGTTTAGCACCGAGCCAGGACATAGTCTAAGACCTGCTTGATATGATCTGCTCGTTATGTAAATAATTTTCTTATGGTAAAAATAATCCAGCAGAATATTTGAAGTACAAAATGCCCTTGTCTTATTTGTTTTATACAAAGCATTTTGATTTTCTGGTTCGTTGCCATTGTTCTAATGGCATTCCATTGGAAACATCAGATTGCAGCAGGTGAGGCACATCGTCCCTCCTGCTACGGAGTTTCGAATACGTCCTCCTCTTCGCCGAGGTTGGGAAGCCTGCAAACTGTGCTCGGGTCAGTGCAATATAAGTATTCTACCTTGCATACATAGTGTATTTTCTATGTTTTTATTAAAATAAATATGCACAAAATTACACCATTGGTATATGTTCTGAACAGCATAAACCAGCACTTAAAAATGTGATGTTGATGAATATTCGACATTACGAACTGTTTAGTTTGGTAATTTTTATCTATAGAGCATATTCACCTCCTCGCCGAAATATCCAGTGATCTCCATTCGATTTTGGTATGATTTTTTTTTTCAAAAGAGCGGATCATAACCTCAGAATCTGTATCAAAATGATACATACGGCCTTGAATGCGGAGAAGTTGTCTCTGTTTAAAAACAAGAGACGAGTCTAGGATTGTATGGTCATGATATAACTGAATTTAACATTGCAAGTTGTTTGATCTTGTGATAGCTCGGTGTACCTTTCTAGACTAGTCTTGTCCTGATTCACTCTATTCTCTCAACAATTGTACTCGATATCATGACCTTCCGCCACCACGAGCGTAGCATACCATGACGGATTTCAGATAAAACCTTTAACATGCGTGGCTCATCTTCTTGCCGGCGTTTGATTTCTATCGATTTCAGCTTCTTGCACCAGAGAAAGAGGGGTCGGCTTTTTGAGGCTTCCTGTTCCTTCTTCCTCGTCTCCTTGGGCGGGGCAGCTAAAAACTGTGGTTCATGCGCAAGACTCGGTAAATGTAAAACAAACAAAAAAAATGAAGGGACCAATGGAAGTGCAGTAATGAGTAATGACAACGTACAATGCAATGGTGCAATCCAAGCTTCTCCAAGTTAGGCGTGTTTCGTAGGATGCTTGTCAAGATCTGGAAGGTTGTTCCGACACCACATTCTTCGAGGAGCAAAGTCTTCAAATTATGGAGCGGGGGAAATTGCAGAGATTTTTTCTTTAGCAACGCCTGACCAAAAGAAGACGGACATATGACTTAGTTATAAGAAAATCTCAGACGCCTTATATATATATACACAGTATGTTGATTGGTATATGTACCTCGAAGTCGACGGTGAAGCCCGAGAGGTGCAGGTTAGCGACGTTGGGGAGGAGGGCCAGGAAGCAACACATGGACTGGATGAACAGAAGCTTCGCTGCTTCCCAACAATATCGATCCCGCCGGTACTCGTATAGGCCCATGAGCTGGATCGATGCCTTGGCGAGCAGCGCTAGTGGCTCTTGGTCGGGCGCTCCGTCTTTGACGCGGCCGGCGCCCTTCCAGCCGATGTATGACAACTTGAGGAGCATGGAGGCGAGACGTGGAGCTATGATCCTGAGTGGACCAGCTTCAGAGCCGTATAAGCGTGGGCGGATGATGGTGAGGCTCGTGAGCGTGGGCGAGGCGATGACATCCATGTGCACATCGCATCTCTTTAGGTAGAGCTCCTGGAGCACAGGGCACTGCCTTCCGAGGTCCTTCCCGAAGCCGTCCATGATCCCGACACGGACGAGACGCAGTGTCGTCAGGCGGTGGGTGAATCCGGTGGTGCTCACCGGCGATTCTGGCGTGATCGACTCGTATGGTCGCCAGGGGACGTTCCAGTAGTGGCTGCAGCGGATATCGACGGCGGCAGGGAAGTGCTGGAGGCCGCGGCGGATCCACCGGTCAGCCGCGATGCGGACGGACCGAGGTAGATTTCTCTGTCCTTGCCTCTGGCCAGGTTCAGGCGGAAGGCGTCCAGCTGCGTCTCCGGCGGGATCGACGTCAGCAGGTGGTCGGCGAAGTCCTCGAAGCGCACCCACGAGCTGTTGACGAACTCCCGCTCGTCGAGGTCAGCGCAGGGCACGTCGCGCCACAGGTGCCTCCAGCGTCGTGAGAGCGCGCTTGTGTGCGCGGCCTGCCGGGACCCCAGGCGAGAGAGGATGTCGTGCAGGAGGCAGTCCGGCAGGTCGCTCAGCCGGTCAAGGACGCGGCGGCGCTTGTTGCTTGGAGAACCCATGCCGGGGAGTAGAGAACTCTGGGTTACGAATCCCTCAGCCGTGTTTAGAACTTTAGGTAGGAGGAAGGAAGAGTACGAAGAGACGTACTCACCACGAAGACTTAGGAGAGGTATATAGACGAAGGGTCGATCAATCCAATCTGCTACGTAGGCGTCTCTTTCAAGGAACGCGTGATTTTTAAAGGAATAATCTGTGGACCAAAACCCATCCGCCCACGATCTACATAAACCAAGGAAGGCCCTCTTCTTGCAGCCAGACCTAATGCCGTCCCAGCGAAGCCCAGCAAACCTGGCGGCCATGGACACGGAGCAAGGAAGTCTCCCTCCTCAGCCGACACCGGAGGTGGACGCGGCTGGACCTATAGAAGAAGCATGTGAAGTATTTCTACTTGGCGTCCTCGGAGTCATCAGCTTATTGAGCATTGGTTGGTTAATCTGGTCAATCTACCAAGAGTTCAAGTACAAGCAGCCAAACTACACCGTCGCGATCGCTGCCGTCTCCGGCCTCGACCCGACGACGGACCGGCCAGTGCTAGATCCAGAGTTCAGCCTCACCGTCAGCGTCATGCAGCGCAGCCCTATCTCGCACCGGTGCGGCGACCATGGCACGAGCACCACGGTGCAGGTGAGTTACCATGGCTTCGAGCTTGCCTCCGCAGCGACGCCGCAGGTCTGCCAGACCGAGGGCACCTGGACCGTCATCGCGCGTGGGAGCCGCGTGTGGCTGCCGGGCCCGGCGATGACCAGCCTAGCGACAGATATTCGACGTGACGCCGCAGTGTTCGATGTGGTGATCACGATCCCGAATACGGCCTCCGTGCGAGGGGACGTCTACGGGCTGGAGGTTTCATGCATGGCGAGGCGCATCGGGGAGGACCTCGGCGGCGGGGCTATGTGCGATGTGCATGGGGTAAAATATGTGAGATCTACGAACTGAACTAACCTGGGTGTGTCGCTGCAACACATGGGGAATAGATGTCAGGTGTGGCCGGAACGTGTCGCCAACGCTGTGCCTTGCGGGTTAAACTTTCCTCTCTTTTTTCCTTTTCTTTAAGGATGATCTTCTGTCTCCAATGTGTTGATTTTTTTTCAGAATTTGATACCTGAAATATTTGTCTAAATCATGAAAATACAAGAAACTATCAATCAACGTCAGTATGGAAATAGTAAGAACAGAGAGTATAAAGACAAATCTCTCTATTAGTTATCCGCAGAGTACAAGAAATACAAATGAGCGTTGGATTTCATATCAAAGATGATGCGAAGTCTATATATTGTACTCCCTTTGTATTTAGTTGACCCTCTGGGTTCAGTCAAAATCTAACTTTGTTAGGTTTGACCAAAAGTTTAGGAAAAGATATCAAGCCACAACACAGAATCAATATAATATAAAAAAATATACTGTTTAGTCATCTTTTGAGTACTGACAATCTTTTTTCCGTAAAAAAAAGTAGTGACAACCTTTCTGTAAGCTGAATACTCTTCCCTTTTCTTCTAATAACTGACGATTTGTACTGAATATTTAACTGAACTTGACAAGGATGCATTCCGTGGGGAGGAACGGAACCTGAAGCTTCAAGCGATACATTTCCGAGGTAATCACATGATTTTCTGAATACGTCGCTAATGGACGCCGACAATGTTCAAGTATTAATTTTAACCCAGATGTTTCAGTCGGAGGCATCAGCAAGAGAGGCACCGCAGAGGCCAGAGTGCATATGAGTTCCGTGCATTCTTCTGGAAAGAATTTCGTTAATGACACTGGGGCAAACAACCGATGCCTACACTCGAAAGATCAATTGGTTTAATAACTGTACTCAGACTGCCTGCACTTTTTTGACTGTTCATCATTACCCTGACAGTGTGTGGTAGGGATGATAAATCAAAAACGCAATCAAGTATTTCTCCAGTACACGGTTCGAAACAAATTCTGAAGCCAAGTGGTAGCATCTGAGTTGATTCACTCATTCAGTCTACAGAGGAAGCATAGAAGAAGCAAATAGAACGGAACCTGACGGACCGGAGCGCACTTGGGAATGCTGAAGCTGCGCATCCCACAACGAAATCCCGCCCAAATTTTGGACTCCGGATAGCTAACTCGGCAAAATGCCAAATCTTAACTGCAAGGCACCAAATCCAGCAACCGAAGGCAATTTGCGGCATCAGATATTTTGACATTTCAGAGCGCGAAGAAACTGAACTGTGGCTTCAAACAAAGAGATCGCGTCGATGAACTGAACACAGCATTGGACATTTAGAGAAGCAGTGTTGGCATGACTGACAAGTAAATTAGAACAGGGACAGTGGCTTCTGTAACAGGTCTAACAGCAGGATGACACAGATTGAGCCGAGATGGATCAGATTGATACGGCAACATTACCGTTTCTTCAGATAGTGATTCTTAGAAGGACAAAGACGACAATCATAAACACCTAACTACAGGGTACATCAGAACTAGCAAGGAACCATGAGATCAGACCCTCCGAGGAGAACACAGGGAAGAGCAGCCTAGGAGGAGGTGAACTTGGTGACGGCCTTGGTACCCTCGGATACAGCGTGCTTGGCGAGCTCCCCGGGGAGCACAAGACGCACCGAGGTCTGGATCTCCCGGGAGGTGATGGTGGGCTTCTTGTTGTATCGAGCCAGCTTGGCCGACTCACCGGCAAGCTTCTCGAAAATGTCGTTGATGAAGGAGTTCATGATGGACATGGCCTTGGAGGAGATGCCGATGTCCGGATGCACCTGCTTCAGCACCTTGAAGATGTATATCTTGTACGTCTCCACCGACTTCTTGGCCTTCTTCTTCCCCTTCTTGCCCTCGCCGCCCTCCTTGGACTTGGACGCCGGCAGCCGCTTCTCCGCCTTGGGCTTCTTCCCGGCGGGCGTCTTCTCCGCCGGCGCCGCGGGGACCTCCTCCACGGGCTTCTTCGCCGCCGCCGCCGCCTTGGGGGCCATTGGAGCAGCTACTGCTTCGATGGGGATTGGGGAGAGATGTTTGCTGGTGGCGGCCGGCTGTGTTTCGCTGGTGGGAGAATTGCAGATGAGTTGTGACTTGTGAGTTGTGAGAAGAACCGGAGGGTGCGAATCATTATATAGAAGGTAGGAGGTGGACGCTGATTGGTGGAGAGGTTGGTGCCTCGGATCGGCGACGCCAAGCGATTTCAGACGTTCGCTGCTGTTAGAATGGACGCACCGGATGCAAGATAGGACAATTTATTTTCCTTTTCCTGGCAACGGAAACAGCGCCGTGTGGCGTAGAAGAAGAAAAAAAAGCGATCGTGACAAATCAACGCAACACACAAGAACACATCCATGGAGTGTCCAGACAGATCAGAGTGTTCTCTTGAGAACTTCATAGAGAGAAGTAAAAGCATCTCTATCGGCAATAGATCAAACAAATGGATGACATAGAGTCATAGCGACCGCAAAGTGAACCGAAGAAAACGAGATCCCCCTCCTTGGTCGTCCCACGCGGTGATCTAATGGCAAAACCCTAGGCCCCCACCTCCCTTCCCTCCTATGCCGTCATCGGCATGCGTTGTCGAGCAAAGGTCGTGCGGTGCCTGCAGCGGCATGTTTTCCCTTACCCGGCACAAGGCGGGTCGTGCGGGGCGACGCTCTTCCTCGGCAGCAGTGCAACCCAGTAGAGGTCGACGGGGACTAGCGTGGCAGCGGTCGGCGTGCTGTGCTAGGGGCATCCTCTAGCAATTGGAGGCGGTTGTGGGTGGTGGCCCTCGCGTCTGGCCGGTGGCGTTGGCCCGGCGTGGCGGGTGGTACCACATAGGTGTCGGCTAGGGCGCGGGATGCGACGGGCCGACACAATCCAAAGACGCCACCAGGTGGAGCCGGCCTATGACGGCGAGGACCCTACCGTTGGCCTAGATCTAGTCCCATCTAGGCCTGATGGATGGACCTTGCTCTCTTCGAGGTTTCAGGGGCTCTCGGGGAAACCATCCCTTGGCGATGAGTGGTTGAGGTGCTGGATTCGGGCCATCGGGCCTAAATCCAGTGACCTCCTAGATTGTGGTGGCGGTTTCCACGTTGTTGGTGCGACATCTATGCCAGGACGGCAGCCTCAGAAGGTGGACTGCACGGACGTTTCTACGACGAGCGACGTGGTACTGATGGTGGCCTTGCGCTTTGGTCATTTGGATGGCGAGGAGCGGGCGGCGGGAGTTCCTTGAGTTGGGGGTGCTTCGGCAAGGCCTTCAATGGATGGTTCGAGTTATCGAGCATGAGATGGTTTTGTCTAAGCGAAAAATCGACGTTCGAGTTATTGATGTGTGTGTGGGTGAAGTAACCCCCTTAAGGGCATAGCTGTGGTTACCCTTGCCGTGTTAGGGCTCCGAGTGAAAACCCCTAACCTTGTGGTCTCGACGGCCGCGGCGCATCCGCATGCGTCATTACCTTATTGGAATATTGGAGGTGTTGTTGTGGAGCTCCGATCCCTTTTGGTCTTGCTCTGGTGGCAAGCCTTGGCTCTTTTTTTTTCTCTCCTTTTTTTTTTGTTTATCTATGATCTGCTTCGTAAAAGATTCTCTTCCTCTGCTTTTATCGGTTCGTGTATGGCTTTATTTACAAAAGCGGACAAAAGCCTACACATACTATATCAGCAGACTAGCAGCACAATTCTTACAAAGACTGGCAGTCATAAACACATCACTACAGGGTACAACAGACACAAAAAAAAGGATTTTTCTAACAGTTGAAAAAGAAAGGATTTCTCCAAGAAATACAAGAAAAATATCATCCTACATTTGTAGCTATGGGCATGATCCTGGGTGCGCGTAGCTACTAGTTTCACCGAGCTCATGCTGTGTTATTTATGGTTATCTAGCGTCTAATTTTGTAATTTCAATTTGGTTTCGGACTGAACCTGAAGAGAAATCCGGGGAGTGTAGTATAGCTTGTATCGGAGTTAACCTGAAGCAAAAAAGTTTCCATATTGCTAGGATGTATTACCAAATGCAAGTTGCGCAACCTCTTTGGTTAGAACTGCTGATGTGCTAAATTTTTGTCTCAGCTTTGCTGTAACAGCCACATCTTCACAGAAAAGGCTCTGATATAGTAGAACGCAGTGGTTTGGAGCAACACAACATCAGCATGCATCAGACTCTTTGTTAACACAAAGTTCCGAATCCAAGTGGTGACAACGCGCGCAGAGAACCATACCTGAAGAAAAGTGTATATTTTTCCCCTCAAAAAAAAAAAAAAAAAAGTGTACTACTCCGTAGTTCGTATCGGATAAGAGACAAGTTCTGATAACATACACATTTTCACAGGAAAAGCTAGCTCTGATAAGAGACAAGTTCTGAAGGCAAGTGGTAACATTGGAGTTGATTCACTCATTCAGTCTACAGAGGACGCATACCATACAAGAAGTCAAGAAGCAAATGGATATTAATTAACAGACCGGGGAAAACAGCAGAACCATGACCGACAGTCCATCACTGGGACTCCTCGCCGGCGGTGTCCTCGTCCTGGTCGGACTGGAGGGGCGGGAGGAGCTGGGCCTTGCGGCGGGTGTCGCGTGGCGGGACGGGGACGGCGAGGAAGTGCTTGGTCTTGGAGATGGGGCGGGACCTGAGCAGCTCCACGACGTCGCCGACCTTGAACTGGTTCTCCGGGTCGTGCGCCTGGTACTTCTTCTTGATGCGCTCCCGGCGGTGGTACTTGGGGTGCGGCGCCAGGCGCACCACCTCCACCCCCACCGTCTTGTTCGCCTTCGTCGTCACCACCCGCCCCGTCAGCTGCTTCGCCGCCGAGATCCGGGTGAGGAACGCCGGCCGGGAGGACGCGGCGCCCACGGCGACATTGGAGGAGGAGCAAGGGAGGTGGAGCGGGGACGCGAAGGAGGAGCTGAGCAGCATCTTCTTCTTCCTAGGCGCGCGCACTTCTGACTCTGAGGAGGGATAGGGATAAGGTTCTGTTTGGGTTTGCTTGCTGGCTTTGTGTTAACCATAAATATGCAGAGTAACAGTTTGTATTGCACTAGTAGTCTGAAAATGAAAAATACCAGGGAGACATAATTGATGAGAGCTCGTCAAATTTCTCTGTTACACAAAATTAGATGCGAATGTATGTCACAACAATTAATTAAGAGCATCTCTAACATGTAATCTATTATAGAAAACCCACATTGCCATTTTTTAATCACCAAAAAAAACAGCTTGTTTTAACACATGATATATTTAAGGGCACGACAGCGTGATGTAAAATAAGTCACACCTACACCAACTCCTTCTTCAACGGTTCAAATCTCAAATTGAATAACTACAACTTAAATTAAAATAGTTGTAATTTAATTCAAACACTTCTAATCCATTAGATAGATTAAACACATTCAAATTCAACTCCACCACGATAAAAATCTAATTTAACAGACACTTGAACCCTAAACTTCGATAGTTTGACCCTAAACTTCCGTACTAAGATAGATAACTAAACTCGACACTATGCTAGATAAACTCAACACCAATGGTGGAGGCGGAGTTCACTCCCAATCGTCGTTGTCAAAATTGATGATGTTATTCCAGAAGTCTGAGTCCAACTTGGAGGAGGAGGAGCCCAACAAGAGGACGATGGTGGAGGGGCCTGCCTCGGATGCCGCAACCGCAACCTATTCCCCCTCCTACTTTTTGGTTGTCACTCGCTGTGAAGTACTCCATCTCGAATTGCTCGAGCTCGGGGTGTTCATAAAAAATCTTCGTCATTGCCTTCTCATCGGTCTCGTGAGCCCTAATTTGCAAAAACGAGTGGTGATTCTCCTTCTCATGCTCGTTGGTGACCATACGCACCAGCGGGGAGAGGAACTCGGCGTCCCTGAGGCTCTCCATGTCGGGGAAATTTACCTCCAGACGTGGCCAGCATAACATCGATGGACCGAAGTCGTAGGCACGCGCGGCTAGCTCTGATGACGGGACCGTGCCGAGTCACCAGCCCTAGCCGTTGACGGTGATCTCTGCGGCGTAGCGGCTGGAATGACGCAACCACACGTCGAGGAGGACAGTCGACGACTTTGGGCGGTGACGCGGTGCGATTCAACGGTGAACGGCGGCAGCGGATCCGGTGGTATTGGGGCGCGCCAGCGACGAGAATTGGAGGTGGCGTGCCTGCGGGACAAAAGATTGGTGGATTTTTCAGCGTGGCGGTTGGGCTAAGCACGTCGATAAAAAAAAATAGGATGCATTACCACCCCTGGTGGTGTATATTTAGATCACTTAGACCAAAGTATACATCACGATGAAAAAAAATTACATCACCATACGGGTCGCCATTTTGGATAAGCATTTTCTGGCCAATGTGATGTAAAAATCAGCTAGTCAGTATTAGAGATGCTCTAAACTCCCGTCGAGTGAATTGCAAGCTTTATCCCTTACGTCAACATTGAGCGATCAATTCCTCAAAGGAAAAAAAATTGTGAGAGTTATCAGCGAGAGGCGAATAGGGTTAGGGTTCCTCCGCTGCCGCCGCCACCCACCGGAGCCGCCGCCGGCTCGCGCTTCCCCGCCCGCGCCCGACGTAGCTGCTGGCGCTGAACCCGTCACCGGCTTGCGCTGAACCCATCACCGGCTCGCGCTTCTCCGCCGGCGCCCGCCGCAGCCGCCGCCGTTGAACCCGCCGCCGACTCTGACCCAAAACTTCGCCGCCGCCAGAGGTCACGTCGGGCAAAGCCCGGGCGATGACGGCGGCGGCGGGGTCTCTCCCCACGGGCGGTATCCCTGCCCCCTGGTGGCGGTGTGGTGTCTCGCGGATCCGGCGGCACGGCGCTGCGGGATCTCGCGGCAAGGGCGGCGCTCCGGTAGCACAGGTGGGCGGGGCCTCTCCCCGGCGGTGGTGTGCCTGCTCCGGTGATGTCGAGCTCCAGGTTCCCCACGGTCTCTGGTCTGGGGGCGGACCTGTGGAGCTGGTCTGGCCGCGGCAGGCGTGGTTAGCTGCTGGCTGCTCGGCATCGTGGTGGTGCTGGCGGCCGTTCATGGCGGCGGCGGGCTGGAACTCCACCTTCTAGTCCCGTCCAGTTGTGGTGGTGGACCGGCGAGCAGCGCCTCCTTCTCCGCCAGCTGTCGTTCATGCGTGCCTCTCGCCAGCGGTGTGCTGAAAGGAAGTTCCTTGTGTGCTTGTCCGATGGATTTGGGGGTGGTCGACAGGCCGGGGCGAAATCCCTGCATTTTGCTGACGACGGCGACGGCCGTGGGCGCCGTCACCTTCTTGGAGGCGTTGTCATGGCCTTGCTCGTGCTCTCCCGCCTCGAGCACCGGGGGAAACCCTAGATCCGTCCTCGAATCGGGTGGCGGCGGCACTACAATGTTGTTCCCTCCTTGGAGGCGTTGCTTTGGTTGTTCGGAGTCCTCGGTGAGTCTGATGGAGTTGAGGTTTGGCCACCGCTTCGAGCGTAAGCTTCCGGTGCGCTATGTACAGCGTTGGTGAGGCTTCCCGAAGCCTTCTCCGGTTTGGTTCCGATCCCACCATCAACTCGCCATCTCTTGGGCGCTCAACGGTGGGTGGTGCGTTGATCTACACCATCTCGGAGTTGGGGTTGGCCTTAACGAAGTTTTCTCCATCGGGCGTGACGCGGTTTGGGAGCTTGGTGTATCGCCTCCTCGCCATTCTTGGCAGGGAACGATGCAAGGCGGCTTTCGGTGCCTGGTTGTGGGTTGTGTTGTTTGCCGGGTGTGCGTTTGTATCGTGGTAGCCGTGGTTTGTGTTGTACCGTTCGTTGTGGTGTGGATTTGTAGCCTTCTTGGCGTTGTACCGGCCGTCTTTGGCCTTTCTTCTATGAGACCGATACACCTTCCAGGGTGTATCCTTAAAAAAACATTGTGAGATCAATTAACCTACTTTATGAAAACTTCACCAGCTTACCTAGTTTAAAAATAATTGTGCTCAAAACGCAATTTTTCAAAGAGTAAGAGCATCTCCAGCCGTTGGGGCTCCCCAGGCCGAAATCCGGCGCAATTTAGCGCCGGATGGATGTAAAACTCGGCCTGGGGAGGGCCATTTCCCAGCGGCGAGCCCAGGGGAAAGACCGAATGTATTTGAATTCAAATAGAAATAGACAAAAAACGTTGAAACTTAGGCGAAATTTAAAGATATTTAATATATAGGCGAGTTTTTACATATATAGGCTGAATTCGTAATATATTTGAATTCGGCTAGAGAGAAACATAAACTAAAATTTAAAGACGGTGTTCTACATGCCGAAATGGCGGTAGAACACCGTGTAGTCCCCGTCGTAGACCTTGACGTTGACCCCGACGAGGACGACGACGCCATGCGCTGTGGCATCCATGAGCTCCCGTGTCAGCGCGACACGCAAGGCACCGCCGCCGGCGGCGGCATCCCAGGACGGGGTAGTTGTGAAAGTACGAGATGTCGCCTAGAGGGGGGTGAATAGGCGTTTTAAAAACTCTTATGGATTTGGCTTGTAAGAATACGGAATTAAACTAACGTTTATTTTACAAGCACAAATCCTAAATATGCTAGGCTCACCTAAGTGCAACAACAACAACAAGATCTAAGCAAGATAGGCACAAGATATATGTAACACAAGTGATAGCAAGATATATGAACTTCAAGCACGATGGCTATCACAAGGAAAGAAAGCTCGGGTATAGAAATAACCGAGGCACGCAGAGACGAGGATGTATTCCCGTGTTCCCTTCCTTTGCAAGAAGGTACGTCACGTTTGGAGGGGTGGAGGTCCCACGAAGGATTCCCCAATGCCATGAAGGCTCACCCTATTCTCCGAGCCAAATCCACGAAGGATAATGGCCCTTCCCTTATGGTTAGCTTTTCCTCCACCCCGGAGATGGCAAGCTCCAAAACCACTTCACAAGCTCCACGAAGGAGAAGCCCGGGCCTCTTCACAATCTTCATTGAAGAGATCACCGGAGCACCAACTTCCAAGCCAACTAGGAGGTTTCCCTCAAAGATAACAAGCTCACAAGTCTCTCACTCGAACTAATCGTGGTGGAGAGCTCAACACTATGCAATGATGCAAAGCAAGAACACTAGAGGTGTTCAAATCCTTCACACTCAAATCCCACCAAAGCAACAAATGCTAGGATGAGATTAGAGAGGAAGAACAAAGGAGGAAATCAACAAATGACTCCAAGATTTAGATCCCAAGAGTTCCCCTCACTTAGAGGAGAAATAGATTGGTGGGGGTTGTAGATCTTGATCTCCTCTCTTAGATCCCTCAAGAATGAGCAAGCATCATGGGAGGGAAGGGAGATGAAGCAAGCTCAAGAGGTTCAACAATGGTGGTTAAAAACGTGCTCAAGAACCCTAGAAAACTGTTGGGGAAGAAGCCCCTTTTATAGCCAAACGAAATATGATCGTTTGGGGCAGATCTGGGAGATTTTCGTGCAGCTTGGTCAACCGGGCCAGGCACCGGGACGCCTGGCATGAGAGCTGGTCGATCGGGCCAGGCACCAGGACGCCTGGCGTGAGAGCCGGTCCGACCGGCCGTATGACCGGACCAGGCCGGTCCAGACCGGGCCTGAGACCGGACCACGACTAGGTTCGTTTGACATCTGGAGATGCCCGGTTGGCACCAGATCCAGGGGCCGATTGAAACCGGCCATTCGGTGGGACGGCAGTCACGCCGGCAGGCACCGGGCCAATCATGAAAACATGTTTTACAAAAACCATGATAACCTTTGCGTCCGGACTCCGATTTCGATGATCTTGGGCTTGTTGGAATCAGAACAACAAGCCCTACAAATTTATGCATAGAAACATCATTGTCCACCCACGGAGTAAAAACCATAAGGTGAATGATTTGACCTATCTATAAAAGAGACACCGGTAAAACCTCCAAGCTCGAAACCGCAATAGAAGATGCATATGGATTCCGTTTCGATGAACTTGGGCTTGTTGTAAAGCTAGCAACAAGCTCAGGAACCTCACACAGAGAAACACCAAGAAGCAACAAGATTTATGGAATGCAAAGCATGCAAATGGTTGAGCTCCCTAAGACGATGTGATCAAGTTACCCAACCGAAAGCCCCTCTTGATAGTGCGGCTATGTATCCTATAAACTGGTTTCCCAACAACAACCTTGAGACCGGTAAAAGGAAAACCTAGCAACGCCATACCTTTGCCTTGCGCATCCCGTTTGATATCGATGATAGCTCTTCAAGCTCCATTAAAGCCGGAATGCCTCACTTGCTCATTGTTGCTTCGTGAAGACTCACAAATGCTCCCCCATACACCATGATGGGAAATCTCCATTGATGCACATCTTCACATGTCCATTATCACCAAAATGGACGGCAAGCTTCAAGCATATGATCCTCTTGAGATGCTCAATCTTGAACTTGTCCAACTCAACCTTGATGACGAACACCACTTGACGTCATCCTCTCATGGGCTATATGAGATCTCACTTTTGATGCATGCCCATGGAAAGATACCTAACCCACATAGACAACACAAGGGCACATATATGATGGGTTAGTTCATAAAGCATAATTGACAAGGCTTACCATACCACATGACTTCACGTGGCACATTCTTCATGCTTCATGTGTTGACCAAACTTGAATCTTTTCTTCACTCTTTGTATTGGTCAACCTTGTATCTTCTCATGCTCTATCATACTATATTGAGGTGTATAAAGAATTATTCATTTGTTTGCATGCTCTAAATCTTAGTCAACCATAGCTCAACTTATGAGACTATCACGACACCGAATTAGAGCCATAACTTGAATTCTTCACTTGGGATCAAGCACTCAAGATCTTGATCATCCATTGCTTATCACATAAGGTAGAGCATGGTTAATATTGAGTTCCACATAGGAACTCCATCTTCATTTCTTCTTCTTGACCATATCACATATATGTCTTCAAATCGATGATCTTCATGCCAATACTCAAGGTATATCTTTATCTTCATGGCATCCATACTTGAATCCAACACATGGACTACAAGTAGTTCCTATGGAATATTCCTTCATATAAACTCAATGAAAACATTAGTCCATAGGGGTTGTCATTAATTACCAAAAGCACACATAGGGGCAATGTACACTTACAATCTCCCCCATTTTGGTAATTGATGACAACCACAACAAGAGGGTTTATATAATGAATATTAGAAACAAGTACACAACTTATCCGAGAATAAGTTGTATACAAGAGGTTGTATTTGATATGGTCAAGTGACGCGAAGCTACTAGCCCATATAAAAAAACATCTCTACTCACACAACTACAACTAATGCAAGGGATGTGAGTAGAACCAACATATATAGAGAAAACTCCCCCACAATGTATGCACGTGTGATGAACATGAATTCATTGCATACATTGTCAAGATTAACCTTCGGGACAGTTTCCATTATATATATACAACCATGCAAGACATATAAATATGGAATGCATGAGAGGTAAAACACTTAAGTACAAACCATGCAAGACATATAGATATGGAATGCATGAGAGGTAAAACAGTTAAGTACAAACCAAACTTAAGTATAAAACCATTCCCTTAAACCCTCTAAACTTCTCCCCCATTGGCATCAAGTGCCAAAATGGGTGAAAAAAATTAGAAAGCCAATATAATGTGAGTTCCTGCCCAAGGTGTGCACTTCTCATAATTTAAGTGGAATCAAATGCACATATCCAATGATGAATACTTGAAGAAAGTCAAACTATATTGAGGATCAAAGATTGCACAAGGATAACATGGTGAAGAAAGCTTTTTTTTTAGAGAACAGGCAACGATGCCCGACTTTAACTTAATAAAGCCACACGGTAACAAGTTAAGGGTTACACACTGCTGGGCATTACAACTTAGCCAACAATAGAGTTCAAGATGAAAACATAGTGCCCACGAGGTACAGAACATGTCGGAGATACACACGCCGAGAAGACGCGCCCCGGACCCCTCCCGAGCCCCCGCCTACTTCTTCACGGCGCCGGCGGCTTCAGTTGCACGTACAGCTCCCTTAGCTCGCGTGCCATCCAACTTAGCCCCTCTTTTTCTCTTGCCTTGGCCTTTATGCTCCACAGCTGCAAAAACAAGATGGTTTTGTAAATAATGTCAGTTGGGTTAGAAATAAGTTTCTTTTCAATCGCAAGCTTGTTGCGCACATTCCACAGAGCCCAAGACTGGGCTAAGAAAAGCACCCATAACAACCTCCTGGGGTAACCCGAAAAACCAGAGAGGATGGCATGAAACTGGGCAAAATTGGCCGGACACCAGTTGCACCCTAGCAGCTGGCGCATGACCGACCAAGAGAACGAGGCCAAGGAACAGGCAAAGAAAATGTGGCTAGCATCTTCCGGTGCACCACACAGCGCACAGAGGCCATTGGAAGGGCCGTGTCTGGTAAGAATCTGTTGGCCTGACGGCAGTTTGTCAAGCGCCAACTGCCAAGAAAAAATCTTGATCTTGAGCGGAAGCTTCACTTCCCACAAGTCTTTAGCAAATAAAGCTTTAACAAATAAAGCAAGCAATCATAGATCAAATTGGACAAACAAAGATGTCATGATAAGAGAGAAATATTGCTCTAAATATAATAAGGAAGCTCCCCAAGGTTCCTGCATAATTTAGAATGTTTACATTTGAATACAATATGCACAAACATGGAATCCTCACTCCCTCTATATCATTTAGAACATACACAAGATAATGAGAATATGCTTATCAAGAACAACTTGAGTCCAACAATACGAGATATGAGTGCATGAAGATAAAAATAAACCAAGCACTCATAAATCTTCTTTACCAACACCACTAAAATCAAAAGAATAAGAAGATGGTCGGCAAAGAACAAGGATATCAAGATGATGGATTAACGCTCTCATGTATATACGTTTCTAAAGTGGACAAGATGTTCCATAAAGAAACATGCACACACAAGAGGTTAATAAAATAAACAAGACATGATATCAAAGATGAAGTCATAAAGTATACCAAAGGATGTTTGCTTGAAAGCATATATAGCTTATGGCTCCAATTTTCACTTATGTTATATGAATGAACTTCGACCAAGAAAAATCTCAAAAACATCACAACTAACAATAAGGGAAGTAAATCTAGTTAGAATGTTTTAAGAGAGGCAACAAGTATCAGTGTATCACAAATACGGATTTATTTCGCAATTTCATCAATATTGCACATAAGAGCTCTTTGAGGAATTGATATGCAATAAATTGTTAGAGGGCATATTTGTGATAGGTGAATCATAAACATGATTTATATATATTCCTATCATATGCATCTTCTCAAATTACTCAAATGTACAATAAGAAGTTTTCTTTAAAAAAAGATTTTTCAAGAACCGCAATATTTTTGAAATAAAGAATTTCATGCCAAGATGCAACCTACAAGAGGTTGGATGCTATATGAGTATGCATGAATAAGATACTTGTTACCGAGATAGCAATGGCATGATGTAGTGGATAAGAGTTCATCGATCATCCTAGCTTGACTCCAATTCTCATATGGTGACAACACCTTCCTTGTAGATGAGACAAGCCTCCATTGCATCTCCAATGTAACAAAACAACATTCAAGTACATCTTGGTCTCCAAACTTATTGGGTCCAAAATGGTTAGACTAACCACAATACATAGGATACACTCCATATCAATATGTGCATATTTATAGATGAAGTTGGAATTTCATGCACATCTTAGCCATTTAGGATTTGATGGAGTATACCTTATATAATGGATCAAAGAAAGCAAGCATGCTACAAATATAAACAAATTAACTATAAGCACGCACAAAGATTTTAAAGATCCAAGAAAGATACAATTTGGACAAAACATCAAATGAATTCAAGAAGGAATAAATGTGTGACCAAATAAATTTGTTGTCCAAATTATATCAAAGACGCAAATCACAAAAGATTTGTTCAACAAAGTTCAACAAATGAACCAAGTAAAGATCATTGAGCATAAAAGATGAATAAAGCCACACATGCTCAAAGATTTATCTCATTCAAGCAAATAAGACATGTAAGAAGGAATGAGATAACACACTCCCAAAAGAGCAAGGTTCCAACAAATAAACCAAACCCTCTACACTTTTCACAATGGCACAATGTATCGTAAAGAAAAGGTTTGTCTTCCAAAACAAATACTTGATATGAATCAAAAGAATTTATCAAAAGATTTTTCAAAGGGACAAGGAAGACACATAGGAGCAACAAACATTTCTTGGAAATAAAATAAGTCAATAAGAAGCAATCCAAGGTGAAGATGATCCATAAATTCAACCACATACAAGGTTATCAATTGTCAAAGACAATGAGAATATTGGAATTAACTTCCGGTGGTATATTTCAAGGATTCGAGATCAACTTCACAAGATGCATATGGTTAAATGTATGAATTAAGAACCATGCACAAATAGAGATTCTCAATATATCAAATCATGCAAAACAATGATTATAATAACTCGAAGCAAATGGTTTCTCACATAAGATGTATAGATATGTCTTTGAGAAAACCGCACCAAGAATCTCTTACTCAAACAAGAACCCATAAGATGAGCAATAAAGGCTTTTTTTAAATAAAAGTGGAGCTTGTTTGAGCAACCATGCCACCTAGGAACAAGATAATTAAGAGTATCAACTCTAAGTGGCATAGCCTCATATGTTCACATTTCCTAGGCTTGTGATATGTACAAAACATATTACTCCCCCATAATGTGATAAAACATTTCTTCTAATCAAGACGCAATTAAAAATTGACTAAAGATGATTAATGGACATTTATAATTTGAATTTCTCATGAGTATGACACACCACATAGTGACTAGGTAATCTTGTAATATCAATACTAAGTGGTGGTACTCATGTACACACATTTTAAAGAAAGAGAGATGCACAATGCATATCACTCCAACCCCAAAATGGGATGTTCCATTAATCACTCAAAGAGAGCCAAATAAGATATCATCAAGATGCATTGGGCTCAAAACAATACACAAGTATATGATGAGTCAAACAAACATACTTGAATACACAAGATAGGCAAGTAAGACACAACACATACAAACACATATTTGGTACAAAACCAAACATGCAAAGGGGCAAGTAACTTACAATAAATATGATGAGTTGAAGTATAAGTTACCGCAAAGAGGAACATTGGATATAAGATATAGATGATAATCCTTATGACTTGGCTTGATAAAAATATAATATATGAAAATCCCTTAATTCTTCATGAAATAGCCAAATCTCCAATGTCCTCCACATGCACCTATTGGTCAAGTTTGAGCTTGTTGGTCCCCAACCAAGTTGGGTCCTAAGAGGTTAGTCACAATAGGCTTGGCAACCCAAATGGTTCTTTTCTTGAAACCACTTTGAGTTCCAACAAACTTGGCAAACACATTGCCATCCTTATCCTTCCCTAGAGAATAATCATCATCAACAATTATAGGGTTAGATAAGGTACCACTTAAACATGAAGAAGCAAGGTGCCCCTTCTCACGGCAAAAGTAGCAAGTGTTCCCCTTTCTCTTCTTTATTGATTTCTTTTCTTGGGGAACTTTATCTTGATTCTTCTTGAGAAGTGGCCTATCTTCAACTTGAGGTCGAGCTTGAGCTTGAGATTGACCTTGTGGCCGTTTCCCTAGTTGCTTCTCACTCAAGTGCTTCTTCTTCTTCTTCAATGGGCATGATCTAACATGATGCCCTTCAACCTTCCACTTGAAGCAAACAATCTTGGACGGATCCTGGACTTTATTTTGGCCCTTCTTCTTGTTGCTCTTGCTCTTGGACTTGTTCTTGTTATTGGAGTTGAATCCTAGCCCACTCTTGTCATTGGGGGATTGTTGCGCACTCAACATCTTGTCAAGTGCGGATTTCCTTCATGACGCTTTTCCAAGTCTTTCTTCAAAGAAAGGACCTGGCATCGAGCTCTTTTATTTCCTCTACATGGTTAGTAGAAATACAAGTACTAGAGGAAGTAGAAGCTTCATTGTTAGAGAAACAATGTGAAGCAAGTAATCCAACACAAGATGTATCAATGATATGAGTAGTTGGATTACTAGGACTAGCACATGGCAATATAGCATTTTGAGTAGAGGTTGTGCTAATGTCCATATGAGGCTCACAAGATGTGACCTTAGTCATACTTGCCTCATGAGCTAACTTTAGCCCATCATAGGAGTTCAGAAGATCATTATGAGAGCCCGGGAGCTTTTCATGACTTTCTTCCAATTTCCTATAATTGCTAGTTGTGACTCAAGTTGAGCCCTTAGCTCAACATTCTCCTCTAAGGTTGATGCTTCACAAGAAGTAGAGTTAGTGGCACAAGCATCAACAATAATATATTTTTCCTTTTCAAGCACATAGGATTCAATTTTTTGTGTGAGAAGGAAATTAGCATGCTTCTCATTGTTCAGCTCATGATTGAGGAGATTGGATCTCATTCTCCCATTTTCAACATGGGACTCCAACTCCACTATGGTTTCCCTGTATTTATTCAAGGTTTCCATAGAGTGTTCGAGATTAGCACGAGCTTATTTATTACCACGGAGAGAAGCATATACCATCCCTATATCATGCAACAAAGTATTATATTCTTCATCATTATCATCATCATCATCATCACTCTCATCGTTAAAGGATGTATTAGGAGTCAAAGTAGGAGATACCTTTGATCCATTTGCCATAAGGCACATGTGCATACCGGAGGATGAAGATGAGGATATTCTTGAATCCCAATTTGAAATCGTGTCTTGATCCATAGAGTGTTTGGTTTCCTCTACATTGTTAGTCAAACAACTATAGGAAATAGAAGCATTTTGATTATGGAAATAAGACAAGGCAAGCATATCATCATGAGATCTATGTAATCAATTTACACATGATATGCAAGGATTATCAACACAAGCATGTAGATTATTTTTAGTGCTAGATGTGTCTAAGTCCAACGAGGAAACATTACAATGGGATAGAGATGAAGAATCATCATTATTGAGCACAATATCAACATTGCAATTTTCCTCACCACTCACCATATCATTACCTTGTGTCTTGCCACACGTTGGTGAAGTGGATGAAGATGATAATACATCACGGCCGGAGATGGAAGCAACTTGGAGCTCTTCATGATGTGACGAGGAAGAGAGCTCCTCGGAGACACCACCGACCATATGAGAAAGGGATCCACCAAACATTTCCTTAAGTTTGATCCACATCTCATGAGACGACTTTCGCTTTACATATATCAAGAACCTACGAAAATCTGGTCTCAAAGAGGATAAAAGCTCATTAAATACTTGAGCTTCAAGATGTAATTTTTTCTCATCCTCTAAAGATAGATTTTGAGGATCCATCGGAGGAGAAAAACCTACATCTAGAAATTACTCTATATTTGGACACAAGGTCCGAATATTACAAAGCAAGCAATTTCTCCACAAAAGATAATTTGTGCCATCAAGGATGATTGTGTCATTGTGCAATAGATTACTAGCCGACATATTTACTCTCAAGGCGGTGAAGCCTTAAACAAGGAGAGACCTTGCTCTGATACCAATTGAAAGGACGAGATGTCGCCTAGAGGGGGGTGAATAGGCGTTTTAAAAACTCTTATGGATTTGGCTTGTAAGAATGCGGAATTAAACTAACGTTTATTTTACAAGCACAAATCCTAAATATGCTAGGCTCACCTAAGTGCAACAACAACAACTAGATCTAAGCAAGATAGGCACAAGATACATGTAACACAAGTGATAGCAAGATATATGAACTTGAAGCACGATGGTTGTCACAAGGAAAGAAAGCTCGGGTATAGAAATAACCGAGGCACGCGGAGACGAGGATGTATTCCCGTGTTCCCTTCCTTTGCAAGAAGGTACGTCACGTTGGGAGGGGTGGCGGTCCCACGAAGGATTCCCCAACGACACGAAGGCTCACCCTATTCTCCGAGCCAAACCCACGAAGGATAATGGCCCTTTCCTTATGGTTAGCTTTTCCTCCACTCCGGAGATGGCAAGCTCCAAAACCACTTCACAAGCTCCACGAAGGAGAAGCCCGGGCCTCTTCACAATCTTCCTTGAAGAGATCACCGGAGCACCAACCGCCAACCAACTAGGAGGTCTCCCTCCAAGAGTAACAAGCTAACGGTCTCTCACTCGAACTAATCGTGGTGGAGAGCTCAACACTATGCAATGATGCAAAGCAAGAACACTAGAGGTGTTCAAATCCTTCACACTCAAATCCCACCAAAGCAACAAATGCTAGGATGAGATTAGAGAGGAAGAACAAAGGAGGAAATCAACAAATGACTCCAAGATCTAGATCCCAAGAGTTCCGAGGAGAAATGGATTGGTGGAGGTTGTAGATCTAGATCTCCTCTCTTAGATCCCTCAAGAATGAGCAAGAATCATGGGAGGGAAGGGAGAGGAAGCAAGCTCAAGAGGTTCAACAATGGTGGTCAAAAACGTGCTCAAGAACCCTAGAAAACTGTTGGGGAAGAAGCCCCTTTTATAGCCAAACGAAATATGACCGTTTGGGGCAGATCTGGGAGTTTTTCGTGCAGCCTGGCGGAAAGCCCGGTCAGACCGGGCCAGGGACCGGGCCGCCTGGCGGAAAACCCGGTCGACCGGGCCAGGGACCGGGCGCCCCTGAAAGCCCCCTGGAAACGTATGACGGACCGGGCCCGGTCAGACCGGGCGGACTGGGACCACGACCGGGTTTGTTGACATCGGACATGCCCGGTTGGCACCAGTCCGGGGGCCGGTTGAAATCGGGCCATTCGGTGGGACTGGTCACGCGGGCGAGGCGGGCCAATCATGAAAACATGTTTTACAAAAACCATGATAACTTTTGCGTCCGGACTCCGATTTCGATGATCTTGGGCTTGTTGGAATCAGAACAACAAGCCCTACAACTTTATGCATAGAAACATCATTGTCCACCCACGGAGTAAAAACCATAAGATGAATGATTTGACATATCTATAAAAGATACACCGGTAAAACCTCCAAGCTTGAAACCGCAATAGAAGATGCATATGGATTCCATTTTCGATGAACTTGGGCTTGTTGTAAAGCTAGCAACAAGCTCAAGAACCTCACACAGAGAAACACCAAGAAGCAACAAGATTTATGGAATGCAAAGCATGCAAAGGGTTGAGCTCCCTAAGACGATGTGATCAAGTTACCCAACCGAAAGCCCCTCTTGATAGTGCGGCTATGTATCCTATAACCCGGTCTCCCAACAACCACCTTGAGACCGATAAAAGGAAAACCTAGCATGGCCATACCTTTGCCTTGCGCATCCCTCTTGATCTCGATGATATCTCTTCAAGCTCCACTCAAGCCGGAATGCCTCACTTGATCATTGTTGCTTCGTGAAGACTCACAAATGCTCCCCCATACACCATGATGGGAAAGCTCCATTGATGCACATCTTCACATGTCCATTATCACCAAAATGGACTACAAGCTTTAAGCATATGATCCTCTTGAGATGCTCAACTTGAACTTGTCCAACTCAACCTTGATGACGATCACCACTTGACGTCATCCTCTCATGGGCTATATGAGATCTCACTTTTGATGCATGCCCATGGAAAGATACCTAACCCACATAGACAACACAAGGGCACATATATGATGGGTTAGTTCATAAAGCATAATTGACAAGGCTTACCATACCACATGACTTCACGTGGCACATTCTTCATGCTTCATGTGTTGACCAAACTTGAATCTATTCTTCACTCTTTGTATTGGTCAACCTGTATCTTCTCATGCTCTATACAGTGTTGGGCCTCCAAGAGCAGAGGTTTGTAGAACAGCAGCAAGTTTTCCCTTAAGTGGATCACCCAAGGTTTATCGAACTCGGGGAGGAAGAGGTCAAAGATATTCCTCTCAAGCAACCCTGCAATCACGGTACAAGAAGTCTCTTGTGTCCCCAACACACCTAATACACTTGTCGGATGTATAGGTGCACTAGTTCGGCGAAGAGATAGTAAAACACGGGTGGTATAGATGGTGGTAATATTGCAGGAAGTAAAGATGCAGTAAAACAGTAAACAAGCGGTGCCAGAAAATAGCTTGCTGGCGTGGGAAGCAATTCTTTGTGGTGGAAACAAGGCCTAGGGATCATACTTTCACTAGTGGACACTCTCAACATTGATCGCATAATAAATAAGATCTCTTCCTTTGTGCTACATATAATCTTGTTTGATAATGAATACCATTCGTTGCGTAGGGCTACAAGAGCACCTCAATGCCGGAGTTAACAAGCTCCACAACATTCGATATTCATGTTTAAGTAACCTTTAGAGCATAATAGATCTTTGCAATTTAAACCGAGTACTAACATAGCATACACACTGTCACCTTTACACTATGAAGGGGGAATAGATCACATCAATACTATCATAGTAATAATTAACTCCATAACCTACAAGAGATTATGATCATAACCTACGCCAAGAACTACACGATGCACACACTGTCACCATTACACCATGAAGGAGGAATAGACTACTTTAATAACATCACATGAGTAGCACATAGACTAATAGTGATACAAAGCTCATCATATGGATCTCAATCATGCAAAGCAATTCATGAGATCATTGTATTGGAGTACAGAGAGAGAGATTAACCACATAGCTACCGGCACAGCCCTTAGCCTCGAGGGAGAACTACTCCCTCCTCATCATAGGAGACAGCAGCAGCGATGAAGATGGCGGTGGTGTCGATGGAGATGCCTTCGGGCACTTCCCCATCCGGCGGCGTGCCGGAACAGAGACTTCTATCCCCCGAATCTTGGCTTCGCGATGGCGGCGACTCTGGAACTTTTCTCGTATCGTGGCTTATTCGTCTCGAAGATTTAGGTCAGGGAGGCTTTTATAGGCGAAGAGGCGGAGTCGGAGGGTACGGAGCCGCCACACAATAGGGGGGCGCGGGCCCTAGCCTGGCCGCGCCAGCCCCTTGTGTGGGCCCCGTGTGGCTCTCCTCTGGCTCTCGGGTGTTGGAAGCTTCGTGGAATTCTAAGATCTTTGGGCGTTGATTTCGTCCAATTAGAATATTTCCTTACTAGGATTTCTGAAACCAAAAACAGGACTGAGTGGCACCGGCATCTCGTCAATAGGTTAGTTCCGGAAAATGCATCAAAACGATATAAAGTGTGAACAAAACATGTAGGTATTGTCATAAAACTAGCATGGAACATAAGAAATTATAGATACGTTTGAGACGTATCATTGGTCAACCTTGTATCTTCTCATGCTCTATCATACTATCTTGAGGTGTATAAAGAATTCTTCATTTGTTTGCATGCTCTAAATCTTAGTCAACCATAGCTCAACTTATGAGACTATCATGACACCGACTTAGAGCCATAACTTGAATTCTTCACTTGGGATCAAGCACTCAAAATCTTGATCATCCATTGCTTATCACATAAGCTAGAGCATGGTTAATATTGAGTTCCACATAGGAACTCCATCTTCATTTCTTCTTCTTGATCATATCACATATATGTCTTCAAATCGATGATCTTGATGCCAATACTCAAGGTATATCTTTATCTTCATGGCATCCATACTTGAATCCAACACATGGACTACAAGTAGTTCCTATGGAATATTCCTTCATATAAACTCAATGAAAACATTAGTCCATAGGGGTTGCCATTAATTACCAAAACCACACATAGGGGCAATGTACCCTCACAAGTTGCCGCCCTCGATGTGCGCGAGCACATTCTCGAGCGTGCGGCCCGGTGATACGTCTCCAACGTATCTATCATTTCTTATGTTCCATGCTAGTTTTATGACAATACCAACATGTTTTAGTCATACTTTATAATGTTTTTATGCATTTTCTGGGACTAACCTATTAACAAGATGCCACGGTGCCAGTTCCTGTTTTCTGCTTTTTTTATTTCAGAAAAGTTAGTTTACGAATATTCTCGGAATTGGACGAAACAAAAGCCCACGGTCCTATTTTCCACGGAGCCTTCCAGAACACCGAAGAGGAGACGAAGAGGGGCCACGGGGTGGCCACACCATATGGTGGCGTGGCCCCACCTGGCGCGCCGGCCTATGGGGTGGGCCCCTCGAGCGCCCCCCGACCTGCCCCTTCGCCTATTTATTCCTTCGTCGCGAAAACCCTAGTACCGAGAGCCACGATACGAGAAAAGTTCCGAGACGCCGCCGCCGTCAACCCTACCTCGGGGGTTCAGAAGATCGCCTCCGGCACCCTGCCGGAGAGGGGAATCATCCTGGAGGGCTCTACATCACCATGCCCGCCTCGATGCGTGAGTAGTTCATCCTTGGACTACGGGTCCATAGCATAGCTAGATGGTTGTCTTCTCCTTTTGTGCTATCATGTTTAGATCTTGTGAGCTGCCTATCATGATCAAGATCATCTATTTGTAATGCTACATGTTGTGTTTGTTGGGATCCGATGAATATGGAATACTATGTCAAGTTGATTATTGATCTATCATATATGTTATTTATGTTCTTGCATGCTCTCCGTTGCTAGTAGAGGCTCTGGCCAAGTTGATACTTGTGACTCCAAGAGGGAGTATTTATGCTAGATAGTGGGTTCATGTCTCCATTGAATCTTGGGGAGTGACAGCAACCCCTAAGGTTGTGGATGTGTTGTTTCCACTAGGGATAAAACATCAATGCTTTGTCTAAGGATATTTGTATTATTTACATTACGCACAGTACTTAATGCAATTGTCTGTTGTTTGCAACTTAATACTGGAAGGGGTGCGGATGCTAACCTGAAGGTGGACTTTTTAGGCATAGATGCATGCTGGATGGCGGTCTATGTTCTTTGTCGTAATGCCCTAAGTAAATCTCATAGTAGTCATCATGATATGTATATGAATCGTCTAACGTATCCATAATTTTGATGTTCCATGCTTGTTTTATGACAATACCTACATGTTTTGCTCACACTTCATAATGTTTTTATGCGTTTTCCGGAACTAACCTATTAACGAGATGCCGAAGTGCCAGTTCTTGTTTTCTGTTGTTTTTGGTTCCAGAAAGGCTGTTCGGGCAATATTCTCGGAATTCGACGAAACAAAGACCCAACATCTTATTTTTCCCGGAACCTTCCAGAAAGTCAAAGGGGACCAGAGGGCCCAGGGGCCCCACACATGGTGGCGCGCGGGCTCCACCCTGGCCGCGGCCTAGTGTGAGGAGGCCCCGTGGCCCTCGACTCCGACTCTCCGCCTATTTAAGCCGTCCACCTAAAACATCGAGACCGATTGACGAAACTCAGAAAGACTCGGGGTGATACGTCTCCAACGTATCGATAATTTCTTATGTTCCATGCTACTTTATTGATGATACCTACATGTTTTATGCACATTATATGTCGTATTTACGCATTTTGGAACTAACCTATTAACAAGATGCGAAGAGCCATTCTTTTTTTACTGTTTTGGTTTCAGAAATCCTAGTAACGAAATATTCTCGGAATTGGACGAAATCAACGCCCGGGTCCTATTTTGCCACGAAGCTTCGAAGACCGAAGGGGAGTCGAAGTGGGGCCACGAGGTGGCCGGGGAGGGCGGCGCGGCCCAGGGCCTGGCCGCGCCGGCCTGGGCCTCGTGCCGCCTCTTGACCTACCTTTCGCCTGCTTATAGCCTCCGTCGCGAGCCCCGGTGCCGAGAGCCACGATACGGAAAACCTTGCGAGACGCGCGCCGCGGGTCCCATCTCGGGGGATTCGGAGATCGCCTCCGGCACCTGGGAGGGGATTCATCTCCCGGGAGGACTCTACACCGCCATGGTCGCTCCGGAGTGATGAGTGAGTAGTTCCCCCCTGGACTATGGGTCCATAGCAGTAGCTAGATGGTTGTCTTCTCCTTGTTGTGCTTCATTGTTGGATCTTGTGAGCTGCCTAACATGATCAAGATCATCTATCTGTAATACTATATGTTGTGTTTGTCGGGATCCGATGGATAGAGAATACTATGTTATGGTGATTATCAATTTATTGTTTATGTGTTGTTTATGATCTTGCATGCTCTCCGTTATTAGTAGAGGCTCTGGCCAAGTTTTTGCTCTTAACTCCAAGAGGGAGTATTTATGCTCGATAGTGGGTTCATGCCTTCATTGACACCTGGGACAGTGACAGAAAGTTCTAAGGTTGTGATGTGTTGTTGCCACTAGGGATAAAACATTGATGCTATGTCTAAGGATGTAGTTGTTATTACATTACGCACCATACTTAATGCAATTGTCTGTTGCTTTGCAACTTAATACTGGAAGGGGTTCGGATGATAACCTGAAGGTGGACTTTTTAGGCATAGATGCAGTTGGATGGCGGTCTATGTACTTTGTCGTAATGCCGGATTAAATCTCACTATATTTATCATATCATGTATATGCATTGTTATGCCCTTCTCTATTTGTCAATTGCCCGACTGTAATTTGTTCACCCAACATGCTTTTATCTTATGGGAGAGACACCTCTAGTGAGCTGTGGACCCCGGTCCTATTCTTTACATAGCATACAATCTACTGCAATACTTGTTCTGTTTTCTTTGCAAACATCTTCCACTCGATACGCTTAATCCTTTGTTACAGCAAGCCGGTGAGATTGACAACCTCCTTGTTTCGTTGGGGCAAAGTACTTTGGTGTGTTGTGCAGGTTCCACGTTGGCCCGGAATCCCTGTTGTTGCGCCGCATCACATTTCGCCACCATCAACCTTCAACGTGCTTCTTGACTCCTACTGGTGAATAAACCTTGGTTTCTTACTGAGGAAAACTTGCCCTGTGCGCATCATACCTTCCTCTTGGGGTTCCCAACGGACGTGTACATCTACGCGCATCAAGCCTTTTTCTGGCGCCGTTGCCGGGGAGATCAAGACACGCTGCAAGGGGAGTCTCCACTTCTCAATCTCTTTACTTTGTTTTTGTCTTTATTTTATTTACTATTTTGTTTGCTGCACCTAAACAAAACAAAAAAATTAGTTGCTAGTTTTACTTTATTTCTTGTCTTGCTCTCTATATCAAAAACACACAAAAAATTAGTTACTTGCATTTACTTTATCTAGTTTGTTTTATTTACTGTTGCTAAAATGAATACCCCTGAAAATACTAAGTTGTGTGACTTCACAAATGCAAATAATAATGATTTCCTATGCACACCTATTGCTCCACCTGCTACTACAGCAGAATTCTTTGAAATTAAACCTGCTTTACTAAATCTTGTCATGAGAGATCAATTTTCTGGTGCTAGTTCTGATGCTGCTGCCCATCTTAATAATTTTGTTGAACTTTGTGAAATGCAAAAGTATAAGGATGTAGATGGTGATATTATTAAATTGAAAGTGTTTCATTTCTCATTAAGAGGAAGAGCTAAAGATTGGTTGCTATCTTTGCCTAAGAATAGTATTGATTCATGGACTAAGTGTAAGGATGCTTTTATTGGTAGATATTATCCTCCCGCTAAAATTATATCTTTGAGAAGTAGCATAATGAATTTTAAGCAATTAGATACTGAACATGTTGCTCAAGCATGGGAGAGAATGAAAACTTTGGTAAAGAATTGCCCAACCCATGGACTGACTACTTGGATGATTATTCAAACCTTCTATGCAGGACTAAATTTTCTTCGCGGAATTTATTGGATTTAGCTGCTGGAGGTACCTTTATGTCCATCACTTTGGGGCGGCTACAAAACTTCTTGATGATATGATGATAAATTACTCTGAATGGCACACGGAAAGAGCTCCACAAGGTAAGAAGGTAAATTCTGTTGAAGAAACCTCTTCCTTGAGTGATAAGATTGATGTGATTATGTCTATGCTTGTGAATGGTAGATCTAATGTTGATCCAAATAATGTTCCTTTAGCTTCATTGGTTGCTCAAGAAGAAAATGTTGATGTGAATTTCATTAAAAATAATAATTTCAACAACAATGCTTATAGGAACAACTCTGGTAATAACTATAGGCCATATCCTTCTGCTAATGGTAATGGTTATGGTAATTCTTATGGGAATTCTTACAACAATAATAGGAGTGTACCCTCTGGTCTTGAAGCCATGCTTAAAGAATTTATTAGTACACAAACTGCTTTTAACAAATCTGTTGAGGAAAAGCTTGATAAAATTGATACTATTGCTTCTAGAGTTGATAGACTTGCCTCTGATGTTAATCTTTTAAAATTGAAAGTTATGCCTAATAATGATATTGATAATAAGATTACTACTACAGCAAATGCCATCCAAGTTAGAATTAATGAGAATATAAGATTAATGGCTGAGTTGCGTGCTAGGTGGGATAGAGAAGAAAATGAAAAACTAGCTAAAGAGAATAATATAGCTAAAGTTTGGACTATTACCACCACTAGTAATGCTAATTCTTCACATATTGCTGCACCTCCTACTATCAATGGTAAAATAATTGGTGTTGGCAATGTTTCTACTAGTGCAAAGCGTACAAAGCCTGAAATTGCTAAAACTGCTGAAACTGCTTGTGATAAAACTGCTGAAATTTTTTCCAACCTTGGGAACAATGATCCCATTGCTGTAGCTCATAATGATTTAGATTTTGATGATTGCCACATCTCTGAAGTTATAAAGTTCTTACAAAAACTTGCTAAAAGTCCTAATGCTAGTGCTATAAATTTAGCCTTTACAAAACATATTACAAATGCTCTCATAAAAGCTAGAGAAGAGAAACTAAAACTTGAAACTTCTATTCCTAGAAAGTTAGAAGATGGTTGGGAGCCCATCATTAAAATGAAATTCAATGACTTTGAATGTAATGCTTTATGTGATCTTGGTGCAAGTATTTCTGTTATGCCTAAAAAGATTTATGATATGCTTGACTTGCCACCATTGAAGAATTGTTATTTGGATGTTAATCTTGCTGATAATGTTAAAAAGAAACCTTTGGGGAGGATTGATAATGTGCGCATTACGGTTAACAATAACCTTGTCCCCGTTGATTTTGTTGTCTTGGATATCGAATGCAATGCATCTTGTCCTATTGTGTTGGGAAGACCTTTTCTTCGAACTGTTGGTGCTGTTATTGATATGAGGGAATGTAATATTAAATATCAATTTCCTCTCAAGAAAGGTATGGAACACTTCCCTAGAAAGAGAATGAAGTTGCCTTTTGATTCTATTATTAGAACAAGTTATGATGTTGATGCTTCTACTCTTGATGTTACTTGATTTGCACTTTCTGCGCCTAGCTGAAAGGCGTTAAAGAAAAGCGCTTATGGGAGACAACCCATGTTTTTACTACAGCAATTTTTTGTTTTTGAGTCTTGGAAGTTGTTTACTACTGTAGCAACCTCTCCTTATCATGTTTTTGTGCCAAGTAAAGTTTCTATGTCAAAGTTGATGTTATATTTGGGATCGCTGCGCAGAAACAGCATTGCTGTCTGTCACGAATCTGGGCACAGGTCTCTGTAGAAAATTCGAAAAAATCTGCCAATTTACGAGCGTGATCCTCAGATATGTACGCAACTTTCATTAGTTTTGAGTTTTTCCATTTGAGCAAGTCTGGTGCCATCTTAAAATTCGTCTTTACGGACTGTTCTGTTTTTGACAGATTCTGCCTTTTATTTCGCATTGCCTCTTTTGCTATGTTGGATTGATTTCTTTGATCCATTAATGTCCAGTAGCTTTATGCAATGTCCAGAAGTGAAAAGAATGTTTGTGTCACCTCTGAATGTGTGAATTATTAATTGTGCACTAACCCTCTAATGAGTTTGCTTGAAGTTTGGTGTGAAGGAAGTTTTCAAGGGTCAAGAGAGGAGTATGATATACTATGATCAAGAGGAGTGAAAGCTCTAAGCTTGGGGATGCCCCGTGGTTCACCCCTGCATATTCTAAGAAGACTCAAGCGTCTAAGCTTGGGGATGCCAAAGGCATCCCCTTCTTCATCGACAACATCATCGGGTTCTCCTGAAACTATATTTTTATTCGGTCACATCTTGTGTTCTTTACTTGGATCGGTTTGTTTTTGTTTTTGTTTGAATAAAATGGATCCTAGCATTCACTTTGTGGGAGAGAGACACGCTCCGCTGTTGCATATGGACAAATATGTCCTTAGGCTTTACTCATAATGTTCAAGGCGAAGTTTCTTCTTCGTTAAATTGTTATATGGTTGGAATTGGAAAATGCTACATGTAGTAATTCTAAAATGTCTTGAATAATGTGATACTTGGCAATTGTTGTGCTCATGTTTAAGCTCTTGCATCATATGCTTTGCACCCATTAATGAAGAAATACATAGAGCTTGCTAAAATTTGATTTGCATATTTGGTCTCTCTAAGGTCTAGATAATATCTAGTATTGAGTTTTGAACAACAAGGAAGACGGTGTAGAGTCTTATAATGTTTACAATATGTCTTTTATGTGAGTTTTGCTGCACCGGTTCATCCTTGAGTTTGCTTCAAATAACCTTGCTAGCCTAAACCTTGTATCGAGAGGGAATACTTCTCATGCATCCAAAATCCTTGAGCCAACTACTATGCCATTTGTGTCCACCATACCTACCTACTACATGGTATTTCTCCGCCATTCCAAAGTAAATTGCTTGAGTGCTACCTTTAAAATTCCATCATTCACCTTTGCAATATATAGCTCATGGGACAAAATAGCCTTAAAAACTATCGTAGTATTGAATATGTACTTATGCACTTTATCTCTTATTAAGTTGCTTGTTGTGCGATAACCATGCTTCTGGGGAACGCCATCAATTACTCTTTATTAAATATCATGTGAGTTGCTATGCATGTCCGTCTTGTCTGAAGGATCTATCACCTTAGTGGTTGGAGCATGCAAAATTGTTAGAGAAGAACATTGGGCTGCTAACTAAAGCCATGAATCATGGTGGAAGTTTCAGTTTTGGACATATATCCTCAATCTCATATGAGAATAATAATCATTGCTACATGCTTGTGCATTTAAGAGGAGTCCATTATCTGTTGTCCATGTTGTCCCGGTATGGATGTCTAAGTTGAGAATAATCAAAAGCGAGAAATCCAAAATGCGAGCATTCTCCTTAGACCTTTGTACAGGCGGCATGGAGGTACCCCTTTGTGACACTTGGTTGAAACATGGCATGCGAAGATCCGGTAGTCCAAGCTAAGTAGGACAAGGTGCGGGCACTATTAGTATACTATGCATGAGGCTTGCAACTTGTAAGATATAATTTACATAACTCATATGCTTTATTACTACCGTTGACAAAATTGTTTCATGTTTTCAAAATAAAAGCTCTAGCACAAATACAGCAATCGATGCTTTCCTCTTTGAAGGACCATTCTTTTACTTTTATTGTTGAGTCAGTTTACCTATCTCCCTCCACCTTAAGAAGCAAACACTTGTGTGAACTGTGCATTGATTCCTACATACTTGCATATTGCACTTGTTATATTACTTTATGTTGACAATATCCATGAGATATACATGTTATAAGTTGAAAGCAACCGCTGAAACTTAATCTTCCTTTGTGTTGCTTCAATACCTTTACTTTGATTTATTGCTTTAAGAGTTAACTCTTATGCAAGACTTATTGATGCTTGTCTTGAAGTACTATTCATGAAAAGTCTTTGCTTTATGATTCAGTTGTTTACTCATGTCATTACCATTGTTTTGATCGTTGCATTCATTACATATGTTTACAAATAGTATGATCAAGATTATGATGGCATGTCACTTCAAAAATTATCTTTGTTATCGTTTTACCTGCTCGGGACGAGCAGAACTAAGCTTGGGATGCTGATACGTCTCCAACGTATCGATAATTTCTTATGTTCCATGCTACTTTATTGATGATACCTACATGTTTTATGCACATTATATGTCGTATTTACGCATTTTACGGAACTAACCTATTAACAAGATGCGAAGAGCCAGTTCTGTTTTTGCTGTTTTTGGTTTCAGAAATCCTTCGAAATATTCTCGGATTGGACGAAATCAACGCCCGGGGTCCTATTTTGCCACGAAGCTTCCGGAAGACCGGGAGTCGAAGTGGGGCCACGAGGTGGCCGGGGGATAGGGCGGCGCGGCCCGGGCCCTGGCCGCGCCGGCCTGCCCTGGGCCTCGTGCCGCCTCTTGACCTACCCTTTCGCCTACTTATAGCCTCCGTCGCGAAACCCCGTCTGAGGCACGATACGGAAAACCTTCGAGACGCCGCCGCCGCGTCCCATCTCGGGGGTTCGGAGATCGCCTCCGGCGCCCTGCCGGAGAGGGGATTCATCTCCCGGAGGACTCTACACCGCCATGGTCGCCTCCGGAGTGATGAGTGAGTAGTTCACCCCCTGGACTATGGGTCCATAGCAGTAGCTAGATGGTTGTCTTCTCCTTGTTGTGCTTCATTGTTGGATCTTGTGAGCTGCCTAACATGATCAAGATCATCTATAATACTATATGTTGTGTTTGTCGGGATCCGATGGATAGAGAATACTATGTTATGGTGATTATCAATTTATTGTTTATGTGTTGTTTATGATCTTGCATGCTCTCCGTTATTAGTAGAGGCTCCGGCCAAGTTTTTGCTCTTAACTCCAAGAGGGAGTATTTATGCTCGATAGTGGGTTCATGCCTTCATTGACACCGGACAGTGACAGAAAGTTCTAAGGTTGTGATGTGTTGTTGCCACTAGGGATAAAACATTGATGCTATGTCTAAGGATGTAGTTGTCGATTACATTACGCACCATACTTAATGCAATTGTCTGTTGCTTTGCAACTTTGAAGGGTTCGGATGATAACCTGAAGGTGGACTTTTTAGGCATAGATGCGGTTGGATGGCGGTCTATGTACTTTGTCGTAATGCCGGATTAAATCTCACTATATTTATCATATCATGTATATGCATTGTTATGCCCTTCTCTATTTGTCAATTGCCCGACTGTAATTTGTTCACCCAACATGCTTTTATCTTATGGGAGAGACACCTCTAGTGAACTGTGGACCCCGGTCCTATTCTTTACATAGCATACAATCTACTGCAATTTGTTTTACTGTTTTCTTTGCAAACATCTTCCACTCGATACGCTTAATCCTTTGTTACAGCAAGCCGGTGAGATTGACAACCTCACTGTTTCGTTGGGGCAAAGTACTTTGGTTGTGTTGTGCGGGTTCCACGTTGGCGCCGGAATCCCTGTTGTTGCGCGCATCACATTTCGCCACCATCAACCTTCAACGTGCTTCTTGACTCCTACTGGTCCGATTAAACCTTGGTTTCTTCTGAGGGAAACTTGCCACTGTGCGCATCATACCTTCCTCTTGGGGTTCCCAACGGACGTGTACATCTACGCGCATCAAGGGGCGCCGCCGCCATCGCGAAACTCCAATTCGGGGGACAGAAGTCTCTGTTCCGGCACCCTGCCGGGACGGGGAAGTGCCCCGGAAGCCATCTCCATCAACGCCACCGCCTCCATCATGCTCCGTGAGTAGTTCCCCCGTGGACTACGGGTTCTAGCTGTAGCTAGTTGGTATTCTCTCCCCCATGTACTTCAATACAATGATCTCATGAGCTGCCTTACATGATTGAGATTCATCTGATGTAATCGGTGTTGTGTTTGTTGGGATTGTTACATTATGATTAGTCTATCTATAAAGTTTGTGAAGTTATTGTTGCTGCAATCTTGTTGTGTTTAATGCTTGTCACTAGGGCCCGAGTGGCATGATCTTAGATTTAAGCTCTATACTTATTGCTTAGATTGTATCTACAAGTTGTTTGCACATGTCTATGTCCGGAACCCGAGGCCCCAGAGTGACAGCAACTGGGATAACTGGAGGGGAAGGCTTAGGTATGAGGATCACATGTTTTCACGGAGTGTTAATGCTTTGCTCCGGTGCTCTATTAAAAGGAGTACCTTAATTTCCAGTAGATTCCCTAGAGGCCCGGCTGCCACCGGCTGGTAGGACAAAAGATGTTGTACAAGTTTCTCATTGCGAGCACGTATGACTATATATGGAAAACATGCCTACATGATTAATAGACTTGATGTTCTGTCTTAATGCTATTTCAATCCTATCAATTGCCCAACTGTAATTTGTTCACCCAACACTTGTTATTGGAGAGTTACCACTAGTGTAGATAGCTGGGAACCCCGGTCCATCTCTCATCATCATAAACTCGTTCTACATGTCATTGGAAGTAGTATCAACTATTTTCCGGTGCCATTGCCTCTGTGTTACTATTACTGCTGCTGTGTTACTGTTACTAGTGCTTTTCCAGGTGCAGCTGAATTGACAACTCAGTTGTTAAGTCTTATAAGTATTCTTTACCTCCCCTTGTGTTGAATCAATAAATTTGGGTTTTACTTCCCTCGAAGACTGTTGTGATCCCCTATACTTGTGGGTTATCAAGACTATTTTCTGGCGCCGTTGCCGGGGAGGCATAGCTCTACTCATAAGTTCACCTGGGAGTACACTCTACCTCTCTCTCTGTTTTATTTTATTTTGTCTTGCTAGTTTATTTCTTTCTAGTTTATTTGTGCTTAGTTTATTTCTGTCTAGTATTATTTTTCCTAGTTTACTTTTGCTTAGTTTCTTTTTGTCTTGTTTTATTTTCCTCATATACCCGAAAATCCATAAAAATTTGAAAAACCTAAAAATTAAAAACTGCTATTATGGGAGAACCCACAACCTATTTGGAGCTTATAGAATTATATAATAATTATAGAGAATCAAGAAAGGGTAAAGTTATGAGTGCTGTGATAGAAAAATTAAATACAATTGCTAAAATCTTGCTTAAACGCCATGATATAAACTGTTGCTCTAAACAGGATACTAAACATCTTAAATTTCAATGTGGCTTTAGTGAGGAAGTTTTAATTAAGAACTATAATTGGAATAGCTATATTCATTTTGGGTTCGAAGAGGTAGAACAATTTGTCTTATTTATGGGAGCCTCTGAGATAGAATCATTCATGTCTAAAAATTATGAAACTTGTGCTGTTTGTAAGGACCTTAAAGATTATGTCTCTTCTATCCTAAATTTTTGCATAGAAAGCTACAGTGATAATCCTTATATCATTTATTATAAAGAGAGACTCATTAATGCACAAGAATGCACTCACATATTGCAGGAACCTGTGGAAGAAGAAATTGATGAACCTGAAAGCTCATTGGATGAAAAAGAGGAGGAAATTGATGAACCTGAAAGCTCATTGGATGAAAAAGAAGAGGAGAGTGATGAACAAAAGGAGGAAGAATGGATTAGCTACCCATGCCAACCTTCTAATGAGAGTAACTCTTTATCTCTTACACTATTTGATTGTCCTCCATGCTTACCGAAAGAGGATGAATGTTATGTTCCTGTGGATTCTCTTGAAATATTACCTATGAGTAAAACTTGTGAGAATAATTATGCTACTGTTATCTATGATAATCCATGCTACTTTGATAAATCTTATGATAATGCTTTGTTTGTGCCTGATGTCGAAATGCATGGTACTAAAGAGTTTTGCTTGGCAAATGTTTATGATAAATCTTTAGATGATGGTCCTATGTTACTTGATAATATTAATTGTACTACTAATGAAAATGGGATTGGAGAGTTCTTGACTTTATCTATGAGTCCCATATCTTTTGAGATTGATCAATCATCTTGTTATATTATTGATAAAAGTGGGTTTGAAAGTTTTAATCCTACTATTTTTGAGCTTGATAAAAATTATGTGCTTATGAATCATGAAAAGCATGCTTTATGTGATAGTTATATTGTTGAGTTTATCCATGAAGCTACTGAAAATTATTATGAGAGAGGAAAATATGGTTGTAGAAATTTGCATGGTACTAAAACACCTCTCTATATGCTGAAAATTTTGAAGTTACTCTTGTTTTATCTTCTTATGCTTGTCACTTTGTTCTTCATGAATTTATTTGTGTACAAGATTCCTATGCATAGGAAGTGGGTTAGACTTAAATGTGTTTTGAACTTGCTTTTTGATTCTCTCTTTTGCTTCAACTCTCACCCTTATGTGAGCATCATTAAAATTGTTGAGCCCATCTTAATGGCTATAAAGAAAGCACTTCTTGGGAGATAACCCATGTGTTTATTTTGCTATTTTTGTTGTGTCTTGGAAGTTGTTACTACTGTAGCAACCTCTCCTTATCTTTATTTTATTGCAATGTTGTGCCAAGTGAAGTCTCTAATAGAAGGTTGATACTAGATTTGGATTTCTGCGCAGAAACAGATTTCTATCTGTCACGAATCGGCAGATCTCTGTAGGAAACTCAGAAAAATCTGCAAATTTACGTGTGTGATCCTCAGATATGTACGCAACTTTCATTAGTTTTAAGTTTTCTGATTTGAGCAACGGAAGTACCTCGTAAAAATTCGTGTTTACTGGCTGTTCTGTTTTGCAGATTCTGTCTCTGTTTTTTGCATTGTCTCTTGTGGACTTTAAGTGAGGCTTTCTAGACGTGGAGAGCTGTAGCTAATGTTTTATTGAGTTCTTGCAATGTGTCACTACAGGACCAAGGTGGATTAAAGTTTTTTGTACTAACCCCTCTAATGAAGTTTATGAGAAGTTTGGTGTGGCGGAAGTTTTCAAGGGCAAGAGAGGAGGATGATATATGATCAAGAAGAGTGAAAAGTCTAAGCTTGGGGATGCCCCGTGGTTCATCCCTGCATATTTCAAGAAGACTCAAGCGTCTAAGCTTGGGGATGCCCAAGGCATCCCCTTCTTCATCAACTTATCAGGTTTCTTCTATTGAAACTATATTTTTATTCGGTCACATCATATGTGCTTTACTTGGAGCGTCTTTATTTTTGTTTGTGTTTGAATAAATTAGGATCCTAGCAATCCTTGTGTGGGAGAGAGACACGCTCCGCTTTTTCATATGAACAATGGTGTTCTTAGCTTTATTTTAATGTTCATGGCGGAGTTGAAAACCGCTGCACTTATTGTTATTTGGTTGGAAACAGAAAATGCTTCATATTGTCTTGGATAATTTGATACTTGGCAATTGTTTTGAGCTCTCAAGTAGATCATGCTCTTGCATCATGTAGTTTAAACCTATTAGTGGAGAACTACCGTAGAACTTGTTGAAATTGGTTTGCATGATTGGTCTCTCTAAGGTCTAGATATTTTCTGGTAAAAGTGTTTGAGCAACAAGGAAGACAATGTAGAGTTTTATAATGCTTGCAATTTGTTCTTATGTAAGTTTTGCTGTACCGGTTCATACTTGTGTTTGCTTCAAACAACCTTGCTAGCCTAAGCCTTGTCGAGAGGGAATGCTTCTCGTGCATCCAAAACCTTGAGCCAAAACCTATGCCATTTGTGTCCACCATATCTATACCTACTATGTGGTATTTTCTGCCATTCCAAGTAAATACATCATGTGCTACCTTTAAACAATTCAAAAGCTATCATCTCTTATTTGTGTCAATGTTTTATAGCTCCTGAGGAAGTATGTGGCGTTTTATCTTTCGATCTTGTCATTTACTTCTGACAGACTCTCACCAATGGACTAGTGGCTTCATCCGCTTATCCAATAATTTTGCAAAAAAGAGCTGGCAATGGGGTTCCCAGCCCCAATTAATTAACCTTCATTAATATTTCTCTTCACGTGTTCTGCTCTGATTCATCAGTAAGCAACTTAATTTTGCAAATAGACACTCCTCCATGGTATGTGAAATGTTGGAAGGCACCCGAGGATTCGGTTAGCCATGGCTTGTGTAAGCAAAGGTTGGGGGAGTGTCATCTAATAAATAAAACTAAAATACATGTGTAAACAAAAGAGAAGAGGATGATCTACCTTGCTGGTAGAGATAACGTCCTTCATGGGAGCCGCTCTTGAAAGTCTGGTTGATAAGGTAGTTAGAGTACCCGCTACCATTCGTTGACAACAACAAACACCTCTCAAAACTTTACTTTTATATATGCTCTCTATATGATTTCAAAACTTGAAAAGCTCTAGCACATGATTTTATCCCTGCTTCCCTCTGCGAAGGGCCTTTCTTTTACTTTATGTTGAGTCAGTTTACCTACTTCCTTCCATCTTAGAAGCAAACACTTGTGTCAACTGTGCATTGATTCTTACATACTTGCTTATTTGCATTCATCATATTACTTTGTGTTGACAATTATCCATGAGATATGCATGTTGAAAGTTGAAAGCAACTGCTGAAACTTATATCTTCCTTTGTGTTGCTTCGATGCCTTTACTTTGAATTTATTGCTTTATGAGTTAACTCTTATGCAAGACTTTTGATGCTTGTCTTGAAAGTACTATTCATGAAAAGTTTTGCTATATGTTATCTATTTGATTAGCAACTATAGATCATTGCCTTGAGTCACTTCATTCATCTCATGTGCTTTGCAATAGTATGATTAAGATTATGTTGGTAGCATGTCACTTCAGAAATTATTCTTTTTATCGTTTACCTACTCGAGGGCGAGTAGGAACTAAGCTTGGGGATGCTTGATACGTCTCCAACGTATCCATAATTTCTAATGTTCCATGCTTGTTTTATGACAATACCTATGTTTTGCTCACACTTTATAATGTTTTTATGCGTTTTCAAACTAACCTATTAACGAGATGCCGAAGGGCAGTTCCTGTTTTCTGCTGTTTTTGGTTCCAGAAAGGCTGTCCGGGCAATATTCTCGGAATTCGAAACGAAGACCCAACATCTTATTTTTCCCGGAACCTTCCAGAAAGTAAAGGGGGACCAGGAGGGGTGCCCAGGGCCCCACACATGGTGGACGCGGCTCCACCCTGGCCGCGCCGGCCTAGTGTGAGGAGGCCCCGTGGCCCCTCCGATGCGACTCTTCGCCTATTTAAGCCGTCGACCTAAAACATCGAGACCGATTGACGAAACTCGAGAAAGACTCCAGGGCGCCACCGCCATCGCGAAACTCAATTCGGGGGACATAAGTCTCTGTTCCGGCACCCTGCCGGACAGGGAATGCCCCGGAAGCCATCTCCATCAACGCCACCGCCTCCATCATGCTCCGTGAGTAGTTCCCCCATGGACTACGAGTTCTAGCTGTAGCTAGTTGGTATTCTCTCCCCCATGTACTTCAATACAATGATCTCATGAGCTGCCTTACATGATTGAGATTCATCTGATGTAATCGGTGTTGTGTTTGTTGGGATCCGATGGATTGTTACATTATGATTAGTCTATCTATAAAGTTTGTGAAGTTATTGTTGCTGCAATCTTGTTGTGTTTAATGCTTGTCACTAGGGCCCGAGTGGCATGATCTTAGATTTAAGCTCTATACTTATTGCTTAGATTGTATCTACAAGTTGTTTGCACATGTCTATGTCCGGAACCCGAGGCCCCAAAGTGACAGCAATGGGATAACTGGAGGGGAAGGCTTAGGTATGAGGATCACATGTTTTCACGGAGTGTTAATGCTTTGCTCCGATGCTCTAGGAGTACCTTAATTTCCAGTAGATTCCCTAGAGGCCCGGCTGCCACCGGCTGTAGGACAAAAGATGTTGTACAAGTTTCTCATTGCGAGCACGTATGACTATATATGGAAAACATGCCTACATGATTAATAGACTTGATGTTCTGTCTTAATGCTATTTCAATCCTATCAATTGCCCAACTGTAATTTGTTCACCCAACACTTGTTATTGGAGAGTTACCACTAGTGTAGATAGCTGGGAACCCCGGTCCATCTCTCATCATCATAAACTCGTTCTACATGTCATTGGAAGTAGTATCAACTATTTTCTGGTGCCATTGCTCTCATATTACTATTACTGCTACTTTCACATCACCCCTGTTACTAGTGCTTTTCCAGGTGCAGCTGAATTGACAACTCAGTTGTTAAGACTTATAAGTATTCTTTACCTCCCCTTGTGTCGAATCAATAAATTTGGGTTTTACTTCCCTCGAAGACTGTTGCGATCCCCTATACTTGTGGGTTATCTATATGCTTCTCTATTTGTCAATTGCCCAACTGTAATTTGTTCACCCAACATGCTATTTATCTTATTGGAAGGACACCACTAGTGAACTGTGGACCCCGGTCCATTCTTTTACATCTGAAAAACAACCTACTGCAATCATTGTTCTCTTTTGTTTTCTGCAGCAAACATAATTCTCCACACCATACGTTTAATCCTTTGTTTTCAGCAAGCCGGTGAGATTGACAACCTCACTGTTAAGTTGGAGCAAAGTAGATTGATTGTATTGTGCAGGTTCCACGTTGGCGCCGAAATCACTGGTGTTGCACCAGCACCGCACTACACACTCCTTCACCAACAACCTTCACGTGGCCTTCATCTCCTACTGGTTCGATAACCTTGGTTTCTTCGAGGGAAAACTCGCTGCTGTACTCATCATACCTTCCTCTTGGGGTTCCCAACGGACGTGTGCTTTACCGTCACAAGGAGCTGCTTTTCTGGCTCCATTACACCCAGGGATTTCTAACTCCCACACGCCAGGACAACTTTTAAGCGCCGTTGCCGGGAGAGATCAAGACACGCGCAAGGGGAGTCTCTCACACCCAATCTCTTTACTTTGTTTATTGTCTTGCTTTATTTTATTTTCTGTCTTGTTTGCTTTCTTTATAGCAAAAACACACAAAAATTAGTTACTCGTATTTATTTTATTTATCAGTTTACCTTTGTTTATTTTATCATGCTTCTCCCTAAGTTTACTTTGAAAGATATATCAGTAGGGAGTGGGTCTATCATTGGAAGAGATAATATAGAAGAATTTTTCACTCATGTTAGTAAGGTTGAAGATTTTGAAGATAGATCCTTGGTAGAACTTGCTCCTAATTATGAAATTGCTACTGCCTCTTTAGTGCACATGTTGGAAGCTAGATTTGTTAATCTTAATCCTATAATGCAACATATGTTTCTTACACTCTGTGATATGGAAGAAGGAGAGAAGAAAGATTTTGTTTTAGAAACCCTTCTTAAAGAATTTGGTGATGTAGCTAGAGAAGCTAGGAAAGTCTTTATTCAACATAAGATGCTTGGCTTTTATACCAATTTTGCAAATACCCTTGAAAGGATGGAAAAAGATAGGCTAAAGTACACTAATGAAGCCAATTGTGAGGGGGAGATTAAAATACCAATACCTTATAAACTCATAGGAATGCATGAGGCACTAGAAAAGAATTTTGATTGGATTGTTCCTGAAAATTTATTTGAGGAGGATAGTAAGCCTAAAAGTAATGAAAGAGGAGCTTCTTACATAGATAAGATACAATGCATAGTTGAGAAAACTCCAAACTCCTCTGTTGATGCTTCATCTCTTGATGTTACTTGATTTACACTTTCTGCGCCTAGCTGAAAGGCGTTAAAGAAAAGCGCTTATGGGAGACAACCCATTCCTGCAATTTTTGTTTTATATTTGAGTCAAGGTGCTTGTTACTACTGTAGCAATACCTTTGTATCTTTATTTTCTTGTATTGTTGTGCCAAGTAAAGTTTCTAATAGAAAGTTGATACTAGATTTGGATTTCGCGAGAAACAGATTTTTAGCTGTCACGAATTTGCGTTTTTCTCTCTGTAGAAGAATCCAAAAAATCTGAAACAATTCATGCGTGGTCCTCAGATATGTACGCAACTTTCATTAGTTTTGAGTTTTCTGATCTGAGCAAGTTAAGCGCCTCGAAAAAATTCGTCTGTACGGACTGTTCTGTTTTGACAGATTCTGCCTTTTATTTCTCATTACCTCTTTTACTTTGTTTGAGTGAATTTCTTTGCTCCATTAAATTTCAGTAGCCTTGGGTAATGTCCACAAGTGTTGGGAATGATTGTGTTCTTGCTGAACATGTGAATTTTTGATTATTCACTAACCCTCTAATAAGATTGCTTTGAGTTTGGTGTGAAGGAAGTTTTCAAGGATCAAGAGAGGAGGATGATATAATATGATCAAGAAGAGTGGAAAGTCTAAGCTTGGGGATGCCCCGTGGTTCATCCCTGAATATTTCAAGAAGACTCAAGCGTCTAAGCTTGGGGATGCCCAAGGCATCCCCTTCTTCATCACAACTTATCAGGTCACCTCTAGTGAAACTATATTTTAATTCCGTCACATCTTATGTGCTTTACTTGGAGCGTCTGTTTGCTTTTATTTTTGTTTATGTTTGAATAAATTCGGATCCTAGCAATCCTTGTGTTGGAGAGAGACACGCTCCGCTTTTTCATTTGAACACTTGTGTTCTTCGTTTTATTTTTCATATTCATGGCGAAAGCTGAAAGCCGCAGCACTTATACTTATTGTTATTTGGTTGGAAACAGAAAATGCTTCATGTTGTCTTGAATAATTTGATACTTGGAAATTGTTTTGAGCTCTCAAGTAGATCATGTTTAAGCTCTTGCATCATGTAGTTTATATCTATTAGTGGAGAACTACCATAGAGCTTGTTGAAATTTGGTTTGCATGATTGGTCTCTCTAAGGTCTAGATATTTTCTGGTAAAAGTGTTTGAACAACAAGGAAGACAGTGTAGAGTCTTATAATGCTTGCAATATGTTCTTGTGTAAGTTTTGCGTACCGGTTTATACTTGTGTTTGATTCAAACAACCTTGCTAGCCAAAGCCTTGTCCGAGAGGGAATGCTTCTCGTGCATCCAAAACCTTGAGCCAAAACCTATGCCATTTGTGTCCACCATAACTACCTACTATGTGGTATTTTTCTGCCATTCCAAAGTAAATTTCTTGCGTGCTACCTTTAAAAAAATTCATTCCTTGTCTTTGCAATACATAGCTCATGGGAAAGTAGCCTAAAAACTATTGTGGTAATGAATATGTTGCTATGTATCTTAGTTCTTATAAGTTGCTTGTTGAGCGGTAACCATGTTATCTGGGGACGCCATCAACCTGTCACACCTTTGTTGAATATCATGTGAGTTGCTATGCATGTTCGTCTTGTCTGAAGTAAGGGAGATTTGCCATGAGTTGAAATGGTTTGAGTATGCATGTTGTTAGAGAAGAACATTGGGCCGCCAACCAAAGCCATGTATCATGATGGAAGTTTCAGCTTGGACATTAATCCTCGAATCTCTTATGAGAATATTATTGTTGTTGAATGCTTAAAGCATAAAAGAGGAGTCCATTATCTGTTTTCTATGTTGTCCCGGTATGGATGTCCTTAAGTTGAGATCTATCAAAATCGAGAAATCAAATGCGATTTATCTCCTTGGACCTTTGTACAGGTGGCATAGAGGTACCCCTTTGTGACACTTGGTTGAAACATATGTAATGCAATGATAATCCATGGAAATCCGAGCTAATTAGGACAAGGTGCGGGCACTATTAGTATTCGATGCATGAGGCTTGCAACTTATAGGAAGTTTTATGCATAACCCATATGAATTATTACTACCGTTGACACAATTGTTTCCATGTTTTCAAAATAAAAAGCTCTAGCACATGAGTAATCCATGCTTCCCTCTGCGAAGGGCCTTTCTTTTACTTTATGTTGAGTCAGTTTACCTACTTCTTTCTATCTTAGAAGCAAACACTTGTGTCAACTGTGTGCATTGATTCTTACATCACTACAAGAAATCTGCCATAAGTTGACAAAAATAAGGTGTCACTGAAACGTCACTGATGGCTGCTTGTGACGTTACCGTGACGCTTTTCAAAACGTCGAAAGCTGGGAGTCAGCAGTGAGTGCTTAAGACGTTTCACTTGAAAACGTCGTAAAGCTTTGTGACGTTTTAAAATGTCACTGACGGCATGACGTTCCCAAAACGTCATGGGCACCTGTCCCCGAGTCCAGCGTGGCAATCCGACGTGGCAAAATTGTGACGAATTAGAAACGTCGTTATCTGAATTCAGCCCGGTCCATTCAGCTTCTTATGTGGGCTGAGCCCATTAGTTCTGATTATTTTTTCGGCTTTGTTGGGCCTTGGCCCGTAACTGGCCCAATTACCTCAGCCTTTTTAGCTTATTTTTTTTCAACGGCCTTTTTAGCTGCTGTACTTACTGGGCCTGGGCCAATTTTCATTGGGCCGTGGCCTTTTTAGGACCCATTACACTTTTGGGCCGTGGCCTTTTTAGGACCCATTACAGTTTTGGGCCGTGCCCTTTTTAGGACCCATTACACTTTTGGGCCTTGGCCTTTTTAGGGTCCATTATGGTTTTGGGCCTTGGCCTTTTAGGGTCCATTAAGATTTTGGGCCTAAGCCTTTATAGGGTCCACAAAGGTTTTGGGCCTCAGCCTTTTTGGGGTCCATAAAGATATTGGGCCTTGGCCTTTTTGGGTCCATAAAAGTTATGGGCTTTGGCCTTTTTACTGTCCTGCAAGTTTTTTGGGCTTCGGCCTTTTTTGCCTTTTCAACTCCCATTTTTCGAAAATGCAATTAATTATTTGTTGGGCTCTAGCCTTTTAAGAGCCCATATATTTCTAGGCTACTTTGGGCCTTGGCCTTTTAAGACCCCACAATAGCCCAACAGTGCATATATTAAACTAAGAAATTCAACAGCAAAATATAAAAGACAACATTTCAAATCTGCAAATTTCACAGCAGAGTGACAGCAGCAACATGACCAGGTTCACAGATTCACCAACATGTCAAGAAAGTTCACAGATTCACAGTAAGAAGTTCACAGATATGACCAAGTTATTGTCACGCTGCCAGGATATGACCAAGTTCCATGGCGGGACACAAAAAAGGGATGCGACCAGCAGCAGGAGCTAATTCGCAGATGCTCCGAAGATGGACATCATGTGAGCAAGCCTCCTATCACTTTCCTCAGTCCGCTTGAGGAGCTCCATGTAGTCCTTGTCACGCTGAGCTTGTGCGGCTTCATTTGCCGCTTGCTTCTCCTTCTGGGCAGCTGCTTCTTCCATGATGGCAGCAAACTGCTGCTTCATCTGTTCAGCTTCCTCCTGGGACCTCTTCAGCTGTGCTTCCAGGTCATGAACATGCGCCGATACAGCAGCTGCGGTGGGCTTGTTGAGCTTGACAGTGGAACTGGGCTGAAGTCCAGCATTCTTCAGGAAAGTGCTGTGCTTGGCTTCCTTGCTAAGAACCTTTGCAACAACAGCGACTGCAGACCTTGGCGGTGCACCTTCTGGCACAGGAATAGCCAACTCAGCTTCCATATCAGCCTGGAGATCCATTTCCAAAAGATTCATCAATTCAGGAAACGCACAGGTCCAAGAATGGTTCACAAAAGTGAAATGAACAAGTCACTTACTATTGCAGCTAGAGCTTCCTCAGAGAAACCATCCTTCTTGCTGTGATGGGTCGCCTTAAAGATGTCGACTGCATCTAGCTCTTCACCTCTGCGCTCCTCCCTCTGGAAATGATGTTCACCAAGAATCAGAACATAAGCTTGTGGAGACAAGAGTAAGATGCAAAAGGAAATTCTGTAAGAGTGTTCTTACAGTTGCATACAGATGAGCAGCATAGCTACGAGAGCCAGTCTTTTGGCCAAATTTGACCGCAGCACGACTGTCCTTGTTCTTGGTACATGTGTTCTGCAGAAGGGCACAATCATGATATTCAGTAATGTGCACACTATAACGATGAGCATCATGTCTACCATGCAAGCACTAATGACTGCAACTGAAGCAAAGAACATACCCTGTGTCTTGGGGTTACCCACAGAGCAGTTAGAGCTTCCCATTCTTCATCTGAGACATCCTTAACAGGGGACTTGATGCTGACTTCATTTGCTGGTACTTTGTCGAAGTAGTCCCTTTTCAGGATGTAGCGCCTGTTCTTCGACACTTTCCGCAGTACGTCATAGCAAGCCTTCTGGATGACTTCCGACTCTGTGTCCATGTTGAAATTTGCCTACAAAGCAAACAAGGGCAAGGACGAGGTTAGTTATCATGAACTATGAACAATCAAGCAAGCACTCCTATCATCTAACAAATGAACTGGTGATGAAGAAGATTACCCCCATCTTTCCAACAAAGTCGGCCAACAAATTCTCATCCCTCTTGTACAACTTGAAATGCGGAAGGAGCGGCATCTGGCCTCTTGCAAGCATTCCACCCTCCGATGCAAACTTGGCAGCAGGCAAAGGCTTCTCAGGACGTTTCAGCCCTGGAGGAATCTCAATGGTAAGCTTGACTCCCATCCCCTTGCAAATCTGCTCCAGCCCGGTGCCCTTCCTTTTACGGCCACCTGCAGCAGTGGTTCCACCTGAATAGCATACATACAAAGATCATGTCAGAAAGCAGCACCCACAACCAAAAGAGTTTATAAAGATAAACAAAAAAGGCAGTAGATAGTGTGGACAGCTGTCCAACAAAAACTTGCCTTCATCATCCTCAGGATCAAGAAAACCATCAGAATCAAAGTGCTGATGGACCATGACATCAGATGCAGTAGGACCTGTGTCCCTGCGAACAGTGCTTGCTTCATCGATCCTTTCATCAATCTGCAGTGAGCTACTGCGATTGTTGCGGGGCGGAGTATCTTCATTGTTGGTTGCAGACGCTTCACTTGATGTCCTCCTGGTGGCTCTTTTGGAAGGAGCTTCAGCAACAGGTTCCAGATGCCTCTTTCTCCCTCCTGGAGCATCAGCAAACACTCTAACAGGAGGCATTGAACTTTGTTCCTTTTGCAACCTCTTACTCCTCCTCCCTGGGCTTGTCTTTCTAACAGAAGCCTTTTTCTTTCTACTCTTGGGATCCTTCAATGCCTCGCAAAAATAGCAAAACAAAATGGCATTACATCACAGGTTATAGCAAAACATAAATAAGAAAACAGATACAAGTAATGCCAGCCCTCCAAAGATGATAAGCAGAATGCACCTTCTCAATGTGTTCCCCTATACTCCCTTCAACCTCCCCATCCTCCTGGTCAACCAATTGGTCATTGCTCGGATGATAATCTGAGCTGTCGCCTTGTGTTATGGCAGATGACTCATCATTTGAAAGTGTGGAACGACCTCCACCTCGACCACCATGTGACTTCCTAAAAATTGACACTACGGCGGGGATACCCAGGGATTGTAAGACACGGTTGTTCCGCATCATTGTCCTAGCCCTGTCCTTCTCTATCTCGGTGAGTGGCGCTTCTTTACATGTATGAGAGAAATATGTAACCATTAGATTGATGGTTGAAATGCATAGAAGCAAGCCAACTCGAACAACTAAGGTAAATTGTTTAATCATAGCAATTTTCAACTTTTAGTTTCATTTAATCCTAGGGTACAGAAATATTCAGACAGAGCCAAAAAAACCCAGCACCCGATTAAAAGCATCAATTAGACACAATGATGTTAGGATGAAGCCGCATACCAGCCAGCTGCTTCTTCCCAGTCTTTGCCATGCCTGATGTTGATGGGTTGGATATGTGCTGGCACGAAAAGAATAACAATTAGTGACAGCAGATACAACATATGGATGCAATTAAAGAACCAAGCAACATAGGTTCATGTCGATCAACAATCACCTGGTTCACCTTGCTCCTTGAAGTAGGTCAGACCTTGGTATTACCTACGAAGATAACAGGTTATAATCATTAGACATATCCCTTCATACAACAATAGACATGTACACAGAAAAAGCTGTAGGCATGTACAGATAAACAGGGCTCCCAAACTTTGTTTGGGAGAAGTTTCATCAACACAGGATAGAAGGGCAATATAAATGTTCATCGACGAAATATAAAAGGGAATGCCTTGGTAAAGATCTGTACCAAGCAAGATCCGCAGCAGGTAATCATATTATGTACTAGTTGCAGCAAGAAAGATCTGTAGAAGCTAATCATATATGGACTGCAGTAAACTAGATGTACAATCTACAGAGCCCAAGCCAAGTAAAATCCCCCAACAATCACGGACTGGTTGCAGCGAGACCCACGCCAGGCAAGATCTGCATCACTAATTGACTGGTTGGATACAGCAAGCAAGATCGGCAGCAGGTAATCATATAGGGACTGCAGTAAACCAGATCTAAATTCTACAGAGCCTGAGCCAAGCAAGATCCGCAGCAATCATCGACTGGTTGCAGCAAGACACATGCCAATCAAGATCCGAAGCAACCATGGACTGCTTGCATATAGCAAGCAAGATCGGCAGCAGGTAATCATATAGGGACTGCAGAAAACCAAATCTAAAATCTACAGAGCCTGAGCCAGGCAAGATCCGCAGCAATCATCGACTGGTTGCTGCAAGAACATGAAAAGCAAGATCCGAAGCAACCATGGACTGGTTGCAGCAAGAACCATGACAGGCCGAGCAACCCTGACCCTGGACAAGCCAAGGAAACAAGCCATGCCACGAAATCCCTAACCCTAACCATGCCATGCCAAGCAAACCGTAACCCTAGCCATGGCCGACGAAACCCTAAGCAGGCCAAGAAAAGGCCATAGATCGAAGAGGGGGGGAGGGGTCGGGTTGAGGAGGGAACTCGCCTGAAGATCTTGTGGCGAGCGTCTACGCACGCGCGGCCGTCGTCGGCGGGTAGCTCTCCGCTCGTCCGCTCGTCGGAGCGCCGCTCGTCGGTGGCCGTCGGCGGGTGGGGATGAGCGGAGTGGGAGGGGAATTGGGGTTCGTATTGCACCGGAGTGGGAGGGGAATTGGGGAATTGAGGGAGCTCGTACGGGATTTGACTGAAATGTCCCTCCTTTCCAGCTTAGGTTAGTGGCGTTTCGGACATTTGCCCTCCTTTCCAGCTTAGGTTAGTGGCGGGCGGATTCAAAACATTTCGCTGGAGCTGGCGGGAGAAGCTGGGCGGGAGAGTTTTGGGGTTTTGGAGGGTTTTGGGGTTTTGGGGTTTTGGAGGGAATTTTTGGGGCTTTTTTGTGCAAAACAATAATAATTAAATGCGCAATAATGCATATAATTTGGTGTAGATTAAAATATTTTTAAAAACATAATATCATGTAATTAAACGTGTGTCACCTTCATTCCTTTAATGATAATAATATAGGGATATATGAAACTCCTAGAATCCTTAATAATTAAATTATTTAAAAAAATCAGAAAATGTTTGGTTAATTAGGTCAAATAATATATGTCTCTTGCACACACTAATTATATGTTATCATAAGGCATATGCAAGCTTTATCCCATTCTATATACATCAAGATTCCGAACGTGGCAGTTCGATCGTGAAGGATTCTAGCTCCTAGCTAGAATGTACGTCGTCTCCGCTCGACTTTTTGGCTCCGTTTAATTTGCCAACTGCGCAAAAAGGGGCCGCCGGGACATGCGGTATGGCCGTACCGGGCGCGCGCGTGCACCCATCCGCCAACGCGCGAAACGGAAAACATTTAGCACATAAAATGACGCGTCCTAGACCTAAAAACATTTTTCACTCCATTTATTGAGCCAAGGAAAGTGTGGCCCCAGTTCAAATCCTCCCGGTCAGTTTCCAGCGGATTCGGCGGGACACCGCAGGAAGCGGGAGGGATTCCCAGATGGCTACCGCGCGCATACGGCATGTGATAGGTGGTGCGTAGGAGGTATCGTACCGCTGCGCGGAGGACTCGCGCAATACTAAAATGCGCACCATGTAGCTCCTTCACAAAAAAAGCCCTTCCGGCACCCCGAAAATGGAAAAACCGTCGCCCGTGGTTCGGATTGGAAATCCGCGACAGGGGCCTTGCTTCCCATCCTAAGGTCCACGCACGTGCCAAATATGGCCTCGTTCCGACAAACTATGTGGTGAAACGGGCCGTTTCCTACTCATTTCCCCTAAAAGCCATAGAACTCCGGACGTGATAGCCCTATTCGCGAAGGGTTTTTCAAGATAATTGCCGTATCCCAATTCCGTCTTTTGAAGTGGTTACTAGGACACATAAAATGACGCCACGCGGCTCCGCTCGATTTTTTGGCTCCGTTTAATTTGCCAACTGCGCAAAACGGGGCCGCCGGGACATGCGGTATGGCCGTACCGGGCGCGCGCGTCACCCGTCCGCGCGAAACGGAAAACATTTAGCACATAAAATGACGCGTCCTAGACCTAAAAACATTTTCCCCTCCATTTATTGAGCCAAGGAAAGTGTGGCCCCAGTTCAAATCCCAGTTCGGCGGGACACCGCCGGAAGCGGGAGGGATTCCCAGATGGCTACCGCGTGCATACGGCATGTGATAGGTGGTGCGTAGGAGGTATCCTGCCGCTGCGCGGAGGTCTCGCGCAATACTAAAATGCGCACCATGTAGCTCCTTCACAAAAAAAGCCCTTCCGGCACCCCGAAAATGGAAAAACCGTCGCCCGTGGTTCGGATTGGAAATCCGCGATAGGGGCCTTGCTTCACATCCTAAGGTCCACGCACGTGCCAAATATGGCCTCGTTCCGACAAACTATGTGGTGAAACGGGCCGTTTCCTACTCATTTCCCCTAAAAGCCATAGAACTCCGGACGTGATAGCCCTATTCGCGAAGGGTTTTTCAAGATAATTGCTGTATCCCAATTCCGTCTTTTGAAGTGGTTACTAGGACACATAAAATGACGCCACGCGGCTCCGCTCAATTTTTTTGGCTCCGTTTAATTTGCCAACTGCGCAAAACGGGGCCGCCGGGACATGCGGTATGGCCGTACCGGGCGCGCGCGTGCACCCGTCCGCCAACGCGCGAAACGGAAAACATTTAGCAAAAAATGACGCGTCCTAGACCTAAAAACATTTTCCCCTCCATTTATTGAGCCAAGGAAAGTGTGGCCCCAGTTCAAATCCGGTCAGTTTCCAAGCGGATTCGGCGGGACACCGCAGGAAGCCGGGAGGGATTCCCAGATGGCTACCGCGCGCATACGGCATGTGATAGGTGGTGCGTAGGAGGTATCCTGCCGCTGCGCGGAGGTCTCGCGCAATACTAAAATGCGCACCATGTAGCTCCTTCACAAAAAAAGCCCTTCCGGCACCCCGAAAATGGAAAAACCGTCGCCCGTGGTTCGGATTGGAAATCCGCGACAGGGGCCTTGCTTCCCATCCTAAGGTCCACGCACGTGCCAAATATGGCCTCGTTCCGACAAACTATGTGGTGAAACGGGCCGTTTCCTACTCATTTCCCCTAAAAGCCATAGAACTCCGGACGTGATAGCCCTACTCGTGAAGGGTTTTTCAAGATAATTGCCGTATCCCAATTCCGTCTTTTGAAGTGGTTACTAGGACACATAAAATGACGCCACGCGGCTCCGCTCGATTTTTTGGCTCGTTTAATTTGCCAACTGCGCAAAACGGGGCCGCGGGACATGCGGTATGGCCGTACCGGGCGCGCGCGTGCACCCGTCCGGCGCGCGAAACGGAAAACATTTAGCACATAAAATGACGCGTCCTAGACCTAAAAACATTTTCCCCTCCATTTATTGAGCCAAGGAAAGTGTGGCCCCAGTTCAAATCCGGTCAGTTTCCAGCGGATTCGGCGGGACACCGCAGGAAGCCGGAGGGATTCCCAGATGGCTACCGCGCGCATACGGCATGTGATAGTTGGTGCGTAGGAGGTATCCTGCCGCTGCGCGGAGGTCTCGCGCAATACTAAAATGCGCACCATGTAGCTCCTTCACAAAAAAAGCCCTTCCGGCACCCCGAAAATGGAAAAACCGTCGCCCGTGGTTCGGATTGGAAATCCGCGACAGGGGCCTTGCTTCCCATCCTAAGGTCCACGCACGTGCCAAATATGGCCTCGTTCCGACAAACTATGTGGTGAAACGGGCCGTTTCCTACTCATTTCCCCTAAAAGCCATAGAACTCCGGACGTGATAGCCCTACTCGTGAAGGGTTTTCAAGATAATTGCCGTATCCCAATTCCGTCTTTTGAAGTGGTTACTAGGACACATAAAATGACGCCACGCGGCTCCGCTCGATTTTTTGGCTCCGTTTAATTTGCCAACTGCGCAAAACGGCCGTGTACGGGGGCGCGCGCGTGCACCCGTCCGCCAACGCGCGAAACGGAAAACATTTAGCACATAAAATGACGCGTCCTAGACCTAAAAACATTTTCCCCTCCATTTATTGAGCCAAGGAAAGTGTGGCCCCAGTTCAAATCCGGTCAGTTTCCAGCGGATTCGGCGGGACACCGCAGGAAGCCGGAGGGATTCCCAGATGGCTACCGCGCGCATACGGCATGTGATAGTTGGTGCGTAGGAGGTATCCTGCCGCTGCGCGGAGGTCTCGCGCAATACTAAAATGCGCACCATGTAGCTCCTTCACAAAAAAAGCCCTTCCGGCACCCCGAAAATGGAAAAACCGTCGCCCGTGGTTCGGATTGGAAATCCGCGACAGGGGCCTTGCTTCCCATCCTAAGGTGCACGCACGTGCCAAATATGGCCTCGTTCCGACAAACTATGTGGTGAAACGGGTCGTTTCCTACTCATTTCCCCTAAAAGCCATAGAACTCCGGACGTGATAGCCCTATTCGTGAAGGGTTTTTCAAGATAATTGCCGTATCCCAATTCCGTCTTTTGAAGTGGTTACTAGGACACATAAAATGACGCCACGCGGCTCCGCTCGATTTTGGACCCTTTGGCACATATACCCGCAGCTAGAGCCATTATCACACGATCGAGGGTGTGCCTGATCTACTGGTTAGGGTTTGGTGTAGGGTTAGGGCTAGGGTTTAGGGGGTAGGGCTAGGGTTTAGGTTAAAGGTAAGTATTTATGGTTAGGTATATGTTTAGGGTATAGGGTTAGGGTTAGGGTTTATGATGCATGGTTCTGCAGCTCCGGTGTCGTGGTTTAGGGTTTTAGAGGGGTTTTAGTGCTCGAAGCCTCCCCAGTTTAGGGTTTAGGGTTTAGGGGAGCTACTTTTGCACCATTAGACCTTGCACCACACTTTGACACATATCATAGGTCCACATGCAAGATTTGGTGGGGTTCCGGTGCTCCGGCGGTCGTTCTCCCCCTCCTTCCCCCAAAACAGCGGAACGTGTGCCCCGGCGGGTCTACCCCCCTAGATTTCTCCGCGCGAGGGTGCACCAATGTAACTTTTCATTCTTTTAGGTTTGTTTAGGACATATACACATGGAGAACCAAGATTGGGACCCTTTGGCACATATACCCGCAACTAGAGCCATTATCACACGATCGAGGGTGTGCCTGATCTACTGGTTAGGGTTTGGTGTAGGGTTAGGGCTAGGGTTTAGGGGGTAGGGCTAGGGTTTAGGTTAAAGGTAAGTATTTATGGTTAGGTATATGTTTAGGGTATAGGGTTAGGGTTAGGGTTTATGATGCATGGTTCTGCAGCTCCGGTGTCGTGGTTTAGGGTTTTAGAGGGGTTTTAGTGCTCGAAGCCTCCCAGTTTAGGGTTTAGGGTTTAGGGAGCTACTTTTGCACCATTAGACCTTGCACCACACTTTGACACATATCATAGGTCCACATGCAAGATTTGGTGGGGTTCCGGTGCTCGGCGGTCGTTCTCCCCTCCTTCCCCCAAAACAGCGGAACGTGTGCCCCGGCGGGTCTACCCCTAGATTTCTCCGCGCGAGGGTGTAACTTTTCATTCTTTTAGGTTTTTTAGGACATATACACATGGAGAACCAAGATTGGGACCCTTTGGCACATATACCCGCAGCTAGAGCCATTATCACACGATCGAGGGTGTGCCTGATCTACTGGTTAGGGTTTGGTGTAGGGTTAGGGCTAGGGTTTAGGGGGTAGGGCTAGGGTTTAGGTTAAAGGTAAGTATTTATGGTTAGGTATATGTTTAGGGTATAGGGTTAGGGTTAGGGTTTATGATGCATGGTTCTGCAGCTCCGGTGTCGTGGTTTAGGGTTTTAGAGGCTCGAAGCCTCCCCAGTTTAGGGTTTAGGGTTTAGGGGAGCTACTTTTGCACCATTAGACCTTGCACCACACTTTGACACATATCATAGGTCCACATGCAAGATTTGGTGGGGTTCCGGTGCTCCGGCGGTCGTTCTCCCCCTCCTTCCCCCAAAACAGCGGAACGTGTGCCCCGGCGGGTCTACCCCTAGATTTCTCCGTGCGAGGGTGCACCAATGTAACTTTTCATTCTTTTAGGTTTGTTTAGGACATATACACATGGAGAACCAAGATTGGGACCCTTTGGCACATATACCCGCAGCTAGAGCCATTATCACACGATCGAGGGTGTGCATGATCTACTGGTTAGGGTTTGGTGTAGGGTTAGGGCTAGGGTTTAGGGGTAGGGCTAGGGTTTAGGTTAAAGGTAAGTATTTATGGTTAGGTATATGTTTAGGGTATAGGGTTAGGGTTAGGGTTTATGATGCATGGTTCTGCTCCGGTGTCGTGGTTTAGGGTTTTAGAGGGGTTTTAGTGCTCGAAGCCTCCCCAGTTTAGGGTTTAGGGTTTAGGTGAGCTACTTTTGCACCATTAGACCTTGCACCACACTTTGACACATATCATAGGTCCACATGCAAGATTTGTTGGGGTTCCGGTGCTCCGGCGGTCGTTCTCCTCCTTCCCAAAGCAGCGGAACGTGTGCCCCGGCGGGTCTACCCCCCTAGATTTCTCCGCGCGAGGGTGCACCAATGTAACTTTTCATTCTTTTAGGTTTGTTTAGGACATATACACATGGAGAACCAAGATTGGGACCCTTTGGCACATATACCCGCAGCTAGAGCCATTATCACACGATCGAGGGTGTGCCTCACTAGTGGAGAAGAGGCCTTTGGTCCCAAGCAAATGACCCACTGCTGAACCAAACCGGGTCCAATGCCCCCATTGGACCCGGTTCGTTTCTGCCCAGGACGACCCCACCCGCTGGCGCCTGTCCTGTAGCGGCCTTTGGACCCGGTTTGTCATACAAACCGGGTCCAAAGGGTCCACCCGCAGGGCGCGCCAGGCCGTGTCAGCCTAGGGAACCCTTTAGTCCCGGTTTGTATGACAAACCGGGTCCAAAGGCCCCCCTCTGGCTATATAACCTTGCCCCTGCCCAAGTGTGAGCCACACTTAGCCATTTTTTCACTATCTTCACAAGAGGGTGTATTGCTCTCCTCTCTTCTTCACATGCACAAGAGGTGTTTGATGAAATGCTTAAGAGGATTTGCCACTTGAGTTTACACAAATCAAGCCACACTTAACTTGCTTTTTTCTTCTTCATCGAGGTTAACAACTTTATCCTTTTCATCTGCAATTGATAAAATGCATGTGTATATATACATCGTGATGTTCTGTAATGGTTTTGATCAGCTTAATTATATCATGCAGATGAATCGGCAATGGATGTACATTGACCGACGGTTTGACGAGTTCACTGCGGGCCTGGATAATTTTATGGCCGTGGCGGAGGCAAACAAACATGGTGGCTTCATGTATTGTCCATGTGTGGACTGCAAGAATACCGTAAATTACGCTCGCTCGAGTCTCATTCACAGCCACCTTCTGCGATCCGGTTTCATGCCCAGTTACTATTGTTGGACCAAGCACGGAGAAAGAGGGGTTATGATGGAAGACAATGACGAAGAGGAAGAGGATGATGACGGTTATCCCAATTTCCCTGAATACGATGATACTGCAGAAGGCAATGAAGACAATGAAGTAGAAGATCAAGAGGCACCAGATGAGCCTGCTGATGATGATCTTGGTCGGGCCATTGCTGATGCAAGGAGAGAATGTGAAACTGAAAAGGAAAGGTTGGCCTTCGACAAGATGATAGAAGATCACAACAAATTGTTATACCCAACTTGCGAAGATGGCCATAAAAAGCTAGGCAGCACACTGGAATTGTTGCAATGGAAGGCAGAGAACGGTGTCACTGACTCAGGATTTGGAAAGTTGCTGACAATAATTAAGAGGAAGCTTCCAAGGGGTAACGAATTGCCCGCCAGTACGTACGAAGCGAAGAAGATTGTCTGCCCTCTAGGATTAGATGTGCAAAAGATACATGCATGCATTAATGACTGCATCCTCTACCGCGATGAGTACGAGAATTTGGATGCATGTCCGGTGTGCACTGCATTGCGGTATAAGATCAGACGAGATGACCCTGGTGATGTTGAGGGCGAGCGCCCCAGGAAGAGGGTTCCTGCCAAGGTTATGTGGTATGCTCCTATAATACCACGGCTGAAACGCTTGTTCAGGAATAAAGAGCATGCTAGGTTGTTGCGATGGCACAAAGAAGACCGTAAGAAAGACGTGATGTTGAGGCACCCTGCTGATGGATCCCAATGGAGAAAAATCGATAGAGAGTTCCCAAACTTTGCACAGGATGCAAGGAACTTAAGGTTTGGTCTCAGTACAGATGGCATGAATCCTTTTGGAGAGCAGAGCTGCAGCCATAGCACCTGGCCTGTGACTCTTTGTATATATAACCTTCCTCCTTGGTTGTGCATGAAGCGGAAGTTCATTATGATGCCAGTGCTCATACAAGGCCCGAAGCAACCCGGGAACGACATTGATGTGTACCTGAAGCCATTAGTCGAAGAACTTCTACAGCTGTGGTCCCTAGCAGGTGTACGTGTGTGGGACGAGCACAAGCAGGAGGAATTTGACCTAAGAGCGATGCTTTTCGTAACCATCAATGACTGGCCTGCTCTTGGTAACATTTCAGGACAGTCAAACAAGGGATACAATGCATGCACACACTGTTTACATGAGCTCGAAGGTGATTATTTGGAAAAAGGTCAGAAGGTCGTGTACCTGGGGCATCGTCGATTTCTTAGGATTACCCATCCCGTAAGAAAGAAAGGCAAGCATTACAACGGTGAGGCTGATCACCGGAGGAAGCCTCCCCATCGTGATGGTGTTGATATATTTGGTATGGTCAAGGATCTAGATGTAATATTTGGAAAGGGTCCTGGCGGACGGTCTGTTCCGAATGACGATGCCGGACACGCGCCCATGTGGAAGAAGAAATCTATATTTTGGGATCTACCCTATTGGGAAGTCTTAGAGGTCCGCTCTTCAATCGATGTGATGCACGTGACGAAGAATCTTTGCGTGAACCTGCTAGGCTTTCTGGGTGTGTACGGGAAGACAAAAGATACACCAGAAGCACGGGAGGACCAGCAACGTTGGAAAGACCCCAAAAATCTGCATGAGAGAGTTAAAGGACGTCATTTATCCAGCTACGCTCTTACAAAAGCAGAGAAGGAAATATTTTTTGAATGTCTTAGCAGTATCAAGGTCCCGTCTGGCTTCTCCTCCAATATAAAGGGAATAATAAATATGGAGAAGAAAACATTCCAGAACCTGAAGTCTCATGACTGTCACGTGATAATGACACAGTTGCTTCCGATTGCATTGAGGGGGCTTCTACCGGAAAATGTTCGACTGCCCATTGTGAAGCTATGTGCATTCCTCAATGCAATTTCTCAGAAGGTAATAAACCCAGAAATTCTACCGAGGTTGCAGAATGATGTGGTCCAATGTCTCGTTAGTTTTGAGCTGGTGTTCCCACCATCCTTCTTCAATATTATGACACATCTCCTCGTTCACCTGGTCGATGAGATTTCCATTCTCGGTCCTGTGTTTCTACACAATATGTTCCCCTTCGAGAGGTTCATGGGAGTCTTGAAGAAATATGTTCATAACCGTGCTAGGCCAGAAGGAAGCATCTCCAAGGGCTATGGAACAGAGGAGGTCATTGAATTCTGTGTTGACTTTATTCCTGACCTTAAGCCGATTGGTGTTCCTGAATCGCGGCATGAAGGGAGACTAAGTGGAAAAGGCACGCTAGGAAGGAAATCAATGATATGTAGGGACGGGATTTCTTTGACTCAAGCACACTACACAGTTCTACAAAGTTCCACCATGGTGGCTCCGTATATCGGTGACCACAAGAACTTTCTACGCTCCCAGAACCCGGGGCAGTCGAACGATTGGATTAGACGTGAACACATGTCGACTTTCGGCGGTTGGTTGCAAAAACATCTCCTGAATAACAAAGATATTGAAGATCAGCTGTACTTGCTGGCCCAGACACCATCTTCGACTGTAGTGACTTTCCAAGGGTACGAGATAAATGGGAATACATTTTACACGATCGCCCAAGATAAAAAGAGCACCAACCAAAACAGTGGTGTCCGCTTTGATGCAATAATGAATGAAGGCCCAAATGACACATATTATGGTTACATAGAGGATATCTGGGAACTTGAGTATGGACCTTCTTTTAAGGTCCCTTTGTTTAGGTGCAAATGGGTCAACAAAACAGGAGGCGGGGTTCAGGTAGACAAGTTGTATGGAATGACAACAGTGGATCTCAACAATCTTGGGTATAGAGACGAACCATTCGTCCTAGCCAAGGATGTGGCCCAGGTTTTCTATGTGAAGGATATGTCTACCAAACCAAGAAAAAGGAAACATAAGGAAACAAATACATCAAACGATGAGCCAAAGCGCCACATAGTTCTTTCTGGAAAAAGAAACATCGTGGGAGTGGAGGACAAGACAGACATGTCAGAAGATTATAATCAGTTTGATGAAATTCCACCCTTCAGAGTGAACATTGATCCAAGCATCAAGTTAAATGATGAAGATGCTCCATGGTTAAGGCCGAAGAAGATTAAATGATGAAGATGCTCCATGGCACAAATGAGTATCTCAACATGGCAATCAATTTCCCATTTATTTTTGTGTAATCATTTAACTGTATGTAAGATATGAAAAGTGGAGATGTGGTTGGCTTTTTGTACCATATATATAGAGGAGATGTAGTCGTTCACGGGTTTGCAGGGGAAAAATTCCGAGGCGCAGTTTCCGAAGATGCCGTAGGGCATGTGCACCAACAACATCTTCGAGAAACTGCGCCACGGGAGATTTCCCAACCCTTTCCCCAACACTATTAGAGGAGATGTAGTCGTTCAGGGGCTTGCAGGAAAAAATTCCGAGGAGCAACTTCCGAAGATGCCGTAAGGCTTGTGCACCAACGACATCTTCGAGAAGTTGCGCCACGGGAGATTTCCCAACCCTTTCCCCAACACTGTTAGAGGAGATGTAGTCGTTCACGGGCTTGCAGGGAAAAAATTCCGAGGCGCAGCTTCCGAAGATGCCGTAGGGCGTGTGCACCAACAACATCTTCGAGAAGCTGCGCCACGGGAGATTTTCCAATCCATGGGAATGAATCTCTGCTTGGCTTGTTGATCTGCTTGGCAAGCCGTATCGATGCTCCTTTTATAGGCACAGCACCGCTTCTACTCGACAGGGCGTCGTGCGCTACATGCTTTATCTCATCGAGCAGTGCGTCCACCCATGCGTTCTTATCCTGCCGACATCTTTAGTCCCGGTTGTACCCACCAGCCGGGACTAAAGGTTACCCACACGTCCTTATCCCACCGACAGTTTTGTTAGATGACAAAAAAAGGATCTTTCGTCCCGGTTGTACCCACCAGCCGGGACTAAAGGTTACCCACACGTCTTTATCCCACCGACACTTTTGTTAGATATGACAAAAAAATGATCTTTACTCCCGGTTGTACCCACCAGCCGGGACTAAAGGTTACCCACACGTCCTTATCCCACCGACAGTTTTTGGCGCCACTGCGTTCCCGCCTATTTTTCTTCCCGCGCTTTCCACTGCTTCCCGCCTCCGTCCTCCCGCCATTTTTTCACTATATATATGTTGGCTTGGCCTCCATTTACATATCACATCTAGACTCATATCTGCAAACCTCATCACCAGGTCACATGGCTTCCATCGTATCTCTAACCCTCCGGGAGGCGGAGGCGCTTTGCGCGTCGAACTACCCCTGCCCGCCGGGCTACCGCGTCCCTACCGGCTGGTTGCTGAGCGTCGGAGGGGTACCGGTCCCTCCTGTCCCTCTAGGTGTGGCGCGCGAGATGGCCATCACGAACCACTACTACTTCGAGCTCACGCCAGAGCAGCGGAGGAATCCCCAGTGGCATCCCGACTACAGCCCGACTTGGGAGAGCTTCTTCATCAATCGGCGTGAGAGGGCGCTCGCCAGGCACGAGGAGGGCGGCCCGCCTCCTTCGAACTTCAACGAGGCCGGCCGTCGGCTGTGGTGGCGCGACCGAACTCTCCAGGGCGTCATGGCCCACCGTGGCCCCCGCCTGCGCTACCCGGCGGTGGCGGCGGGGCCAGTACATGGCGGTGGCGGTGGTGGGCAGTACACGGCGGTGGCCCGTACATGGCGGTGACGGTGGTGGCCAGGCGGTGGCGGTGGCGACAGTGGCCACTACACGGCGGTGGACACGTGTGGCAGTGCGGTGGCTTTTTTTCATTTGAAATAAGGCGGGAATGAAATTTTTTAAAATTTGGCCTTTGGACCCGGTTTGTATTACAAACCGGGTCCAAAGGCACTTTCGCGCGCCGCAACAAAAAAGGGGGCCTTTGGACCCGGTTTGTAACACGCACCGGGTCCAAAGGGGGGCCTTTGGACCCGGTTTGTAACACGCACCGGGTCCAAGGGGGGGGGGGTACTGCTCGTCTCCTTCCTCGCGCAAATCAATCGCGCGAGGAGGAGAAACGAGCGCCGCGGCTGCCGTTTGGCGCCACCGTCGCCGCGCCGCCCGCGCCGCCACCGCCTCGCGCGCTGCCCACCGCCTCGCGCGCGCCGCCCGCGCGCCTCCTCCTCGCCGCGCGCCCATCCGCCGCGGCGCCGCCTTCTCGACCGCCGGCCGCCGCCACGCTCGCCCGCCTCCTCCCTCACCGTCGACCTCCGCCCCGTCGACGCCACCGCGCGCGCAGGTATGGTGCTCCCCTCTCCCTCTCCCTCCTCCGGCCGACCGCGGCCAAGTTCTTCTTTTTTTTGTATTTTTTGTTAGATTGTTAGATTTATTAGATTAGTTAGTTTTGTTAGATTGTTAGATTGTTAGATTAGTTAGTTTAGTTAGAAAAGTTAGAAATATTTAGTTAGATTTAAATTAGTATAGTTAGAAAAAAAAAGTTACAATTTGTGTCGACGCCACCCCCGCGCGGACAACCTCTTCCGCGCGCGCCGTAGTGTCGGCGCCCTGCCGGTGCGAGTCCGTGGCGGTGCCCACTGCCGCGGTGAGTCCGTGGTGGCGCCGCCGTGACATAGAGTTAGGGTCGAGAAATAGAGAGAGAGCGAGAGGAGGAGCGCCGAGTCCGTGGCGACCGGTAGTGCCGGCGCCCCAAAATACGGTCGTTCAATTCCCTCTACCGCTCCCGCTGTCGTTCCCGACCCCCGATCCGGATCGATCGATCCGGGGTCGTGGAACGCGGCGTTAGTACAAAAGTAGTGAAGTTTTTTATTTAGCACAATATCATGTTTTTTATTTATATTAGTATACATATATGATTTGTTTTCGTAGCTACGATGCCGCGACAGCGACAGCCGGCGGGCCGTGGTCTGACTCTCACCGAGGAGATGGAGCAGATGGGGGAGGTCCGGGACTGGGCTCCGCCGGGGTGGCACTGGGAGGTCTTAGCTTCCGGGTCGCGCACCTTGGTGCGGAATCCGGGTCCCGTTGTCGACCCGGATATTCTTTGGTGGAGGTCTTATGGGCCACGGTCGTTTCAGAGGGAGCCGGCCCCGCCGGAGGAGGTAGCTCAGCGCATTGAAGCGGAGGACCAGCACGTTCGCCGTTACATGTACGCGTTAGACAACATGTATAGGACCGGATGGAGCGTTATGCGGGGATCTCATGTTAGCTATGCTCCCGTTGTTGTTCCGTGGCTTTGGGGGCACACCCAGCGCGGCTCAGGACCCGGTCGGCGCCCTCTAGGACCCGGTCTGCGCGGTTGAGTGGTTGTAGTAGTGATTGATATGTATTAGGGTTAAATAAACATGAACCCGATCTATGTATGCATGTAACTGCACTATCTGCTTTCAGCACTATATTATCGATCCTTAGTTAAGAACTACACATATGTAACTCCATTTTCAGTTTTCTGCATTATCCTTAATTTGATCATATGATGGTTCCTATGTATAGCTTGCAGGTCGTTGTAGAAAGCATGGAGAGAGATGAAATTCAAGAAAATTTCATGGAGGAACTCATAGCAAACGGTACTCTGGATGATCGCGACGACGAAGTTATTGCAATGGGAGACCTAGGCCCGGTTCGTACCACGAACCGGGACCAAAGGCCTTCCACCGCGAGCTCCCTGGCCGCACCACGTGTCGAGGCCTTTAGGCCCGGTTTATCTTTGAACCGGGACTAAAGGGTACCCCCTTTAGTCCCGCCTAGTTGGTCCCGGTTCGGGAACCGGGTCTAAAGGCCCAAATGGACCGGGCCTATTGCCCCGTTTTCCACTAGTGCCTGATCTACTGGTTAGGGTTTGGTGTAGGGTTAGGGCTAGGGTTTAGGGGGTAGGGCTAGGGTTTAGGTTAAAGGTAAGTATTTATGGTTAGGTATATGTTTAGGGTATAGGGTTAGGGTTAGGGTTTATGATGCATGGTTCTGCAGCTCCGGTGTCGTGGTTTAGGGTTTTAGAGGGGTTTAGTGCTCGAAGCCTCCCCAGTTTAGGGTTTAGGGTTTAGGGGAGCTACTTTTGCACCATTAGACCTTGCACCACACTTTGACACATATCATAGGTCCACATGCAAGATTTGGTGGGGTTCCGGTGCTCCGGCGGTCGTTCTCCCCCTCCTTCCCCCAAAACAGCGGAACGTGTGCCCGGCGGGTCTACCCCCTAGATTTCTCCGCGCGAGTGCACCAATGTAACTTTTCATTCTTTTAGGTTTTTTTAGGACATATACACATGGATAACCAAGATTGGGACCCTTTGGCACATATACCCGCAGCTAGAGCCATTATCACACGATCGAGGGTGTGCCTGATCTACTGGTTAGGGTTTGGTGTAGGGTTAGGGCTAGGGTTTAGGGGGTAGGGCTAGGGTTTAGGTTAAAGGTAAGTATTTATGGTTAGGTATATGTTTAGGGTATAGGGTTAGGGTTAGGGTTTATGATGCATGGTTCTGCAGCTCCGGTGTCGTGGTTTAGGGTTTTAGAGGGGTTTTAGTGCTCGAAGCCTCCCCAGTTTAGGGTTTAGGGTTTAGGGGAGCTACTTTTGCACCATTAGACCTTGCACCACACTTTGACACATATCATAGGTCCACATGCAAGATTTGGTGGGGTTCCGGTGCTCCGGCGGTCGTTCTCCCCCTCCTTCCCCCAAAACAGCGGAACGTGTGCCCCGGCGGGTCTACCCCCTAGATTTCTCCGCGCGAGGGTGCACCAATGTAACTTTTCATTCTTTTAGGTTTGTTTAGGACATATACACATGGAGAACCAAGATTGGGACCCTTTGGCACATATACCCGCAGCTAGAGCCATTATCACACGATCGAGGGTGTGCCTGATCTACTGGTTAGGGTTTGGTGTAGGGTTAGGGCTAGGGTTTAGGGGGTAGGGCTAGGGTTTAGGTTAAGGTTTCTATTTTCGTGCCCTCGGTTCCTTAGTTGTACTCAGTTTTCCCCAGCTCCTTAGTTTTTCCTCAGTTTTACCCAAACTTTTGTCTGAAACCATCACACGTGATGTAACGGCCGGTTGCCCGACGGTTGACCGTTATCTTCTGACTAGTGGGGCCACGTAGAGCCCGCAAAGACACGTCAGACCATCCATCTTTGTTTGACCGTAAGCATCGCTGTATCCCTGACCAAAACGCGAACGAGTGGGGCTTCGGTATATCGAATGACAAGTGGGGCCATGACGCTGATACAAGGGGCAATACACGGGTAGGATTAGATTTTTAAATGGAGCTCTACAGCGATGGCACGGAGGAGGTGGCATGCGGGGTGCCGAGATGAGATCGACGTCCACAATGAACTGCATGAGGCGAGACCAGACGCATTAGATAGATATGAACTAGACGCGTTTAACCATGCAAAGAAGAGAAGAAATGGTCGACGACATCGAAGACTACGTCAAAACTTTGACTGACCGTGTCGGACACGAACACGAGCAATGTAGAGAAAACTAGTGTCTCTCCTTTCTGGCGTGTATAGGTGGGTGCTAGGAGAGTGTGGTGGCGAAGGGAAAGACCTCGCGGCGGTCTGTGGCGTCCAGCATAGCGGGTCGGCGTGGCCGTGCCCACAGCGGCGTGCATGCATGTTCGGCATTGGCATCAGCATGTACGTTCGGCATTGGCCTCGGCGGTATCTCTGGTGTGTCAGTGATCGAATGAGGGGACGGGATTGAGGGTGCATCCCGACGTTGACCTAGCAGTGGCGGCGAGCATAGCCGTTCTGACCATGCCGATATCGGCATCGGCATCGTTTGGAGGCTGTGGTGCTCGAATCAAGTTGGGATTTGTTTCTCGTAGGCCAAAATGAATTTGAAACAAGTTTCATGTTGAAGGTTAGGTAACGAAAGTTTGTAACTATCCCAAAATTATACTAGCGCCATGGTGAGGTTCTTTTTGATAGAGCTATACGGTTGGGCAAACTTTTTTGACACTTTTTAGATAGGGTTCCTTGTTGTTACACGTATGGCATCATGTATGGAAAATTTGTGGTCATTTGGAGATGTTCGAAAAAATCACTTTGCTTAAGCGCATGCCGTTTCGTCTCGCTGAAACCAGCTTTTCTAACAAGGTGATTTTTTCTACCTTCTCTAAATAACCTCAAATTTCATACAGCTGATCTTCTATACATAGATAGATAGATTGTTTCGTTTTTACATTTTTCGAACTTTTTATTTCCCTTTATAATACCCAATTGATTTTCAGGTCAAAACCTCGAAAAACAGCATCATGTATGGCATCATTTCACCCTAAATTTCAAATTTTCTGAAACTTTCCCTTTTAGATATTCCTTGTTGTTATAGGTATGCCATCATGTATGCCAAACTTGGTTAGGTCTCACTGAAACCAGCTTTTGTAACAAATTAGGTGATGGTTTATCATTTTTTTTGCGTGAAAAGTAATGGCTACAACAAATTGTTGATGGTTTATCATTTTTTGCGTGAAAAGTAATGGCAACAACAAATCGGTGATGGTTTATCATTTTTTTGCGTGAAAAGTAATGGCTACAACAAATTGTTGATGGTTTATCATTTTTTTGCGTGAAAAGTAATGGCAACAACAAATCGGTGATGGTTTATCATTTTTTTGCGTGAAAAGTAATGGCTACAACAAATTGTTGATGGTTTATCATTTTTTTGCGTGAAAAGTAATGGCAACAACAAATCGGTGATGGTTTATCATTTTTTTGCGTGAAAAGTAATGGCTACAACAAATTGTTGATGGTTTATCATTTTTTGCGTGAAAAGTAATGGCAACAACAAATCGGTGATGGTTTATCATTTTTTTGCGTGAAAAGTAATGGCTACAACAAATTGTTGATGGTTTATCATTTTTTTGCGTGAAAAGTAACGCCTAAAATAGTTTATAATTTTTAGCGCGTGAAAAATAATACAGAAAACCGCCCTTCAGCATACTTAGAGGGTGGAAGCTAATTAACCGCCAACAGAGAGAGAGAGGGGTTATCCTGCCCGTTCCCTATATCATACGATCAACGGTCGGCGGGCACGATCCGCGTGACATGGGCTAGACCAATCAGGGCGATGATGCACGTCTGCGAGAATTTGTGAAGAGAGAGGGCAAAACTGAGTACTATCAAGAAACCAAGGGCACCTGAGTAGTAAACAGACTAAGGGATTCAAATTTGAGATTTGAAAAATGGAAAATGTGTGTTTTGTACAATGAAACCCATCTTGGCCTACCTCAAACTATTTGCAATACCAATATACATCAGTGTGAGAATTGTGGCCTCATTTAGACAAAGTATGATTTGGGGGAAGCTGTTTTGGGAAGGGCTTGTTGTGGAAAACCATGCACCTTCATAGCTACTAGGTGATTTGAGAAGTGGCAATTTGTGGTAAAACTTGATTTATCTATGATTTATCTATGATTTGAGAAGTGGCAATTTGTGGTAAAGACTCCATGAGTAAGTGCCACTCTTTTTAGGATTTTTTTGCACATTAAATGACTCATTTAACTAGTTAATCCCATTTGTTGACTCTCTGTTGACCAGCCACTTGAGGGTAAAACTGAGTATATTGCACTAGCCAGTATTAGCACTCGAGGGGAAAATTGAGCACACAAAAAATGCTAGTATAAGACTCGAGGGTATACCTGAGTATATCTAAATTTCCAGGGTTAGACTCGAGGACACGTGCAATTGTTGACGCGTAGACGCGGGTCGCGGTGGAGAAGTCGAGACGTGCAATCGTGGACGCGTGTCGCGTTGCAGAAGTCCAAGACGTGCAGACGTGCACCGGTGCACGCGTAGGACGCGGGTCGCATTAACCACCCCTCGCCTTTATAGACGCCTCCTCGCACTCTCTCTGTCACTCTCACTCGCTCACGCATCGCCAACTCTCTCACGTCCCATCATCTTCTCCAAAGCAAAAAACCCTCTCCCTCTCCCTCTTCCTCTTCCTCCGCCGTAGAGATGGACAAGGAGAATGCCAATCCCATCGTCGAGGTGGGCTCAAAGCGCGACGCCTCCATCTTCGGCGCCGTCCCCTCTACGGACGACGACGCCTCCGCCGCCGCCGTCGCCGGTGCATCGGACGCTGCTGCCGCCGGTGGCAGTCAGATCCCGGCGGGATGGGTCGACCCCTACGACCCCGTGCCGTACGTCCCGCCCCCGAACCCCTACGACACCTCCCTGGAGGACCCATGGAACGAGGTAACTACGGTTTGCTTCCTTTTTTGTTCCCCATTCCTTTTTGAACCCTATTTTTGCTGGTGTAGATGGATCTGTAGATGGATGAGTATTGGGCTAATATTTGCGCCGATTTTATTCCATTTTGTTTTGATCACTTCTTGATTTCGTTTAAGATTTGGGGTTCGGCTTTCGGTTAATTTATGCAAGTAATATTGGATCTCAATCAGTTAATTTATGCAAGTAATCATGGGATCTCAATCAGTTATTTTATGCACTAATCAAAAGATATCAACCGTTTAATTTTGCAAATAATCTCGAATGTGTTCAAGTTTAGATCTAGTTCAGATCTAGAATCTGTTTCTTTGCCTATGATGAATGGTTGGGCACAAATTTTTACAGGGAGGGTTCAGCGAACCATTGCTGTGTACAAATCTGTTGTGCATGAGCTTTAGTTCGCTAACACCTTCCCTGTAGATATATAATCATGTCCACTCTAACTGAGGCTGACTCTGTTTTTCTTAACTTTGTTATCATGTACGTTAGTCATCGTTGCAACTCATTCACTAGTTTCTGTTTGATATGGATCAGATGTCTGGCAGCGACGTCGGCAGCGACGAAGAGGAGGAGGACGTCAAGACTCGCCAGGTCCTGCGGAGGCTGCAGGTCGGCCAGTACATCTCCTACTTCGCCAAGGAGGTGTACAGGTGCCCCTTCTGCACCAGGAGACTCGGCGCCACGGACTTCAACTGCCTCGTCACGCATGCTGAGAACATCAGCAACACCTTCCCCAACGTCGGCACGACGGTGAACGTCCACTCCTTCCGCGCCAAGCACAGGGCGCTCGGCATGCACCTCCGCAGCTTGCAGCGGGTGGAGATCTCCGCCGGCCGCATGCCTCCGCTCAAGCCCAAGGCTCCCAAGGGGAGCAAGAGCAACAAGTGGAGGCAGAGCCAGATGGGGTAGGCGGAGTCCCTGGACGTGTGCTGCTGCTGCTGCTGCCTCCTAGTTTGTTGTTGGGATCCCTTTGTTGTTAGCTAGGGATCCCTTGTTGTTATGTTAGTATGATGGTGCTGTGAAGAACCTGTTACTATGTTGGCTGCTGTGTATGCAGCCTATTATCTATCCATATTATCTAGGGATTATCTATCCCTAGTCTACTATATTTTGTTGGCCGTACTTAGTTTTCTTGATTTACTATGACTGTGAATTTATCGTACATTATCCTGGAGATTTGCTTCTAGATTTAACTACATACATATGGACCAGAGGGAGTACTAGATTTGCTGCCATATTGGGCAAACAACGAGGGCCAAAAGGCACAAATAATTGAAGAAAGTCAGAAATGCAAGCTTCTCTAGATTTTATACTAATTTGGTGAAAAGGACAGAGAGAAAGAGGGGAAAAAGGTGCACTTAATAATGCCAATTTTGGGCCGAGAGAGACAGAACCCAGCTCCTGCTCACGTGCAACCAAACGCTTCTCGTCCTGTCCCACGCGGTCCCTTTCTACCAGCCCCACGCGACGCGGGCCCACACGATGCGGCCCCACACGACGCGGCCCCACACGTGACAGAACGGTCAACTAAACGGGAATCCTGCCGTCTGAGTTGCTTCTGCGGGTTTCAGACAAACGTTTGGGGGTAAAACTGAGGAAAAACTAAGGAGCTGGGGAAAACTGAGTACAACTAAGGTTTAGGGGGTAGGGCTAGGGTTTAGGTTAAAGGTAAGTATTTATGGTTAGGTATATGTTTAGGGTATAGGGTTAGGGTTAGGGTTTATGATGCATGGTTCTGCAGCTCCGGTGTCGTGGTTTAGGGTTTTAGAGGGGTTTTAGTGCTCGAAGCCTCCCCAGTTTAGGGTTTAGGGGAGCTACTTTTGCACCATTAGACCTTGCACCACACTTTGACACATATCATAGGTCCACATGCAAGATTTGGTGGGGTTCCGGTGCTCCGGCGGTCGTTCTCCCCCTCCTTCCCCCAAAACAGCGGAACGTGTGCCCCGGCGGGTCTACCCCCTAGATTTCTCCGCGCGAGGGTGCACCAATGTAACTTTTCATTCTTTTAGGTTTTTTTAGGACATATACACATGGAGAACCAAGATTGGGACCCTTTGGCACATATACCCGCAGCTAGAGCCATTATCACACGATCGAGGGTGTGCCTGATCTACTGGTTAGGGTTTGGTGTAGGGTTAGGGCTAGGGTTTAGGGGGTAGGGCTAGGGTTTAGGTTAAAGGTAAGTATTTATGGTTAGGTATATGTTTAGGGTATAGGGTTAGGGTTAGGGTTTATGATGCATGGTTCTGCAGCTCCGGTGTCGTGGTTTAGGGTTTTAGAGGGGTTTTAGTGCTCGAAGCCTCCCCAGTTTAGGGTTTAGGGTTTAGGGGAGCTACTTTTGCACCATTAGACCTTGCACCACACTTTGACACATATCATAGGTCCACATGCAAGATTTGGTGGGGTTCCGGTGCTCCGGCGGTCGTTCTCCCCCTCCTTCCCCCAAAACAGCGGAACGTGTGCCCCGGCGGGTCTACCCCCTAGATTTCTCCGCGCGAGGGTGCACCAATGTAACTTTTCATTCTTTTAGGTTTTTTAGGACATATACACATGGAGAACCAAGATTGGGACCCTTTGGCACATATACCCGCAGCTAGAGCCATTATCACACGATCGAGGGTGTGCCTGATCTACTGGTTAGGGTTTGGTGTAGGGTTAGGGCTAGGGTTTAGGGGGTAGGGCTAGGGTTTAGGTTAAAGGTAAGTATTTATGGTTAGGTATATGTTTAGGGTATAGGGTTAGGGTTAGGGTTTATGATGCATGGTTCTGCAGCTCCGGTGTCGTGGTTTAGGGTTTTAGAGGGGTTTTAGTGCTCGAAGCCTCCCCAGTTTAGGGTTTAGGGTTTAGGGGAGCTACTTTTGCACCATTAGACCTTGCACCACACTTTGACACATATCATAGGTCCACATGCAAGATTTGGTGGGGTTCCGGTGCTCCGGCGGTCGTTCTCCCCCTCCTTCCCCCAAAACAGCGGAACGTGTGCCCCGGCGGGTCTACCCCCTAGATTTCTCCGCGCGAGGGTGCACCAATGTAACTTTTCATTCTTTTAGGTTTGTTTAGGACATATACACATGGAGAACCAAGATTGGGACCCTTTGGCACATATACCCGCAGCTAGAGCCATTATCACACGATCGAGGGTGTGCCTGATCTACTGGTTAGGGTTTGGTGTAGGGTTAGGGCTAGGGTTTAGGGGGTAGGGCTAGGGTTTAGGTTAAAGGTAAGTATTTATGGTTAGGTATATGTTTAGGGTATAGGGTTAGGGTTAGGGTTTATGATGCATGGTTCTGCAGCTCCGGTGTCGTGGTTTAGGGTTTTAGAGGGGTTTTAGTGCTCGAAGCCTCCCCAGTTTAGGGTTTAGGGGAGCTACTTTTGCACCATTAGACCTTGCACCACACTTTGACACATATCATAGGTCCACATGCAAGATTTGGTGGGGTTCCGGTGCTCCGGCGGTCGTTCTCCCCCTCCTTCCCCCAAAACAGCGTGTGCCCCGGCGGGTCTACCCCCTAGATTTCTCCGCGCGAGGGTGCACCAATGTAACTTTTCATTCTTTTAGGTTTTTTTAGGACATATACACATGGAGAACCAAGATTGGGACCCTTTGGCACATATACCCGCAGCTAGAGCCATTATCACACGATCGAGGGTGTGCCTGATCTACTGGTTAGGGTTTGGTGTAGGGTTAGGGCTAGGGTTTAGGGGGTAGGGCTAGGGTTTAGGTTAAAGGTAAGTATTTATGGTTAGGTATATGTTTAGGGTATAGGGTTAGGGTTAGGGTTTATGATGCATGGTTCTGCAGCTCCGGTGTCGTGGTTTAGGGTTTTAGAGGGGTTTTAGTGCTCGAAGCCTCCCCAGTTTAGGGTTTAGGGTTTAGGGGAGCTACTTTTGCACCATTAGACCTTGCACCACACTTTGACACATATCATAGGTCCACATGCAAGATTTGGTGGGGTTCCGGTGCTCCGGCGGTCGTTCTCCCCCTCCTTCCCCCAAAACAGCAACGTGTGCCCCGGCGGGTCTACCCCCTAGATTTCTCCGCGCAAGGGTGCACCAATGTAACTTTTCATTCTTTTAGGTTTGTTTAGGACATATACACATGGAGAACCAAGATTGGGACCCTTTGGCACATATACCCGCAGCTAGAGCCATTATCACACGATCGAGGGTGTGCCTGATCTACTGGTTAGGGTTTGGTGTAGGGTTAGGGCTAGGGTTTAGGGGGTAGGGCTAGGGTTTAGGTTAAAGGTAAGTATTTATGGTTAGGTATATGTTTAGGGTATAGGGTTAGGGTTAGGGTTTATGATGCATGGTTCTGCAGCTCCGGTGTCGTGGTTTAGGGTTTTAGAGGGGTTTTAGTGCTCGAAGCCTCCCCAGTTTAGGGTTTAGGGTTTAGGGGAGCTACTTTTGCACCATTAGACCTTGCACCACACTTTGACACATATCATAGGTCCACATGCAAGATTTGGTGGGGTTCCGGTGCTCCGGCGGTCGTTCTCCCCCTCCTTCCCCCAAAACAGCGGAACGTGTGCCCCGGCGGGTCTACCCCCTAGATTTCTCCGCGCGAGGGTGCACCAATGTAACTTTTCATTCTTTTAGGTTTGTTTAGGACATATACACATGGAGAACCAAGATTGGGACCCTTTGGCACATATACCCGCAGCTAGAGCCATTATCACACGATCGAGGGTGTGCCTGATCTACTGGTTAGGGTTTGGTGTAGGGTTAGGGCTAGGGTTTAGGGGGTAGGGCTAGGGTTTAGGTTAAGGGATTTCTATTTTCGTGCCCTCGGTTCCTTAGTTGTACTCAGTTTTCCCCAGCTCCTTAGTTTTTCCTCAGTTTTACCCAAACGTTTGTCTGAAACCATCACACGTGATGTAACGGCCGGTTGCCCGACGGTTGACCGTTATCTTCTGACTAGTGGGGCCACGTAGAGCCCGCAAAGACACGTCAGACCATCCATCTTTGTTTGACCGTAAGCATCGCTGTATCCCTGACCAAAACGCGAACGAGTGGGGCTTCGGTATATCGAATGACAAGTGGGGCCATGACGCTGATACAAGGGGCAATACACGGGTAGGATTAGATTTTTAAATGGAGCTCTACAGCGATGGCACGGAGGAGGTGGCATGCGGGGTGCCGAGATGAGATCGACGTCCACAATGAACTGCATGAGGCGAGACCAGACGCATTAGATAGATATGAACTAGACGCGTTTAACCATGCAAAGAAGAGAAGAAATGGTCGACGACATCGAAGACTACGTCAAAACTTTGACTGACCGTGTCGGACACGAACACGAGCAATGTAGAGAAAACTAGTGTCTCTCCTTTCTGGCGTGTATAGGTGGGTGCTAGGAGAGTGTGGTGGCGAAGGGAAAGACCTCGCGGCGGTCTGTGGCGTCCAGCATAGCGGGTCGGCGTGGCCGTGCCCACAGCGGCGTGCATGCATGTTCGGCATTGGCATCAGCATGTACGTTCGGCATTGGCCTCGGCGGTATCTCTGGTGTGTCAGTGATCGAATGAGGGGACGGGATTGAGGGTGCATCCCGACGTTGACCTAGCAGTGGCGGCGAGCATAGCCGTTCTGACCATGCCGATATCGGCATCGGCATCGTTTGGAGGCTGTGGTGCTCGAATCAAGTTGGGATTTGTTTCTCGTAGGCCAAAATGAATTTGAAACAAGTTTCATGTTGAAGGTTAGGTAACGAAAGTTTGTAACTATCCCAAAATTATACTAGCGCCATGGTGAGGTTCTTTTTGATAGAGCTATACGGTTGGGCAAACTTTTTTGACACTTTTTAGATAGGGTTCCTTGTTGTTACACGTATGGCATCATGTATGGAAAATTTGTGGTCATTTGGAGATGTTCGAAAAAATCACTTTGCTTAAGCGCATGCCGTTTCGTCTCGCTGAAACCAGCTTTTCTAACAAGGTGATTTTTTCTACCTTCTCTAAATAACCTCAAATTTCATACAGCTGATCTTCTATACATAGATAGATAGATTGTTTCGTTTTTACATTTTTCGAACTTTTTATTTCCCTTTATAATACCCAATTGATTTTCAGGTCAAAACCTCGAAAAACAGCATCATGTATGGCATCATTTCACCCTAAATTTCAAATTTTCTGAAACTTTCCCTTTTAGATATTCCTTGTTGTTATAGGTATGCCATCATGTATGCCAAACTTGGTTAGGTCTCACTGAAACCAGCTTTTGTAACAAATTAGGTGATGGTTTATCATTTTTTTTGCGTGAAAAGTAATGGCTACAACAAATTGTTGATGGTTTATCATTTTTTTGCGTGAAAAGTAATGGCAACAACAAATCGGTGATGGTTTATCATTTTTTTGCGTGAAAAGTAATGGCTACAACAAATTGTTGATGGTTTATCATTTTTTTGCGTGAAAAGTAATGGCAACAACAAATCGGTGATGGTTTATCATTTTTTTTGCGTGAAAAGTAATGGCTACAACAAATTGTTGATGGTTTATCATTTTTTTGCGTGAAAAGTAATGGCAACAACAAATCGGTGATGGTTTATCATTTTTTTTGCGTGAAAAGTAATGGCTACAACAAATTGTTGATGGTTTATCATTTTTTGCGTGAAAAGTAATGGCAACAACAAATCGGTGATGGTTTATCATTTTTTTGCGTGAAAAGTAATGGCTACAACAAATTGTTGATGGTTTATCATTTTTTTGCGTGAAAAGTAACGCCTAAAATAGTTTATAATTTTTAGCGCGTGAAAAATAATACAGAAAACCGCCCTTCAGCATACTTAGAGGGTGGAAGCTAATTAACCGCCAACAGAGAGAGAGAGGGGTTATCCTGCCCGTTCCCTATATCATACGATCAACGGTCGGCGGGCACGATCCGCGTGACATGGGCTAGACCAATCAGGGCGATGATGCACGTCTGCGAGAATTTGTGAAGAGAGAGGGCAAAACTGAGTACTATCAAGAAACCAAGGGCACCTGAGTAGTAAACAGACTAAGGGATTCAAATTTGAGATTTGAAAAATGGAAAATGTGTGTTTTGTACAATGAAACCCATCTTGGCCTACCTCAAACTATTTGCAATACCAATATACATCAGTGTGAGAATTGTGGCCTCATTTAGACAAAGTATGATTTGGGGGAAGCTGTTTTGGGAAGGGCTTGTTGTGGAAAACCATGCACCTTCATAGCTACTAGGTGATTTGAGAAGTGGCAATTTGTGGTAAAACTTGATTTATCTATGATTTATCTATGATTTGAGAAGTGGCAATTTGTGGTAAAGACTCCATGAGTAAGTGCCACTCTTTTTAGGATTTTTTTGCACATTAAATGACTCATTTAACTAGTTAATCCCATTTGTTGACTCTCTGTTGACCAGCCACTTGAGGGTAAAACTGAGTATATTGCACTAGCCAGTATTAGCACTCGAGGGGAAAATTGAGCACACAAAAAATGCTAGTATAAGACTCGAGGGTATACCTGAGTATATCTAAATTTCCAGGGTTAGACTCGAGGACACGTGCAATTGTTGACGCGTAGACGCGGGTCGCGGTGGAGAAGTCGAGACGTGCAATCGTGGACGCGTGTCGCGTTGCAGAAGTCCAAGACGTGCAGACGTGCACCGGTGCACGCGTAGGACGCGGGTCGCATTAACCACCCCTCGCCTTTATAGACGCCTCCTCGCACTCTCTCTGTCACTCTCACTCGCTCACGCATCGCCAACTCTCTCACGTCCCATCATCTTCTCCAAAGCAAAAACCCTCTCCCTCTCCCTCTCCCTCTTCCTCTTCCTCCGCCGTAGAGATGGACAAGGAGAATGCCAATCCCATCGTCGAGGTGGGCTCAAAGCGCGACGCCTCCATCTTCGGCGCCGTCCCCTCTACGGACGACGACGCCTCCGCCGCCGCCGCCGTCGCCGGTGCATCGGACGCTGCTGCCGCCGGTGGCAGTCAGATCCCGGCGGGATGGGTCGACCCCTACGACCCCGTGCCGTACGTCCCGCCCCCGAACCCCTACGACACCTCCCTGGAGGACCCATGGAACGAGGTAACTACGGTTTGCTTCCTTTTTTGTTCCCCATTCCTTTTTGAACCCTATTTTTGCTGGTGTAGATGGATCTGTAGATGGATGAGTATTGGGCTAATATTTGCGCCGATTTTATTCCATTTTGTTTTGATCACTTCTTGATTTCGTTTAAGATTTGGGGTTCGGCTGTTCGGTTAATTTATGCAAGTAATATTGGATCTCAATCAGTTAATTTATGCAAGTAATCATGGGATCTCAATCAGTTATTTTATGCACTAATCAAAAGATATCAACCGTTTAATTTTGCAAATAATCTCGAATGTGTTCAAGTTTAGATCTAGTTCAGATCTAGAATCTGTTTCTTTGCCTATGATGAATGGTTGGGCACAAATTTTTACAGGGAGGGTTCAGCGAACCATTGCTGTGTACAAATCTGTTGTGCATGAGCTTTAGTTCGCTAACACCTTCCCTGTAGATATATAATCATGTCCACTCTAACTGAGGCTGACTCTGTTTTTCTTAACTTTGTTATCATGTACGTTAGTCATCGTTGCAACTCATTCACTAGTTTCTGTTTGATATGGATCAGATGTCTGGCAGCGACGTCGGCAGCGACGAAGAGGAGGAGGACGTCAAGACTCGCCAGGTCCTGCGGAGGCTGCAGGTCGGCCAGTACATCTCCTACTTCGCCAAGGAGGTGTACAGGTGCCCCTTCTGCACCAGGAGACTCGGCGCCACGGACTTCAACTGCCTCGTCACGCATGCTGAGAACATCAGCAACACCTTCCCCAACGTCGGCACGACGGTGAACGTCCACTCCTTCCGCGCCAAGCACAGGGCGCTCGGCATGCACCTCCGCAGCTTGCAGCGGGTGGAGATCTCCGCCGGCCGCATGCCTCCGCTCAAGCCCAAGGCTCCCAAGGGGAGCAAGAGCAACAAGTGGAGGCAGAGCCAGATGGGGTAGGCGGAGTCCCTGGACGTGTGCTGCTGCTGCTGCCTCCTAGTTTGTTGTTGGGATCCCTTTGTTGTTAGCTAGGGATCCCTTGTTGTTATGTTAGTATGATGGTGCTGTGAAGAACCTGTTACTATGTTGGCTGCTGTGTATGCAGCCTATTATCTATCCATATTATCTAGGGATTATCTATCCCTAGTCTACTATATTTTGTTGGCCGTACTTAGTTTTCTTGATTTACTATGACTGTGAATTTATCGTACATTATCCTGGAGATTTGCTTCTAGATTTAACTACATACATATGGACCAGAGGGAGTACTAGATTTGCTGCCATATTGGGCAAACAACGAGGGCCAAAAGGCACAAATAATTGAAGAAAGTCAGAAATGCAAGCTTCTCTAGATTTTATACTAATTTGGTGAAAAGGACAGAGAGAAAGAGGGGAAAAAGGTGCACTTAATAATGCCAATTTTGGGCCGAGAGAGACAGAACCCAGCTCCTGCTCACGTGCAACCAAACGCTTCTCGTCCTGTCCCACGCGGTCCCTTTCTACCAGCCCCACGCGACGCGGGCCCACACGATGCGGCCCCACACGACGCGGCCCCACACGTGACAGAACGGTCAACTAAACGGGAATCCTGCCGTCTGAGTTGCTTCTGCGGGTTTCAGACAAACGTTTGGGGGTAAAACTGAGGAAAAACTAAGGAGCTGGGGAAAACTGAGTACAACTAAGGTACCGAGGGCACGAAAATAGAAATCCCTTAGGTTAAAGGTAAGTATTTATGGTTAGGTATATGTTTAGGGTATAGGGTTAGGGTTAGGGTTTATGATGCATGGTTCTGCAGCTCCGGTGTCGTGGTTTAGGGTTTTAGTGCTCGAAGCCTCCCCAGTTTAGGGTTTAGGGGAGCTACTTTTGCACCATTAGACCTTGCACCACACTTTGACACATATCATAGGTCCACATGCAAGATTTGGTGGGGTTCCGGTGCTCCGGCGGTCGTTCTCCCCTCCTTCCCCCAAAACAGCGGAACGTGTGCCCCGTCTACCCCCTAGATTTCTCCGCGCGAGGGTGCACCAATGTAACTTTTCATTCTTTTAGGTTTTTTAGGACATATACACATGGAGAACCAAGATTGGGACCCTTTGGCACATATACCCGCAGCTAGAGCCATTATCACACGATCGAGGGTGTGCCTGATCTACTGGTTAGGGTTTGGTGTAGGGTTAGGGCTAGGGTTTAGGGGGTAGGGCTAGGGTTTAGGTTAAAGGTAAGTATTTATGGTTAGGTATATGTTTAGGGTATAGGGTTAGGGTTAGGGTTTATGATGCATGGTTCTGCAGCTCCGGTGTCGTGGTTTAGGGTTTTAGAGGGGTTTTAGTGCTCGAAGCCTCCCCAGTTTAGGGTTTAGGGTTTAGGGGAGCTACTTTTGCACCATTAGACCTTGCACCACACTTTGACACATATCATAGGTCCACATGCAAGATTTGGTGGGGTTCCGGTGCTCCGGCGGTCGTTCTCCCCCTCCTTCCCCCAAAACAGCGGAACGTGTGCCCCGGCGGGTCTACCCCCTAGATTTCTCCGCGTGCACCAATGTAACTTTTCATTCTTTTAGGTTTTTTTAGGACATATACACATGGAGAACCAAGATTGGGACCCTTTGGCACATATACCCGCAGCTAGAGCCATTATCACACGATCGAGGGTGTGCCTGATCTACTGGTTAGGGTTTGGTGTAGGGTTAGGGCTAGGGTTTAGGGGTAGGGCTAGGGTTTAGGTTAAAGGTAAGTATTTATGGTTAGGTATATGTTTAGGGTATAGGGTTAGGGTTAGGTTTATGATGCATGGTTCTGCAGCTCCGGTGTCGTGGTTTAGGGTTTTAGAGGGGTTTTAGTGCTCGAAGCCTCCCCAGTTTAGGGTTTAGGGTTTAGGGGAGCTACTTTTGCACCATTAGACCTTGCACCACACTTTGACACATATCATAGGTCCACATGCAAGATTTGGTGGGGTTCCGGGGCGGTCGTTCTCCCCCTCCTTCCCCCAAAACAGCGGAACGTGTGCCCCGGCGGGTCTACCCCCTAGATTTCTCCGCGCGAGGGTGCACCAATGTAACTTTTCATTCTTTTAGGTTTGTTTAGGACATATACACATGGAGAACCAAGATTGGGACCCTTTGGCACATATACCCGCAACTAGAGCCATTATCACACGATCGAGGGTGTGCCTGATCTACTGGTTAGGGTTTGGTGTAGGGTTAGGGCTAGGGTTTAGGGGGTAGGGCTAGGGTTTAGGTTAAAGGTAAGTATTTATGGTTAGGTATATGTTTAGGGTATAGGGTTAGGGTTAGGGTTTATGATGCATGGTTCTGCAGCTCCGGTGTCGTGGTTTAGGGTTTTAGAGGGGTTTTAGTGCTCGAAGCCTCCCCAGTTTAGGGTTTAGGGGAGCTACTTTTGCACCATTAGACCTTGCACCACACTTTGACACATATCATAGGTCCACATGCAAGATTTGGTGGGGTTCCGGTGCTCCGGCGGTCGTTCTCCCCCTCCTTCCCCCAAAACAGCGGAACGTGTGCCCCGGCGGGTCTACCCCCTAGATTTCTCCGCGCGAGGGTGCACCAATGTAACTTTTCATTCTTTTAGGTTTTTTAGGACATATACACATGGAGAACCAAGATTGGGACCCTTTGGCACATATACCCGCAGCTAGAGCCATTATCACACGATCGAGGGTGTGCCTGATCTACTGGTTAGGGTTTGGTGTAGGGTTAGGGCTAGGGTTTAGGGGGTAGGGCTAGGGTTTAGGTTAAAGGTAAGTATTTATGGTTAGGTATATGTTTAGGGTATAGGGTTAGGGTTAGGGTTTATGATGCATGGTTCTGCAGCTCCGGTGTCGTGGTTTAGGGTTTTAGAGGGGTTTTAGTGCTCGAAGCCTCCCCAGTTTAGGGTTTAGGGTTTAGAGGAGCTACTTTTGCACCATTAGACCTTGCACCACACTTTGACACATATCATAGGTCCACATGCAAGATTTGGTGGGGTTCCGGTGCTCCGGCGGTCGTTCTCCCCCTCCTTCCCCCAAAACAGCGGAACGTGCCCCGGCGGGTCTACCCCCTAGATTTCTCCGCGCGAGGGTGCACCAATGTAACTTTTCATTCTTTTAGGTTTGTTTAGGACATATACACATGGAGAACCAAGATTGGGACCCTTTGGCACATATACCCGCAGCTAGAGCCATTATCACACGATCGAGGGTGTGCCTGATCTACTGGTTAGGGTTTGGTGTAGGGTTAGGGCTAGGGTTTATGGGGTAGGGCTAGGGTTTAGGTTAAAGGTAAGTATTTATGGTTAGGTATATGTTTAGGGTATAGGGTTAGGGTTAGGGTTTATGATGCATGGTTCTGCAGCTCCGGTGTCGTGGTTTAGGGTTTTAGAGGGGTTTTAGTGCTCGAAGCCTCCCCAGTTTAGGGTTTAGGGTTTAGGGGAGCTACTTTTGCACCATTAGACCTTGCACCACACTTTGACACATATCATAGGTCCACATGCAAGATTTGGTGGGGTTCCGGTGCTCCGGCGGTCGTTCTCCCCCTCCTTCCCCCAAAACAGCGGAACGTGTGCCCCGGCGGGTCTACCCCCCTAGATTTCTCCGCGCGAGGGTGCACCAATGTAAATTTTCATTCTTTTAGGTTTGTTTAGGACATATACACATGGAGAACCAAGATTGGGACCCTTTGGCACATATACCCGCAGCTAGAGCCATTATCACACGATCGAGGGTGTGCCTGATCTACTGGTTAGGGTTTGGTGTAGGGTTAGGGCTAGGGTTTAGGGGGTAGGGCTAGGGTTTAGGTTAAAGGTAAGTATTTATGGTTAGATATATGTTTAGGGTATAGGGTTAGGGTTAGGGTTTATGATGCATGGTTCTGCAGCTCCGGTGTCGTGGTTTAGGGTTTTAGAGGGGTTTTAGTGCTCGAAGCCTCCCCAGTTTGGGGTTTAGGGTTTAGGGGAGCTACTTTTGCACCATTAGACCTTGCACCACACTTTGACACATATCATAGGTCCACATGCAAGATTTGGTGGGGTTCCGGTGCTCCGGCGGTCGTTCTCCCCCTCCTTCCCCCAAAACAGCGGAACGTATATTATGGAGATGTACATGTAAATTTTTTTGTCAAAATCTTTCCACACTTCGAAATACGTTTTGTTGGTAGAGGGAGCATACGCACCCGGGAGCCGAATTGAATTTCCGAAGCCTGAAAAAATGACAACACACATCTATGTTATATATGCAATGCCAAAATCTGGGTGTGAAATATTCAACCAGATCTGACACTATTCACATCAGCAAAAGTATGATTTCTCTAAGTTGATCCTATGATCCTACCTAATGGGGAGATCCTATACAAGTCTACCCCGAGCTGTGCCTCATAAACAAAGAGACGATAGAAGCAAAGTTTCTTAACAAGCAAATACAAATAATTAACTAGGCATGGATCTTGGAGAAGTCGTCAGTAATTGCCTGGCTTCGTCAGCCACGGATTATCACTCTTCGGGCTCTGCTGATCACTCTCCGTCGTCCACGGATCATCACTCCACTGATCAGCACCAGTCCACGACTTCTTCCTCAGGTCCTGCCAATAATCACTACTCTTCGGCGCATCACTACCCTCCAGCCACTGCTCATCATTCATCTTCGTCCGTTTGCCATGAGGGGGACTTGTCTGCTGGGTGTTGTCGCTGGAAGCTGGTGCCTTCAAGATTGCTAGTTCAGCCTGCGCGCTTGCAAGTTCAGCATTTAACCTTGCTATTTCAGCTGCAGCATTTCTCTGTGCATGTTCAGCTTCGATCTCTGCTGCATTGCATTTGCGACACAGACGTCCCCTCAGCTTGTCTTCCTTCTTGCAACCGGGGCAAAACACAAGGTAACGCAGGAAGAACCATATCTTAACGTAGAGCTGGTAGCTCACGTAAGCATCTTTAGCTGCATACTCCAGGTTTAAATCAGACAACGGCTGCTCTTCCCAGTAATTGTGCCTGTCTCGAGGGAATTTGCTCTTCATCTCGCTGTACGACTCGTCCAAGATGCTAGTTGCAAGACTAGCCATTCCATCCCTCATTAATTTTCCTCTCTCGTTGAGACCTTTGACGTTGACAATTTCCTGGATATCGATCCAGTTCTCCCTAGGAATTATAATCTTCTCGTAATATAACTTTATAAAATCTGTTCTCTTGTCAACGCTGCAGAACACAATTTCTTGATTTTGAAGGAATGAGCGCAGCGCCGGACATTCCCCGTTGGTCCTGAAAACAAAAATTTAGTACTTGCGAGATCAACACTTGAATAAAATTTGGGACTACGAAGCTAGTCTATATGCAATCTCATAGCTTGAATATAAAATTTGAAACTACATAAGTTTAGTAAGTTCATGATCAACAGTCTGAATATTATCTAGTCATAATTCATTTGGTACTAATAGAATGCATGAACAACACTTTTATGAAATGTGTAAGTGCAATTGTTTAGTCATTGAAATTTCATTTTGCATCATATAATTTTGAAACTAACAAAATTCTATTAAATGCAAGATCAAGACTCCGGAAATTTGCTTGTGATAATTAATTTGGTATAATGAAATCCAGTACATGCTAGATGAGCATATGGATAGATTCAATTTGATGCAAAAATTTAGTACTTGCGAGATCAACACTTGAATAAAATTTGGGAATACGAATGTTTAGTCTATGCAATCTCATAACTTGAATAAAATTGACATAAGTTTAGTAAGTGCATGATCAAGAGTCTGAAAATTATCTAGTCATAATCCATTTGGTACTAAAAGAATGCATGACCAACACTTTTATGAAATGTGCAAGTGCAAATTTTTTAGTCATTGAAATATCATTTTGCATCATATAATTTTGAAACTAACAAAAGTCTATTAAATGCAAGATCAGGACTCCGGAAATTTGCTTTGTGATAATTAATTTGGTATAATGAAATCCAGTACATGCTAGATGAGCATATGGATAGATTCAATCTGCAAGATCAGGACACCATGCTTTGTGGCTTTTGTTACACAAAACACAGAAACAAAACTAGTTTTGCAGCTAGCACGGTTTGTAGTTTAATTTGTTGCACCTAGCCCAATGAACCAATTTGTAACTTGCTGTTGCACGAATTCCCAGTTAGAAAACACAGAAATATGACTCGGTCTGAAACTAAATTCACAATTCAACATCATATAGCTAAGTACACGGTTCATTAACACAAGAATTCCCCTCTCCACAATTTCTTTCAATAAAATGCACAATCCCATATTCTTGAAACTGCCTTGCGAATTATGGTGCATGTGAGTTGCAATTTTCTCTCAAACAGAGAAACCAGAGCACTCGAGATTAACTAAAACAGATCAAGATTAACTAAAACAGAGCACTCGAGGGTGACTTGGTTCATCATGCACTAGCGATTAACTAAAATCTGAGCAAGATTAACAAAATCAGAGCAAGATTAAGTAAATCAGAGCAAGATTAAGGTCTACAAACCAGGAAAAGTGGCAGACGAGGACGTGGTTCCTCATGCACAGCTGAGCGACGGCGAGGTAGTTGTCTACTTCGTGATTGGGGTCCTCCCGAGTGTACTCGAGATCCAATCCTACAAATTTGTTCTCTTCTTCTTCCGCATACCACTGCGCGTACATCTTCAGGTACTTGCTCATCGTCTCCTCCTCGTTTGTGTAGACCACTTCGATCTCCTTGCCGCCATGGACGGTGAAGGTCCTGATCTGAGTAATGGGCTGCAGCGGAACAGAGGAAGAGGAAGAAGAAGCAGCGTCCATGGCGCGGAGGAGGCAGAAGCGGCGGAGGAGGAAGCGGCGGAGGAGGCAGAAGCGGCGAGGCAGAAGCGTCTTGGCGCGGAGGAGGGTTTTTCGTGTAGTGGGAGTAGTGGAAGCGGAGTGGAACCGTCAAGAAGCGGAGAGGCGGAGGAGGGAATTTCTGATTTATTATAATTAGTAAAAACAGAGAATGAGGGTTCCATTTTACCTGCTGGCCCCTAATCCACATAAAATTACCGGAAATGGCCCAACCCAGTGGTATCTACTGCTAGATGGCCCCACACGTCAGTGGGTGCCATTTTGCCCCACCCACCCCAAAATGTCCCCATAAAATTACCAAAAGCAACTTTCTCCCCTGTCTCACTCTCTCTCTCTCCCAACCCAGCCGCCACTGCCGCCTCTTCCTCTCCCAACTCCGTCGGCCGAAGCTCCGTCAAGCAGCTCCGTCAAGCTCCGTCGGCCGAAGCTCCACTGCCTCGATCCGTCGGCCGAAGCTCAGGTTAATTTGGGGGATGAGCGGGGGATTTTCTAGGGTTAGCCGTACTTAATCTCGGGGGATTTTAATTGGGTTTTTTTGTCCGAGCGGCGATTTTCCTAGGGTTTGATCGATTCAAAGTAGATTCTAGTGCTAGAGTAGATTTTCCTGGTTTAGATTGATTCAAAACATGTGTAGTGCTGCTAGTGCGAATGTCAATCTGAAACTAAACATCCCAACTTAGTTTTAATTAATGTGTAATTAATAGTTTCATAGTTCTCAAATTGATCACTGCTTGTTATTAGGTCGACACCATGGACCCCTATGACTATGAAGTTGCCATTTTGGTCCCATCCAAGAAGGCCGTGGAGACCATCGACATCAGCTCATCCTCCGAAGGTGAGGATGGTGCTCTAGATAGGGTTCATGTCAAGCAAGAGAAAGCTGATGATGCTGCAGCAATGGATTGTGCAGCTGATCATGAGGAAGTTGCTCCTCCTCCTGCTGCTGATGTCCATCTGACTCGTCGAGGTAAAATATATATATAGTAGTTATAGATGCAGGATATAGGTCAAATGCTTAATTAGTCTCGGTTTGGCATAATAGCTAGTCAATTTGTAGCATTCAAGGAATACTTCAGTTTCTATAAATACTGTTGGTTTGATATATACTTCAGTTTTAGGAAAACTTTAAACTAGGCCTTATTCCCTGGTTTCTTTATATGTAGGTCCCAGGATAGAGGCAGGTGAGGAATGGGATGACTTTTGCATGTATCCCAATCTAGTGGAAATGAATCCTACACAAGTTGAAACCCTGAGATATCTTGTTGACCAAAAGCGCCCCGCAATTCCTTTTTATGTGTGCACTATAAAGAGTGCAAGTTCCGTGGAAGGCAGTTCCTCCAGAATGGTAAATAATTACTCCATCTCAAGGATGTTTTTGCATCTTTATATGTTGACAATTACTTCATCTGAACGAAGTTTTGCATCTTATAATCTGCAGTACTTCAACCGGAAGTTTACCCAGCAGTACATCTCGACGAATATGCAGCTTCCAGACAATGACTTTCTTGTCTCTTACAGTGAGAGACATGGTGTGAAAGTGAGGATTTTCCAGGGCAAAGGGAAGTGTGACGGTGCAGTGATCACAACAAACTGGAGTGCTGTGGTGCGGAAGAGCAAGATGAAGGCAAATGATATCTTTGTGTTTTGGTTCCGCATTCGCGCCCGGGGCGGTCTCAAGTTGTATGTCAGGAAGCTCGAGAAATGAGCTAGCAGGCTGAACCTCTCTAATTAAGCTAGTAGTACTATATATATGTGTGTATGAGCTCAAGTAATATGAGCGTTGAACCTCTTATCGATCGATCTGGTACTATCTAATGGCCTGTTGGTCGATGTAATGTGCTCAAGTAAATGAGCGTTGAACCTCCTCGGTAGTATCTATAATTAACGTGTCCTTTTGGTACTATGTTATTGAGCTCAAGGCTGCACTATATATGTGTAATATAATGTGCTTTTGGTGGTCTATATATGCTGGAGTATATATAGATATATATAGTTTGCTAGCCGTAATTAATTATTAGTCATATATTAGCCTGTTGCTTAGCTAATGCTCCTGTACAAATTAACTGTTGTCCTAAATCAGTATCCCCTCTGATAGATTATGTAACAAGATCATATCCATAACTATAAAAAAAAGAAGTTGCCTTAGTTCCACTATGTAAAGGATAAAGGATGGTAAGCTGACAAGATCTCTCCAATAGCTCCACTGGTTAACTGGCACGTTGACACATCTAGAGGTGCTGGGTTCGACTCCCAGCCCTCACACTTTTTGATTTTTTTTGGCGCCCAGGAGAGGCCCAAATATCCCTTCCGAATCCAACTCCCTCCGATAACCTAGCAGAAATTCGAATCCAACTCCCTCCGCAACTCGGCGGCGGCGGTGGCGGTGGTCGGCGGCGACGGTGGCCCTCTCCGACGACGAGCCCTCTGGTGGGGCATCTCCCGGTCTGCACCCCTCTCATCTCTCCCCTCTCGATCTGTTCTTCTTCGTCAGTTCACAATATCGAATCTCTGTGATCCGAGGTGACGGCGGTGGTGGGTGTGCCAGCGCTGCGTCCGAGCAAGGGATGTGCTGTCCATCTGGCTCGCCGACGACGAGCCCCTCGCCCTCGCCGACGACGAGCCCCTCGCCCTCTCCAGGACGAGCCCCTCGCCCTCTCCAGGACGAGCCCCGTCCCTCTCCAGGACGAGCCCCGGCCCTCTCCCACGACGAGCCCCTCCGCATCTCCCGGTCTGCACCCCTCTCATCTCTCCCCTCTCGATCTGTTCTTCTTCATCAGTTCACAAAATCGAATTGAACTGCTGTGCATTGCTTGAAATTGGAACTGCTGTGCAGTTAGGTGTGTGCTAATTGCATCATTTTGTTCTTCCGCAGATGGACAGACGCTGGATTACAACAAGAATTAGAAGGCTTTCCCCTGAACACACAAAGGGAGTGGCAGAGTTTATGCAGTTTGTTCGCTTGAGTGCTGCCAATGATGATCAGGTGCTGTGCCCATGTCGTAGCTGTCTTAACCGGTGCACAAAACCTCTAGATGTAGTAGAGGCTCATTTGCTTCTTTTTGGGATGGCAAGCACTTATGACCGATGGGTCTTCCATGGAGAACCATTACATCCTGTACCTGAAGCTGGACATGGAGGACAAGGAGGTGCACCTGAAGCCGGACATGGACATGGAGGTGAACCTGAGGCTGGACATGGAGGTGATGCAGGGGCACACCATGTTGGTGGAGGTGATGCAGAGGCACACTATTTTGGTTTGCAAGAGGAAGATGGTTACGAAGATGATAGAATTCCTGATCTGCTTGCTGATTTGTACAAGTCAGAACCGCAAGGTGCTGGAAAGGACACTATATTTGCTGAGTTGATAGAGGAAGCCAAGCGCGCAGCCAGCGATGGGGGTACAATGTCAAGGTTTTCACTCACAGTCAAGTTACTTCAGGCCAAGTCGTACTACCGGATTAGCAACGTTGCATTCAACGCGATACTCCTGATTTTGGCCTTGCAATACCCTACTAGCTCAATACCAAAGTCATACGAGGAGGCACTTAGCATAATCGGCAGGTTGGGACTTGGTTATGATAGTATCCATGTGTGCCCGAATAACTGTGTATTGTTCCGGAAGGATTATGCCAAGGAGAATAATTGCCCCAAGTGCAAAGCCTCCAGATGGAAAGATGCTGATGGTAGGAGACAGATCCCAGAGAAGGTGCTGAGGCACTTCCCATTGATTCCAAGGCTGCAAAGAATGTTTCTTTCAAAGGAGCAATCAAAGGAAGTACAGTGGCACAAACTGAAGCGGCAAGACGTGGAGAATGATCTCAGTCATCCAGCAGACGGGGATGCATGGAAGGATTTTGACAATATTCATAAAGACTTTGCCGCTGATGCCAGGAACATAAGGCTTGGACTTGCCACGGATGGTTTTAATCCCTACGGGAATATGAGCAACTCCTACAGCATGTGGCCTGTATTCGTGGTGCCATACAACCTTCCGCCGTGGGCATGTATGGATCAGTCCAACTTCATGCTTGCATTGCTAATCCCTGGTCCATCCTCTCCAGGAAAAGATTTTGATGTCTTCATGGAGCCTTTGATGGAAGAGCTGCAGGAGCTCTGGAAAGGTGTAAAATCGTATGATGCCAATAGTCCAGACAAGTTTGATCTCCGTGCTGCAATCTTATGGTGTATTCATGATTATCCGGCACTGCACACATTGTCAGGGAGGGCCACAGCTGGTTACCAGGCATGTGTGCGTTGTGACAAAGAGAATTGCTCCAAGAAATTAAGGAACAAAATCTGCTTTATTGGGCACCGCCGTTGGCTACCTCGGCACCATCCTTGGAGAAATAGCAAAGAATTCGATGGTGCTTCTGAAAGCCGTGAGAAGCCAGCGGAATTCACTCCAGAAGAGCTGAAGCAACAGCTTGATAGGGTTAGAGATGTGATACCAGGCAAGCTTCAGAAGAAAAGGAAACGTGAGGACGGTCAGTGTTGGAGCCGTAGATCATGTTTGTGGGACTTGCCATACTGGGAAGATCTAAAGCTGAGGCATAATCTCGATGTAATGCACATCGAGAAAAACATCTGTGACAATTTGATTGGTACTTTCATGAACATACAAGGCAAGACCAAAGACACTGTCAATTCAAGGCTTGATTTGGAAGACATGGGCATAAGACGTGACTTGCATTTGCAGCCTGTTTCAGCTGACTCTTTTGAGATGCCACAGGCGTGGTATACAATGAGTAAACAAGAAAAAATTGCTTTTTGTGAATTCATAAAAGCTGTGAGGTTTCCAGATGGGTACGCGTCTAACATATCCAAGTGTGTTGCTTCTGATAAGTGCAAGCTTCAAGGGCTGAAGACCCATGACTGTCATATATTGCTTCAAAGGATCTTACCGGCTGGCCTTCGAGGAACAATCCATGAAGACATATATGAAGCGGTTGCTGAGCTTGGAAATTTCTTCAGAGAGCTGTGCTGCAAAACACTGAAGAGAGACGTTCTGGACAGACTTGAAAAGGAAATCGTAGTTATTCTTTGCAAACTTGAGAAGATCTTCCCCCCATCTTTCTTCGACGTGATGGTGCATTTGGCCATCCATTTACCAAAAGAGGCAAGGCTTAGAGGCCCAGTGCATTACGGTTGGATGTACCCAGTCGAAAGAAGGTTGCTAACATTGAAGCGTTATGTCCGGAACAATGCCAGGCCGGAGGGATCGATTGCCGAAGCATATATTGTTGATGAGTGCCTGACATTTTGCTCGAGATACTTCGACGATGTTGAAACAAGATTCAACCGTCCAAGTAGAAATCCGGAGCGGGATGATTCACATATTGGTGATCTGTCTGTTTTCAAACACGGTGTGAAATTTATTGGAGCCTCTCAATATGTGTATGCAGGTGAGGACTATGACAACATGGTGTGGTATGTGCTCCGAAGTTGCCCTGAGGTTGATCCATACATCGAGTACGTTTCTCTTCATCCCCATATATAGATAGGTTATTGCAGCATGTCCAAATAATAATTAGGATCTATTTTCTGTTGCCATTCCAGCCTGTGCAAACAAGAGTTGAACCAACGAGGTGGTCAGATCAATGTTGATAGATGGCTTGCCAAGAACTTTGCTAGATGGTTTCAGACTCATGTGAGATCTTTAGCTGGTTTATTTCTGAAGATTGGAAAAGTTCATGATATAAATTTTCTGTGTGTGTTACTCACCCCCTGGTTGATTTTTTGCAGATTGGAAAAATGCGAAATGATGTCTGTCCTGATCTCTATGCTTTGGCGTGCAAACCAGATTTTAGAGTGAGACTATATTCGGCATGTGTTGTTGACAGTGTTCGGTACCATACTGTTGACCGCGAGAAGAACAGAAAGACACAAAATAGTGGAATCGTTTCTGAGGGAGATCATGATGGCAACATCATTGACTTCTTTGGTCAGCTGAAATCCATCATCAGATTGCAATACAACTCCAGCGGTGGCGTCCATCGGTCAGTTGTCCTCTTCCGGTGTGACTGGTTTGACCTTGGTGGTAGGAAACCCGGATTCGACGATGATGGACACTTCAAGAGTGTTAACACAGAAAAGTTTTGGTACAAGACTGATCCTTTCATTCTGACATCACAAGCAACCAAGGTCTTTTATGTGCCAGACACTAAGTTGAAAGGAAAATGGCAAGTTGTGCAGAAATTTCACCATAGACATCTATGGAGTGTAAAAGAAAATGAACAGGGACCCGGTGTTGCTGTACTATCATATCAAGATGAAGATTCCAGTCAAGTTCCTGTGCAAGAAAAAGAAGGCACTGCACGGAGTAGGACGAGAAGTGACCAGGAACGTGTGCTACTTGAAAAAGTCATTGTGGACAAACTGAAGAAACGGAGCAAGGAGGTTGTGCCTGAAGAAATCGAGGAGGTTGATCAGACAATGTACCAATATTGCAGTGATGATGGTGATGATGGAGGAAATAGGACTAGGAATCGTCCAGTTTCCGAAGAAGATGAATAGCAGTTTGAATCTGTAGTTTGTGTAATGGATGAATAGCAGTTTGAATCTGTAGTTTGTGTAATGTCAGTTTATTTCAGATTATGTGTCAGGTTGTTTGGCCCAGAATTTATGTTGAACATGCCAGCTTGTTTTCCCCAGAATTTATGTTGAATATGTCAGCTTTTTGTTCCCAGAATTTGTGCCCAATTTTTTTGGGGAATCCATGCCCAATTTTTAGGGGAATCCATGCCCAATTTTTTCAATACATGGCTGACGCCGGCGACCATATATGGGCGGCGCCGCCGTGCATGGCTGACGCCGGCGACCATATATGGGCGGCGCCGCCGTACACATTTTCAACAGAACTCATTTTCAACAGAACACATTTTCAACTGAACAGAATTGCACACATACATAGACATGGTTCAAATTCAGGAACTAAACATTGTGGCACGAACAGACAAATGTTTGGAATTACAACACAATAACTCTAGCATATACTCTAGCTTCTTCTCCTCCTGACCAACAGATCACTGAATTCACCCTAATTTCAGTTCGTACACATCACCCAGGTACAACAGATGACAAAAGCTACAGATAGCACCCAAACCATGAAGCCTCTCATTTTCTTTGGTTCAGGGTTGCTCTGTTTCCTTGCAGCAAGCAGAAACTTTTCTTCCTGGAGCCTCTCAATTTCTACCTGGAGCCTCTCAATTTCTTCATCTCGATCCCAAACAGCATCACGCAGATCACGAACTAACTCTTTGTGACGTGCATCCAGCGGATCATCAATCCACTTAAACACTTTACACCCTATTCCACCAGCAATCTGACAGATGAAGAACAAAAGAGGATAAGTAAGGCATAGTAGAAAAGAAACTTCAGAAGACGGCGGGCTCCAGGAAATTCAGAATGGGGGCGGGGGGGCGTGCTCGAAGACTAACCGAGCGAATTTTGCAGTTCCGGTATCTTCTCCCAGGATTCGGATCACTCCAAGAAATCCATTGCGGCATCTTCTCGCCACAGTCACATACGTCGGCGGGCTCATAATCGAATGGCCGCTGCCGATACGGAATGGGCGTGCCCGGCCGCCGCCGGCGACGCGACGACGCTCCTGACCTAGAAGAACTGCCCGAGCAGGCTGGGAACTGCGCCGCCATGCAACAGATGCACCTGGTCGGAGGGATTTTGGTCGGAGGAGGAACCCTAGCTAGATGCACCTGGTCGGAGGGATTTTGGTCGAGGTGGAGGGATTTTGAAGACAACTGATTAGTCTATCATGTCTATATACATGGACAACCATACTTTTGTCAACAACACTATTGTAGCAAAGCGGTAGGGAGTGGTAGTGCGGCAGCGCCAGGTCGAGGGTTCGAGTCCCCGCAAACGCAATTTTTGCCAGTTATTTCCATCGGGAGCCACTCCAACCCCGGATGGGCCGTCGGGCCAGCAATTCAACCCCCGGATGGGCCGTCGGGCCAGCAATTCAACCACCGGATGGGCCGTCGGGCCAGCAATTCAACCACCGGATGGGCCGTCGTGGGGTAGGCCAGCAGCCAGCAGCCCAAAATGGTGGACGGCACAGAGAAAAAAAATAACAAGACGCCTTTGTCCCACAAGTATCAGTTGGTCCTACATGTCAGTTAGTTCAAGCCAGTTGCTTCCAGTGACACGTGTGAGGCGCGTGGGACCCGAAAAGGGACACATAGGCAAAATGGATGACATGGCAGCCAAACACATACCATTGTATTGAGCCAAATGCCAATGACGCTATTGATTTGTCGCAATCGGCATCGGGAAAACGTCGTAGGCCACTTAATTTTGCTAATGACGTTTTGACCTAAATTGCCAATGACGTTTTTGCCCAATAACGTCACGATTTTCTAGGGTTTTGCCCCCCCGGAGTGGCCAAGGACGGTCAAAGCTAGGAACGTCATAAAGCTATGACATTTTGATTTCCAGTCATAAAAAAACGTCATATTATGGCAGATTTCTTGTAGTGCATGCTTACTTATTGCACTTATTATATTACTTTGTGTTGACAATTATCCATGAGATATACATGTTGAAAGTTGAAAGCAATTGCTGAAACTTAAATCTTCCTTTGTGTTGCTTCAAAACCTTTTATTAAGAATCTATTGCTTTATGAGTTAACTCTTATGCAAGACTTTTTGATACTTGTCTTGAAAGTACTATTCATGAAAAGTTTTTGCTATATGATTCAATTGTTTAGTCATTATCTTTTTGTTAGCAAACTATATACCATTGCTTTGAGTCACTTCATTCATCTCATATGCTTTACAATAGTATTGATCAAGATTATGTTGGTAGCATGTCACTTCAGAAATTATTATTTTTATCGTTTACCTACTCGAGGGCGAGTAGGAACTAAGCTTGGGGATGCTTGATACGTCTCCAACGTATCTATAATTTCTTATGTTCCATGCTAGTTTTATGACAATACCAACATATTTTAGTCATACTTTATAATGTTTTTATGCATTTTCCGGGACTAACCTATTAACAAGATGCCACAGTGCCAGTTCCTGTTTTGTGTTGTTATTGATTTCAAAAAAGTTAGTTTACGAATATTCTCGGAATTGGACGAAACAAAAGTCCACGGTCCTATTTTCCACGGAGCCTTCCAGAACACCGAAGAGGAGTCGAAGAGGGGCCACGAGGTGGCCACACCATATGGTGGCGCGGCCTCACCTCTGGCCGCGCCGGCCTATGGGGTGGGCCCCTCGGGCGCCCCCGACGCTGCCCCTTCGCCTATTTATTCCTTCCGTCGCGAAACCCTAGTACCGAGAGCCACGATACGAGAAAAGTTCCAGAGATGCCGCCGCCGTCAACCCTACCTCGGGGGTTCAGAAGATCGCCTCCGGCACCCTGCCGGAGAGGGGAATCATCACCGGAGGGCTCTACATCACCATGCCCGCCTCCGGACTGATGCGTGAGTAGTTCATCCTTGGACTACGGGTCCATAGAAGTAGCTAGATGGTTATCTTCTCCTCTTGTGCTATCATGTTTAGATCTCGTGAGCTGCCTATCATGATCGAGATCATCTATTTGTAATGCTACATGTTGTGTTTGTTGGGATCCGATGAATATGGAATACTATGTCAAGTTGATTATTGATCTATCATATATGTTATTTATGTTCTTGCATGCTCTCCGTTGCTAGTAGAGGCTCTGGCCAAGTTGATACTTGTGACTTCAAGAGGGAGTATTTATGCTAGATAGTGGGTTCATGTCTCCATTGAATCTGGGGGAGTGACATCAACCCCTAAGGTTGTGGATGTGCTGTTGCCACTAGGAATAAAACATCAATGCTTTGTCTAAGGATATTTGTATTATTTACATTACACACATTACTTAATGCAATTGTCTGTTGTTTGCAACTTAATACTGGAAGGGGTGCGGATGCTAACCTGAAGGTGGACTTTTTAGGCATAGATGCATTGGATGGCGGTCTATGTTCTTTGTCGTAATGCCCTAAGTAAATCTCATAGTAGTCATCATGATATGTATATGCTTCTCTATTTGTCAATTGCCCAACCGTAATTTGTTCACCCAACATGCTATTTATCTTATTGGAGAGACACCACTAGTGAACTGTGGACCCCGGTCCATTCTTTTACATCTGAAAAACAACCTACTGCAATCATTGTTCTCTTTTGTTTTCTGCAAGCAAACATAATTCTCCACACCATACGTTCAATCCTTTGTTTTCAGCAAGCCGGTGAGATTGACAACCTCACTGTTAAGTTGGGGCAAAGTAGTTTGATTGTGTTGTGCAGGTTCCACGTTGGCACCGGAATCACTGGTGTTGCGCCGCACTACACTCCTTCACCAACAACCTTCACGTGGCCTTCATCTCCTACTGGTTCGATAACCTTGGTTTCTTACTGAGGGAAAACTCGCTGCTGTACTCATCATACCTTCCTCTTGGGGTTCCCAACGGACGTGTGCTTTACCGTCACAAGGAGCTACTTTTCTGGCGCCATTACACCCCAGGGATTTCTAACTCCCACACGCCAGCACCCGGCGCGCTCCACCAGTGGCGGCGGCCGGCGACGTTGTTACGCGCTGGAGGAGGGGGAGGACCGTTGTACGCCGCGAGTTCCCGTTCGTACCGGCGACGGAAGAACTCGTTCCAGGCGTCGTATTTGTCGGGGAGGTACCGCTCCTCCGCGCGTTGTTCGTCCCTGAGGGTAACGAGCAGAGCGTCGATCGCGGCGTCGAGCGCGTCGCCTCCCTCCGGAAGAGGCGGGATCGAGACACCCCGCGCTCTGGCGCCATCCACCGGGCGCGCGGAAGTCCGGTGGCGCCAGGTAGCCCGCCATGTGCAAAAGTTGCGCCTCCCACTGGTGTAGGGAACGCCGGCCGAAGCCGTTGTTCGCCGCGCCGTCGCCGTAGCCCGCCATTGCTCGCTCGAGGAGGATTGGGGAGAGAAGACTGGGCTGGGGAGAGAAGGGAGACGGCGGTAGTTCCGAAATAAATAGAGGGCGCCGTGCGTGAATTCGAGGTGACAAAATTTACTCGCCGCGTGGAATCGACGCATCCGGCAATGACTGACCGGCGGCAGGCTTTGTGCGTGATACGTCTCCGACGTATCGATAATTTCTTATGTTCCATGCTACATTATTGATGATATCTACATGTTTTATACACATTATATGTCGTATTTATGCATTTTCCGGCACTAACCTATTAACAAGATGCCGAAGAGCCAGTTGCTGTTTTCGCTGTTTTTGGTTTCAGAAATCCTAGTAAAGAAATATTCTCGGAATTGGACGAAATCCCAGGGTCCTATTTTTGCACGAAGCTTCCGAAGACCGAAGGGGAAAGGAAGTGGGGCCACGAGGCGCCGCCACAACAGGCGGCGCGGCCTGGGCTTGGCCGCGCGGCCCCGTGTGGCCCCGCGTTGCCCTTCCGCCTACTTAAAGCCTCCGTCGCGAAACCCCCAGAGAGCCACGATACGGAAAACCTTCCGAGACGCCGCCGCCGCGAATCCCATCTCGGGGATTCAGGAGATCGCCTCCGGCACCCTGCCGGAGAGGGAATCATCTCCCGGAGGACTCTTCATCGCCATGATCGCCTCCGGAGTGATGAGTGAGTAGTTCACCCCTGGACTATGGGTCCATAGCAGTAGCTAGATGGTCGTCTTCTCCTTATGTGCTTCATTGTTGGATCTTGTGAGCTGCCTAACATGATCAAGATCATCTATCTGTAATACTATATGTTGTGTTTGTCGGGATCCGATGGATAGAGAATACTATGTTATGGTGATTATCAATCTATTATTTATGTGTTGTTTAAGATCTTGCATGCTCTCCGTTATTAGTAGAGGCTCTGGCCAAGTTTTTGCTCTTAACTCCAAGAGGGAGTATTTATGCTCGATAGTGGGTTCATGCCTCCATTGATATCTGGGACAGTGACAGAAAGTTCTAAGGTTGTGGATGTGTTGTTGCCACTAGGGATAAAACATTGATGCTATGTCTAAGGATGTAGTTGTTGATTACATTACGCACCATACTTAATGCAATTGTCTGTTGCTTGCAACTTAATACTGGAAGGGGTTCGGATGATAACCTGAAGGTGGACTTTTTAGGCATAGATGCATGTTGGATGGCGGTCTATGTACTTTGTCGTAATGCCCAATTAAATCTCACTATATTTATCATATCATGTATATGCATTGTTATGCCCTTTTCTATTTGTCAATTGCCCGACTGTAATTTGTTCACCCAACATGCTTTTATCTTATGGGAGAGACACCTCTAGTGAACTGTGGACCCCGGTCCTATTCTTTACATCGCATACAATCTACTGCAATACTTGTTTTACTGTTTTCTTTGCAAACAATCATCTTCCACACAATACGGTTAATCCTTTGTTACAGCAAGCCGGTGAGATTGACAACCTCATTGTTTCGTTGGGGCAAAGTACTTTGGTTGTGTTGTGCAGGTTCCACGTTGGCGCCGGAATCCCTGGTGTTGCGCCGCATCACATTTCGCCACCATCAACCTTCAACGTGCTTCTTGGCTCCTCCTGGTTCGATTAAACCTTGGTTTCTTTCTGAGGGAAAACTTGCCACTGTGCGCATCATACCTTCCTCTTGGGGTTCCCAACGGATGTGTACATCTACGCGCATCAAGCCTGTTTTCTGGCGCTGTTGCCGGGGAGATCAAGACACGCTGCAAGGGGAGTCTCCACTTCCCAATCTCTTTACTTTGTTTTTGTCTTGCTTTATTTTATTTACTACTTTGTTTGCTGCACCTAAACAAAACACAAAAAAAGTAGTTGCTAGTTTTACTTTATTTACTGTCTTGCTCTCTATATCAAAAACACAAAAAAATTAGTTACTTGTCTTTACTTTATTTGCCTAGTTTACTTTACTACTGTTATCATGAGTAATCCTGAAGTTGAAGTTCGTTCTTTTAAGCAACAAGGTGGAGAAAGTTTTAAAGATGCTTGGTACAGAATTAGTAATGCTCATCATAGGTGCATTAAGAAACACTCCACCACTATCCTTCTTAGGAACTTTTATGTTGGTTTATCTAGTTGGAATAGGTATGTTCTTGATACTCTTTCGGGAGGTAATTTCCTAGGTACTCCCGCTTTAGAAGCTAGTTGCATCATTGAGAGTCTAGTTGGAATACCACCTATTAATGAAGTTAAAATTGAAATCTCTCTTGAAGATGTTATGAAAAAATTGGAAACCATAGAGAAAAAATTTCCAAGTGTTGAAACTAAATTGGAAATGTTATTTGATAAAACTGATGAACTTGATAAATCCTTAGGAGGAATTGATGAAAGAATTAGTATCCTAGGAACTTGTGTTGTTCATGATAATCAAACCAATAGGATTGATGAACTTGAAAAAGCTATGGGAACCTTGGGTTCAACCTTTTCTTCTCTCAAGTATAATGAGAAAGCTTATGTGGGTAAAGAGCAAAAATTCATGTACGCCTCTAAAGTGCCTAAACAAAAGAATTATTATAGGCCTAAAATTGCTAAAACCCCTAGCACCACCATAGAAAATTTAGATAATGGAGCACCTAAAGTACCCTCTGCAACAAGTTGTGTTTGCAAGAAAAATAATGTTGATGCTTCTACTCTTGATGTTACTTGATTTGCACTTTCTGCGCCTAGCTGAAAGGCGTTAAAGAAAAGCGCTTATGGGAGACAACCCATGTTTTTACTACAGTACTTTGTTTTATATTTGAGTCTTGGAAGTTGTTTACTACTGTAGCAACCTCTCCTTATCATGTTTTTGTGAAAGTTGATGTTATATTTGGGATCGCTGCGCAGAAACAGCATTGCTGTCTGTCACGAATTCTGGCACAAGTCTCTGTAGAAAATTCGAAAAAATCTGCAAAATTACGAGCGTGATCCTCAGATATGTACGCAACTTTCATTAGTTTTGAGTTTTTCCATTTGAGCAAGTCTAGTGCCCCTTTCAGGTTCGTCTTTACGGACTGTTCTGTTTTTGACAGATTCTGCCTTTTATTTCGCATTGCCGTATTTGCTATGTTGGATGAATTCCTTTGATCCACTAATGTCCAGTAGCTTTGTGCAATGTCCAGAAGTGTTAAGAATGATTGTGTCACCTCTGAATATGTGAATTTTTAATTGTGCACTAACCCTCTAATGAGTTTGCTTGAAGTTTGGTGTGAAGGAAGTTTTCAAGGGTCAAGAGAGGAGTATGATATACTATGATCAAGAGGAGTGAAAGCTCTAAGCTTGGGGATGCCCCCGTGGTTCATCCCTGCATATTTTAAGAAGACTCAAGCGTCTAAGCTTGGGGATGCCCAAGGCATCCCCTTCTTCATCGACAACATCATCAGGTTCCTCCCCTGAAAATATATTTTTATTCAGTCACATCTTATGTGCTTTACTTGGAGCGTCGGTTTGTTTTGTTTTTGTTTTTGTTTGAATAAAATGGATCCTAGCATTCACTTTGTGGGAGAGAGACACGCTCCGCTGTTGCATATGGACAAATATGTCCTTAGGCTTTACTCATAATGTTCAAGGCGAAGGTTGAAACTTCTTCGTTAAATTGTTATATGGTTGGAATTGGGAAATGCTACATGTAGTAATTCTAAAATGTCTTGGATAATGTGATACTTGGCAATTGTTGTGCTCATGTTTAAGCTCTTGCATCATATACTTTGCACCCATTAATGAAGAAATACATAGAGCTTGCTAAAATTTGGTTTGCATATTTGGTCTCTCTAAGGTCTAGATAATTTCTAGTATTGAGTTTTGAACAACAAGGAAGACGGTGTAGAGTCTTATAATGTTTACTGCACCGGTTCATCCTGAGTTTGCTTCAAATAACCTTGCTAGCCTAAACCTTGTATCGAGAGGGAATACTTCTCATGCATCCAAAATCCTTGAGCCAACCACTATGCCATTTGTGTCCACCATACCTACCTACTACATGGTATTTCTCCGCCATTCCAAAGTAAATTGCTTGAGTGCTACCTTTAAAATTCCATCATTCACCTTTGCAATATATAGCTCATGGGACAAAATAGACTTAAAAACTATCGTGGTATTGAATATGTACTTATGCACTTTATCTCTTATTAAGTTGCTTGTTGTGCGATAACCATGCTTCTGGGGACGCCATCAACTATTCTTTGTTGAATATCATGTGAGTTGCTATGCATGTCCGTCTTGTCTGAAGTAAGAGAGATCTACCACCTTAATGGTTGGAGCATGCATATTGTTAGAGAAGAACATTGGGCCGCTAACTAAAGCCATGAATCATGGTGGAAGTTTCAGTTTTGGACATATATCCTCAATCTCATATGAGAATAATAATTGTTGCCACATGCTTATGCATTAAAGAGGAGTCCATTATCTGTTGTCCATGTTGTCCCGGTATGGATGTCTAAGTTGAGAATAATCAAAAGCGAGAAATCCAAAATGCGAGATTTCTCCTTAGACCTTTGTACAGGCGGCATGGAGGTACCCCTTTGTGACACTTGGTTGAAACATGTGTATTGCGATGATCCGGTAGTCCAAGCTGATTAGGACAAGGTGCGGGCACTATTAGTATACTATGCATGAGGCTTGCAACCTGTAAGATATAATTTACATAACTCATATGCTTTATTACTACCGTTGACAAAATTGTTTCATGTTTTCAAAATAAAAGCTCTAGCACAAATACAGCAATCGATGCTTTCCTCTTTGAAGGACTGATGTCTACGGGTGCTTCTATTCTTGTAGACAGTGTTGGGCCTCCAAGAGCAGAGGTTTGTAGAACAGCAGCAAGTTTTCCTTAAGTGGATCACCCAAGGTTTATCGAACTCAGGGAGGAAGAGGTCAAAGATATCCCTCTCAAGCAACCCTGCAATCACAAAGCAAGAAGTCTCTTGTGTCCCCAACACACCAAATACACTTGTTAGATGTATAGGTGCACTAGTTCGGCGAAGAGATAGTAAAACACAGGTGGTATAGATGGTGGTAATATTGCCGAAAGTAAAGATGCAGTAAAACAGAAACAAGCGGCGCCAGAAAATAGCTTGCTGGCGTAGAAAGCAATTCTTTATGGTGGAAACAAGGCCTAGGGATCATACTTTCACTAGTGGACACTCTCAACATTGATCACATAATAAATAAGTTCTCTTCCTTGTGCTACATATACTCTTGTTGGATGATGAACACCACTAATTGTGTAGGATTACACGAACCCTCAATGCCGGAGTTAACAAGCTCCACAACATTCGATATTCATGTTTAAGTAACCTTAGAGTATAATAGATCTTTGCAAAATAGACCAAGTACTAACATAGCATGCACACTGTCACCATCACACTACGAAGGAGGCATAGATCACATCAATACTATCATAGCGATAATCAACTCCATAACCTACAAGAGATTATGATCATAATCTACGACAAGAACTACACAATGCACACACTGTCACCATTACATCATGCAGGAGGAATAGACTACTTTAATAACATCACATGAGTAGCACATAGATAAATAGTGATACAAAACACATTGCAATCATAAAGGGATATAAATAAGCACTTCACTACGCCATTCATAACAGTGAATAAGTATTCTGTGAAATATAGCCTAAGAGACCCACACGGTGCACACACTGTCACCTTTACACACGTGGGACAAGGAGTCTCCGGAGATCACATAAGTAAAACCCACTTGACTAGCATAATGACATCTAGATTACAAGCATCATCATATGAATCTCAATCATGTAAGGCAGCTCATGAGATTATTGTATTGAAGTACATGGGAGAGAGATGAACCACATAGCTACCGGTACAGCCCCGAGCCTCGATGGAGAACTACTCCCTCCTCATGGGAGCAGCAGCGGTGATGAAGATGGCGGTGGAGATGGCAGCGGTGTCGATGGAGAAGCCTTCCGGGCACTTCCCCGTCCCGGCGGCGTGCCGGAACAGAGACTCCTGTCCCCCAGATCTTGGCTTCGCGATGGCGGCGGCTCTGGAACTTTTCTTGTACCGTGGCTTATTCGTATCGTGTTTTAGGTCAGGGACCTTATATAGGCGAAGAGGCGGAGTCGGAGGGCTGACGAGGCGGCGACACACTAGGGGGCGCGGCCAGCCCCAGCCGCGCCACCCTGTCATCCGGGCCCACAGGGCCTCCTCTCTGGCTCTCGGGTGTTCCGGAAGCTTCGTGTGATTCTAAGACCCTGCGGATTTCGTCCGATTCCGAGAATATTTCCTTACTAGGATTTCTGAAACAAAAAACAGCAGAAAACAGAACTGGCACTTCGGCATCTCGTCAATAGGTTAGTTCCGGAAAACGCATAAATATGACATAAAGTATGCATAAAACATGTAGATATCATCAATAAAGTAGCATGGAACATAAGAAATTATAGATACGTTGGAGACGTATCAGCATCCCCAAGCTTAGTTCCTACTCGTCCTCGAGTAGGTAAACGATAACAATGATAATTTCTTAAGTGACATGCCATCATAACCTTGATCATACTATTGTAAGCATATGTAATGAATGCAGCGATCAAAAACAATGGTAATGACATGAGTAAACAAATGAACCATAAAACAAAGACTTTTCATGAATAGTACTTTCAAGACAAGCATCAATAAGTCTTGCATAAGAGTTAGCTCGTAAAGCAATAATTCAAAGTAGAGGTATTGAAGCAACACAAAGGAAGATTAAGTTTCAGCGGTTGCTTTCAACTTATAACATGTATATCTCATGGATAGTGTCAATGTAAAGTAATATAACAAATGCAATATGCAAGTATGTAGGAATCAATGCACAGTTCACACAAGTGTTTCTTCTTGAGGTGGAGAGAAATAGGTGAACTGACTCAACATAAAAGTAAAAGAATGGCCCTTCAAAGAGGAAAGCATCGATTGCTATATTTGCGCTAGAGCTTTGATTTTGAAAAAGAGAGTATAAAAGTAAAGTTTTGAGAGGTGTTTGTTGTTGTCAACTAATGGTAGTGGGCACTCTAACCCCCTTGCCAGACAAACCTTCAAAGAGCGGCTCCCATTTTATTTTTATTTTTGGGTGGCACTCCTTCAAACCTTTGCTTTCACAAACCATGGCTAACCGAATCCTCGGGTGCCTGCCAACAATCTCATACCATGAAGGAGTGCCTTTTTATTTTAGTTTTATTATGATTACACTCCTCCCCACCTTTGCTTTCTCAAGCCATGGCTAACCGAATCCTTCGGGTGCCGTCCAACAATCACATACCATGGAGGAGTGTCTATTTTTGTTAATTAATTTGGGACTGGGAATCCCATTGCCAGCTCTTTTTGCAAAATTATTGGATAAGCGGATGAAGCCACTAGTCCATTGGTGAAAGTTGCCCAACAAGATTGAAAGATAAACACCACATACTTCCTCATGAGCTATAAAACATTGACACAAATAAGAGGTAATAACTTTTGAATTGTTTAAAGGTAGCACTCAAGCAATTTACTTTGGAATGGCGGAGAAATACCATGTAGTAGGTAGGTATGGTGGACACAAATGGCATAATGGTTGGCTCAAGGATTTGGATGCATGAGAAGTATTCCCTCTCGATACAAGGTTTAGGCTAGCAAGGTTATTTGAAACAAACACAAGGATGAACCGGTGCAGCAAAACTCACATAAAAGACATATTGTAAACATTATAAGACTCTACACCGTCTTCCTTGTTGTTCAACCCAATACTAGAAATTATCTAGACCTTAGAGAGACCAATTATGCAAACCAAATTTTAGCAAGCTCTATGTATTTCTTCATTAATAGGTGCAAAGTATATGATGCAAGAGCTTAAACATGAGCACAACAAATGCCAAGTATCAAATTATTCAAGACATTCTACCAATTACTACATGTAGCATTTCCCGTTTCCAACCATATAACAATTAACGAAGCAGTTTCAACCTTCGCCATGAACATTAAAAGCTAAGAACACATGTGTTCATACGAACCAGCGGAGCGTGTCTCTCTCCCACACAAGCATTTATTCAAACAAAAACAAAAACAAAAACAAACAGACGCTCCAAGTAAAGTACATAAGAATGTGACGGAATAAAAATATAGTTTCACTAGAAGAAACCTGATAAGTTGTCGATGAAGAAGGGATGCCTTGGGCATCCCCAAGCTTAGATGCTTGAGTCTTCTTAAAATATGCAGGGATGAACCACCGGGGCATCCCCAAGCTTAGACCTTTCACTCTTCTCGATCACATTATATCACCCTCTTCTATTGACCCTTGAAAACTTCTGCCACACCAAACTTCAAGCAAACTCATTAGAGGGTTAGTGCATAATCAAAATTCACATGTTCAGAGGTGACACAATCATTCTCAACACTTCTGGACATTGCACAAAACTTCTGAAAGTTAATGGAACAAAGAAACCCATTCAACAAAGCAAAAGCGGCAATGCGAAATAAAAGGCAGAATCTGTCAAAAACAGAACAGTCCGTAAAAACGAACCTGATAGGGGCACTTAACTTGCTCAAACGGAAAAACTCAAAACTAATGAAAGTTGCGTACATATCTGAGGATCACGCTCGTAAATTTGCAGATTTTTTCGAATTTTTTACAGAGACTTGTGCCAGAATTCGTGACAGACAGCAATGCTGTTTCTGCGCAGCGATCCCAAATATAACATCAACTTTAGCATAGAAACTTTACTTGGCACAAAAACATGATCAGGAGAGGTTGCTACAATAGTAAACAACTTCCAAGACTCAACAAAACAAAAATTTCTGTAGTAAAATAAACACATGGGTTATCTCCCAAGAAGTTCTTTCGTTATAGCCATTAAGATGGACTCAGCAGTTTTAATGATGCACTCGCAAGAAATAGTATTTGAAGCAAAGAGAGCATCAAGAGGCAAATTCAAAACACATTTAAGTCTAACATGCTTCCTATGCATAGGAATCTTGTAAATAAACAAGTTCAAGAAGCATAATGCAACAAGCATAGAAAGATAAAACAAGTGTAGCTTAAAAAATTCAGCACATAGAGAGGTGTTTTAGTAACATGAAAATTTCTACAACCATATTTTCCTCTCTCATAATAACTTTCAGTAGCATCATGAGCAAACTCAACAATATAACTATCACTTAAAGCATTCTTATCATGAGTCTCATGCATAAAATAATTACTACTCCCAACATAAGCATAGTCATTCTTATTAATTGTAGTGGGAGCAAATTCAACAAAGTAGCTATCAAATATAGGAGGTATATTGTAATCATAATCAAATTTATCCTCCATAACAGGTGGTAACAAAAGACTACTATCATTATAATCATCATAAATGGGAGGCAAAGTATCATCAAAGTAAATTTTCTCCTCAATGCTTGGGGGACTAAAAATATCATGCTCATCAAAACCAGCTTCCCCAAGCTTAGAATTTTCCATAGCATTAGCAACAATAGTGTTCAAAGCATTCATATTAATAACATTCCCATTAGCATGCATATAAAGTTCCATGGGTTTTTTAATTCTCTCTTCAAACACATCATGTCCTAATTCAAGATAAAGTTCATAAAGTTCTCTAATATTTTTGTTGTTTTCCATTATGCCTAACTAGTGTAAACAAGAAACCAAAAGATGCAATTGCAGGATCTAAAGGAAATAGCTTCGAGTACTTACAACGGCGCCGGAAAATAGCTTAGTAGCCGAGATCCGGAGTGTGAGTACCTTTTACCTTTCCTCTCCGCACGGAAAAATAGCTTGATGTCTACGGGTGCTTCTATTCTTGTAGACAGTGTTGGGCCTCCAAGAGCAGAGGTTTGTAGAACAGCAACAAGTTTTCCCTTAAGTGGATCACCCAAGGTTTATCGAACTCAGGGAGGAAGAGGTCAAAGATATCCCTCTCAAGCAACCCTGCAATCACAAAGCAAGAAGTCTCTTGTGTCCCCAACACACCAAATACACTTGTCGATGTATAGGTGCACTAGTTCGGCGAAGAGATAGTAAAACACAGTGGTATAGATGGTGGTAATATTGCAGAAAGTAAAGATGCAGTAAAACAGTAAACAAGCGGCGCCAGAAAATAGCTTGCTGGCGTAGAAAGCAATTCTTTATGGTGGAAACAAGGCCTAGGGATCATACTTTCACTAGTGGACACTCTCAACATTGATCACATAATAAATAAGTTCTCTTCCTTGTGCTACATATACTCTTGTTGGATGATGAACACCACTAATTGTGTAGGATTACACGAACCCTCAATGCCGGAGTTAACAAGCTCCACAACATTCGATATTCATGTTTAAGTAACCTTAGAGTATAATAGATCTTTGCAAAATAGACCAAGTACTAACATAGCATGCACACTGTCACCATCACACTACGAAGGAGGCATAGATCACATCAATACTATCATAGCGATAATCAACTCCATAACCTACAAGAGATTATGATCATAATCTACGACAAGAACTACACAATGCACACACTGTCACCATTACATCATGCAGGAGGAATAGACTACTTTAATAACATCACATGAGTAGCACATAGATAAATAGTGATACAAAACACATTGCAATCATAAAGGGATATAAATAAGCACTTCACTACGCCATTCATAACAGTGAATAAGTATTCTGTGAAATATAGCCTAAGAGACCCACACGGTGCACACACTGTCACCTTTACACACGTGGGACAAGGAGTCTCCGGAGATCACATAAGTAAAACCCACTTGACTAGCATAATGACATCTAGATTACAAGCATCATCATATGAATCTCAATCATGTAAGGCAGCTCATGAGATTATTGTATTGAAGTACATGGGAGAGAGATGAACCACATAGCTACCGGTACAGCCCCGAGCCTCGATGGAGAACTACTCCCTCCTCATGGGAGCAGCAGCGGTGATGAAGATGGCGGTGGAGATGGCAGCGGTGTCGATGGAGAAGCCTTCCGGGGCACTTCCCCGGCCGGCGTGCCGGAACAGACTCCTGTCCCCAGATCTTGGCTTCGCGATGGCGGCGGCTCTGGAACTTTTCTTGTACCGTGGCTTATTCGTATCGTGTTTTAGGTCAGGGACCTTTATATAGGCGAAGAGGCGGAGTCGGAGGGTTGACGAGGCGGCGACACACTAGGGGGGCGCGGCCCAGGCCCTGGCCGCGCCACCATCATCATGGGCCCACAGGGCCCTCCTCTGGTGGCTCTCGGGTGTTCTGGAAGCTTCGTGTGATTCTAAGACCCTGGGCGTTGATTTCTTCCGATTCCGAGAATATTTCCTTACTAGGATTTCTGAAACCAAAAACAGCAGAAAATAGGAACTGGCACTTCGGCATCTCGTCAATAGGTTAGTTCCGGAAAACGCATAAATATGACATAAAGTATGCATAAAACATGTAGATATCATCAATAAAGTAGCATGGAACATAAGAAATTATAGATACGTTGGAGACGTATCAAGGACCATTCTTTTACTTTTATTGTTGAGTCAGTTTACCTATCTCTCTCCACCTTAAGAAGCAAACACTTGTGTGAACTGTGCATTGATTCCTACATACTTGCATATTGCACTTGTTATATTACTCTATGTTGACAATATCCATGAGATATACATGTTATAAGTTGAAAGCAACCGCTGAAACTTAATCTTCCTTTGTGTTGCTTCAATACCTTTACTTTGATTTATTGCTTTATGAGTTAACTCTTATGCAAGACTTATTGATGCTTGTCTTGAAGTACTATTCATGAAAAGTCTTTGCTTTATGATTCATTTGTTTACTCATGTCATTACCATTGTTTTGATCGCTGCATTCATTACATATGTTTACAATAGTATGATCAAGATTATGATGGCATGTCACTCCAGAAATTATCCTTGTTATCGTTTGCCTGCTCGGGACGAGCAGGGGGATGCTGATACGTCTCCACGTATCGATAATTTCTTATGTTCCATGCTACATTATTGATGATATCTACATGTTTTATACACATTATATGTCGTATTTATGCATTTTCCGGCACTAACCTATTAACAAGATGCCGAAAAGCCAGTTGTTGTTTTGCTGTTTTTGGTTTCAGAAATCCTAGTAAAGAAATATTCTCGGAATTGGACGAAATCAACGCTCAGGTCCTATTTTTGCACGAAGCTTCCGAAGACCGAAGGGGAAAGGAAGTGGGGCCACGAGGCGCCGCCACAACAGGGCGGCGCGGCCTGGGGCTTGGCCGCGCGGCCCTGGTGTGTGGGCCCTCGTGTGGCCCCGCGTTGCCCTTCCGCCTACTTAAAGCCTCCGTCGCGAAACCCCCAGCCGAGAGCCACGATACGGAAAACCTTCGGGACGCCGCGAATCCCATCTCGGGGATTCAGGAGATCGCCTCCGGCACCCTGCCGGAGAGGGAATCATCTCCCGGAGGACTCTTCATCGCCATGATCGCCTCCGGAGTGATGAGTGAGTAGTTCACCCCTGGACTATGGGTCCATAGCAGTAGCTAGATGGTCGTCTTCTCCTTATGTGCTTCATTGTTGGATCTTGTGAGCTGCCTAACATGATCAAGATCATCTATCTGTAATACTATATATTGTGTTTGTCGGGATCCGATGGATAGAGAATACTATGTTATGGTGATTATCAATCTATTATTTATGTGTTGTTTAAGATCTTGCATGCTCTCCGTTATTAGTAGAGGCTCTGGCCAAGTTTTTGCTCTTAACTCCAAGAGGGAGTATTTATGCTCGATAGTGGGTTCATGCCTCCATTGATATCTGGGACAGTGACAGAAAGTTCTAAGGTTGTGGATGTGCTGTTGCCACTAGGGATAAAACATTGATGCTATGTCTAAGGATGTAGTTGTTGATTACATTACGCACCATACTTAATGCAATTGTCTGTTGCTTGCAACTTAATACTGGAAGGGGTTCGGATGATAACCTGAAGGTGGACTTTTTAGGCATAGATGCATGTTGGATGGCGGTCTATGTACTTTGTCGTAATGCCCAATTAAATCTCACTATATTTATCATATCATGTATATGCATTGTTATGCCCATTTCTATTTGTCAATTGCCCGGCTGTAATTTGTTCACCCAACATGCTTTTATCTTATGGGAGAGACACCTCTAGTGAACTGTGGACCCCGGTCCTATTCTTTACATCGCATACAATCTTCTGCAATACTTGTTTTACTGTTTTCTTTGCAAACAATCATCGTCCACACAATACGGTTAATCCTTTGTTACAGCAAGCCGGTGAGATTGACAACCTCACTGTTTCGTTGGGGCAAAGTACTTTGGTTGTGTTGTGCAGGTTCCACGTTGGCGCGGAATCCCCGGTGTTGCGCCGCATCACATTTCGCCACCATCAACCTTCAACGTGCTTCTTGGCTCCTCCTGGTTCGATTAAACCTTGGTTTCTTTCTGAGGGAAAACTTGCCACTGTGCGCATCATACCTTCCTCTTGGGGTTCCCAACGGACGTGTACATCTACGCGCATCACGCGCGCAAGATGATGCGATGAGGAGGACGATCGGCCTTTATCGCCGACAAGTCAGGGCCACCAGCCGTGCGGGAAGTTTTCTCGATGTTTTCCCGCGCTTTCGTTTCCTCCGGACTCCCAGAGCGCTCCCGGGGGGCGGGGATGACATGGGCTCGCCGGATGGATGAAAGCCTAAATCCGGGCAAAAACGAGGACCCGGGGGCGCGACTGGGCCGTTTTCGTCCATCCGGATGAAAAAAGGAGTCCTGTAGGCCTTTCCGGGGAGAGGGCTGGAGATGCTCTAAAATGCCGCACTTTGCTAATTACTACTTCGTAATGTTTATAGGATACAAAAGTTAAAAATCATCTAGAGTCTGCCGTAACCAGACACGGAGACTATGCTCGTCGTAAGTAGAGGAGCGTGCAAGCCCGTGTGCCTCGGAAAATCTTATTAATGCTTCACGCGAACCCTAGCGCCGCGGCACGTACCTGTCCCCCTTCGTATCAATGCTTATGGGCTGAGCTCACTTCTCATGCGGTGGCCTTCACGAAGAAGACAAAGACGAGGTCCGCGTGGCCGAACTCGTCGGAGACGGGGAGGACGCGGCGTCGCCAACGAATGTGAGGCCATGAACTAAGGGTTAGGATGCAATTGCGGGAGCTTAGGGTTATGGTGCATGCGTGGGAGCTCGCCGGCAGTAGAACTTAGGGCTTTGAGGGTGTAGAGGGTTGTCGGAGCCGGAGATAGGGTGGGGCTTAGAGGAAGGCCGAGGGCGGCAGCGAACCGACGATGGGCTGCAGTGGAGGTGGGTGGGATGGTGAGGCACTGCGGGAGCGGGCGACATGGACGGCGCTGGAAGGGGTGTGGCTTAGCCAAAGAAGAAGGCGTGGAGGAGGACAATGACGTGATGGTGTCGATTGGTGGGCCGGCTCCATGACAACTTCCTGTGGGTCGGTTTCGTGAAGTGTGAAGTAGTACCGCCCATGTGCCCCTGCAGTTGCCCCTATACATCGCCCGTGTGCGTGCGGGAGTAGGGCATGCACGCGAGCGCCTCCCTCGTGCGTCCTATTGGGCAGGCCTAGGAATGGGTCCTTGGGCAGGTTTTTTCCTTTTTCTATTATTTATATTTTATTTAACAAAATTCAAGATTGGGGACCTTTCATGTTGAAGAAAACTTATATTTAAAAAATTTCCCGACTTAATTTTTCAAATTATAAAAATGTTTAAAAGTAAAATTATTTAAATATAAAAATTATTCAAAGTAAGAAAATTTTCAAACTTTAAAAAAATCATACATGAAAATTATTCAGACTTGAAAATTATTTAAACTTAAAAATTATTCAAAGTTGAAAAAATTTCAAATTTAAAGTTGTTCCAATGATAAAAAAATTCAAATAAAATAATCTTAAATTTAAAAATCATTTATATTTTAGAAAAATATTTTTCATTAAAAAAGAGAGCCAAAAAATAAGCGAAAAACCACAAAAACCGAAAGAACCAGAGCTGGAAGGTTCTGGAACCTTTAGAAAACCGGAAAGACCATACAACATGTTAATAGGTCACGGCCCAGTGGTCACTATTCCTGCATGCACACGGATGATATGTAGGGTTTTCCGTGGTGCTCCTATTCAGCGTGTTTAGCGCTTGTTATGCCACCGACGTCCATAGGAAGACAAGATGGGCCCTGCCCAGCAACTACTTCACCAACAACTCTTCTTCTTCCTCACGTTCGACCTCTCCCTTCTAGCTCTCAAGCCCCCGCCTCCACTGCCAGCCGGACCGCCCACTGCCACCACCCGCGGAGCCTCGCTGCACCGCCCTCCTCCATCCGCCACCCACAACAGGTATGCCGCCACCCGAGCCTCCCTCTAAACCTGCCCACCTCCCCCAACTTCGGCAACACACCCTTCACCCTAAGCCCTAAGAACGAACGCCGGAGAGCCCCGCACCCGAATCCTAAGATCCCAACACCCAAAACCCTAAGTACCCTTCCTCAGCTCCACTGGTGACGAGATCCTTTCCTCGCATCCGTTTGCGACGTCACGGTCGCGACATCCCCGTGAGGTCGATAGTTGAGCTCCTTGTACATCTTCCTCCCGTCTCTGTCTCCAACTTGCAAGGCCAAAGTCGCTCCTCGCGCGAGCGCCAGCACACTAAGAGCATCTCCACCGGCGCCCCCGATAGCATTTTGGGGGCCGGCAGCGAAAATGGGCTCGCACCGGTGCGCCCCAAACGGCGCCGGCCAATTTTGGAGCCCAATAGAATCACCGGCAACCCCATGTCGGCCCCTTCACCAAGGGCGCGAATCGTGTGCGTCGGCACCTCGCGACACGTCTGAAAACGAGTGTGGGCTCCGCCTGGCAGCCAGACACACCGTTTTACCACCTTCTACACACGCCCGAGCCGACTCCCACCCCTCTAGATCGCCACCGTCGTCGTCGCCGTCCCCGCCACGCCCACCCTGCTTGCAATAGACACTGCCGACTGTTTAGGAACCACCGTCCATCGACACGGCCGACACCCCCTCGACCGGCGGCCGCTGTTTCGCCCGGAACAGAGCTCGCCGCCACCGCGATAGTATCTCCCCGCCCGCAAGGTGTTCGTCCAATTGTCGTGATGGACATCGACGACGAGATGATGGTGCAGCTGTTCACGGATGAGAAGAACGCTCAGGCTGTTCGGTGGCAACAGCAGCAGCTGATTCTGATGAACATGTTGCGCGTTCGCCAGCCTTTCTTCGTCGTGCCTCGGCGCGGCGGCTCAAAGCCAGGCAAGAGGAGGAACATCAATCGGCATCGTGAAGCCGGCGCAATGCTGCATGATGCCGACTACTTCAACGACGACGCGACTCATTCGCCGAAGGATTTTCGGCGCCGGTTTAGGATGAACAAGGACTTGTTCTTGAAGATTGTCCACGGCGTCAGGGAGTACGACACGTACTTCATGGCCAAGAAATATTGCACAGGTTTGTGGGGCTTCACCTCAATTCAGAAGTGCACTGCTGCAATGCGCTGTCTTGCATACGGAGCTCCTCCAGATACAGCCAATGACTATCTACGGATGGCAGAGTCGACATGTACAGAGACTCTCTACAGGTTCTGCCGAGCCGTCATAGTGGTGTTTGTTAAAGACTATTTGAGAGCACTAAGAGCAGATGATACAGCTCGGATCCTGCAGAAGAATGCAGCAAGATGATTTCCTGGGATGCTCGGAAGCATTGACTGTATGCATTGGGGCTGAAAGAATTGCCCTTTTGCTTGGCAGGGGATCTACAAGGGCCATACTGGTGAGTGCAGTGTCATTCTTGAGGCGGTGGCAGACCATGAGCTTTGGATTTGGCATGCATTTTTTGGCATGGAAGGAACAAACAATGATATCAACGTGCTGCAGCGCTCTCCGGTGTTTGCCAGTCTAGCTGAGGGACAAGCTCCTGCCGTGAACTTTGAGGTAAACAACCACGCATACAACAAGGTGTACTATCTAGCTGATGGTATCTACCCGACGTATGCTACATTTATGAAGACAATTCCCTCTCCATCAAACGAGATGGAAGCCTATTTTGCAACATGCCAGGAAGTAGCACGCAAGGATGTTGAGCGTGCTTTTGGGGTGCTTCGGCAGCGTTTCGCCATTGTCAGGTACCCTGCTCTCACTTGGTCTGAGGCACGGATGTGGGAGGTGATGAACGCATGTGTAATCATCCACAACATGATCATTGAGAGCGAGCGCGACGCACCTGTGCAGGATGATCATCCATTTGATTATCAAGGGCCACTAGCTTAAAAGTCGTACATCTGAGTGTGCGGTGTCCATCCCTGTTGTAATCTCCCATCGGCCACCGCCATTTCCCATCGACGACCAGCCTACGCCATGAGTGACCTTTCGTGGCCATCCGACTTCGAGAGCAAGGGCAAGTCACCTAGGTGGCGACATTGGTGGGAAAGGGGGGAAACTCCGAGCAGTTCAAGCTCCTCACCGAATGACGTCATCGGCAATGACCCGGAGGCGCATGACACCATCACCGATGACCCGGAGGAGGAGGAGGAGGAAGAGGAGGAAGATGTTAGGTGGGCACGGCTAGAGGCGGAAGAGGAGGCGTCGGCAAAAGAAGAAGGCTCAAGCAACGGAGGAGAAAGCCGCGTACACCAACAACGAGGGGTGTAGAAGGATGACTGGAAGGACTCCTCATCGGAGGGGGAGACCGACTCGTCTGAGGCGACCGACTCGTCTAAGGGGGCGACAAGTAGGAAGCATCACCGTGAAGATGGCGCGGCAAGGCCCTCCAAGAAGAAGTAAACGGTATGTTTATTTACTGTAATAAATTATTGTAGTTTATTTGTTGTTTCAAATTTAAACTATATCAAGAATAGTGTAGGGGGACATATGGGTGAACGCTATCCTTATAAGGGCCCCGGCTGTATTCATAGAACGGTAGGAGACGAATGAGCAGAAACAAACCGCTTCTTCTCCATGTGATCCCTTGGGCAACGGAATATATCAGCATAACTGTTTTCATTGGAACTAACGTTTAGACACTCACATGTGAAGAGCACAGCAAACAAACCACCAAAGAATGTTTTAACAGTCTAGTACATCCTGCAACGTATATAAGATAGTGGCAAAAGGTGCTATTGGTACAGCCTCTTCACATCGCCGGAGGGTGTACCTGATCCAGACGTTCAGAGACATTGCAATTGATACTGAGATGAGACATATAAGAACCACAAAACAACCACCAGCCGGCCAGCGTAAGTGGCAAGCTTCTGGAACATGCAAATTGCCCTTGAACAAGTGGTGCTATGTGTACCAGTACAACTGGATCAAACGAAGTGCGGCCCTCTCATACATATTTCTGGCCTTGAGAAGATTTGTAGCATCTGGCAGAACTCCTTGGCCTTGCTTCCAGCAACTGAGCGGTCAAAAGTTACTGTCATGGTTTGTAGCACTGTTGCCCACTCGAGTAACCGTTTCACAAGAGCAGCTTCATGGTCAGTTGCTCCCCAGTTACTAAGGTTTACTCTTTTGAGGCAATTCAGCGTGAGTTCCTCAGTTTTCCAGTTAGGGGTCTGATCGCAAACACAGCCTGCTGAGCACACAGTTTGTACCTGAAACAAGGTGCATAGCAGAGTAATAAGATTAACTGATATGATTGGATGACATAGCATAAGAATGATGCAACTGGAAATTCAGAGACTGCCATAGCTTAAGAATTGTTAAGATATTTAAGATAATTCTCTTAAGACGTTCACAAAAGAGTAACACCTGGAAATTAGTTTGAAGTCAAACTGGTGCAAAGTATATGATTGTTCTATGCAAATAGCAAGTCACACAACAAACACTATCTTACTATTTACACAGTTAGGTATTGCGCTTTTCTCTGGAATAAAGTCAGGTGTTGTTTTATCGACTGAACAGGATCTTAAATCGTGCTTAGACCATTGTTATTGATGCAACATTTACAAACACATGCTCCAAGCAAGGCACTGTATTAATATTACCCACTAAACTCATTAACTAGTTCATCAAGATTGAACCTCTGTGTAATGCCTCAAGTGACATTCACATCACTGCCTTGCATGTCTAACGACGAGAGCTGCCATAATCTCCTCCAATTCAGACAGCTCCTCTCAGGAAGCCGCTATCTCTTCACCCCTCCTGCACTGGCACCCTCACCTCCCTCCTTTGGGGGTGCCGCCTGCCGGCGGCCTCACCACATGTCATCACCACCATCTCTTTGTATTTGTGAGAATACGAAGTAGGTATCCCATTACTTTGTTGGAAACAAAACCCAGCATCATACTTAATAGTTTTTCTCACTTCGACCAGACTAACGATCTTTAAAGAAGCAAACATATGGCCGAGTTACCAACACCTAGAGTACTATGCATTGTCGCTGGGAGATTCAAAAGCCATATATTTGCCACATATATAATTTGGATCAAAGCATAAAGCCAGTATCAAAGTACCACCTAGGAGTGCCAAGAAATATAAATGCATACTAAAGTATATGAAGCAAACAAAGCAAAGATAGTATTATCACCGGATGGCTAGTTTTGCAGTCAAGTGTAATAGTCAGTTTTCTGACACCAGTACACATACTGAGGAGATGGAACAAACTGGTTCCAAAGGAATGTCCCTCTGGTTCTATATGCAGGTTCATGACCACAATGTTTGGTAGCCTTGTAATGTCTTCCATCAAGTACTCATGGTTAGTAATTTCCTGCAGTAGAATCATAGGAAGTTAGAAAAAAGAAGTAAGGATGGAAATGGCACAAGCATCTCGTTTTTAAAAAAATCAATAACAAACAAGTCTGAGCTCATGTGCTCCCATGAATAATAGTATACTCACAGTGCTAGTGTGCAAAATAAATGCTAACTGCTCAATGGAAGAAAGAAGTAATGGCATTCAGAGGATATCATGCTACTAGGAAGGATAAACGGTTGGATGTGGCAAGCCATGTTTCATTGACTTAGGCAAAGAAAAACTAAGAATAACTCACATAAGAATCAACTCACCAGTGGATAGAGAAGCATGAAACTCAGAGTCTGGATGAGCTTAAAGTGCGACAAAAGCTTGACTACTTTACGTGAATCGTTATGTCCATATACGAAAAAAGGGTAGGTGTCCAGCCGCTGTAGATTTTCCATCTCGCCAAGCTGGGTGGATCTTGGATCATAGGCATCCATCCAAATGAGGGACAACAGCTGGGGAGAGGAGATGGTTGCAACCGGTTGATTCGTGGTCGTGCTGGAATGGAAGCAGCAGACCACACTTAAGAATAGGAGTGCAGGTGCGATAAGAGTGAGCTGCTCCAACCCGTGCACATTGCTCAGCATCAATCGCTTAAGAGACTCAGAATGAATGGTGAAGTTGCCCAACCCGCGGGCATCACGGACGGTGAGACTCTGCAAAGATGGGCACCGCGGTGAGGAGACAGCTTCACCGAGCCACCCTGGATCATGTAGCTGGACGCAACTCAGGTGGAGATCGGTGAGCCGTGCGAATACGCCCAATGGATGCACGGCGAGGCCAATATATCCCAATTCGAGGTGGATCGAGATGGCGCTCTCGAAGCAGGGCAGCTCAAAGGCGCCTATTTCCCCAGCCTCGTCCTCCGATCCGAGCTGCCCCACCGAGTTGACGAGTTTTAGATGGCCGGAGAGGCGGCGCGCGGCGATTGGAAGCCAACCCGCCACGGACTCGGGAGCAGCGTCCAGTAAATCGACGTCGAGGTGGTGGAGCGCCGGCGCTTCATGGGATTCGAGGGCGGCGCGGATGCCGAGGGGCTCAGTGCCAGGGGAAAACCTGAGGTTCGGGAGGAGGGTCCAGAGGCGGCGCCAGCGACCGGAGAGGACGCTGGTCCGAGCGGCGACGGCGGTGTCGACGAGCTTGAGCAGGATCTGGATAAGGAGGTCGTCGGGAAGCGCGCTGAGGCGGTCCTCGCTGCCGCCGCCATCGGAGAGCTTGGATCTCTTGGCGGGGATCTCCCCGTCCCGGCGCGCCATGGAGGGTCGCGTTGCCGATGGATGAGGCGGCGGGACGGCGATGGTCGGAGTCGCCGCCGGCTCACATGTGCGACTGTGGAAAGGCTGGGCTGTCTCCACTCTCCACTGCTAGTGCGAACTGCAAGAGAGTGTCCTCCTAGGTTAATAGTGAGTAATAGAAATAAACGGGCTTTGTTTGTGGGCTGCTGTAATGTCGGGCTTTGTTTGTACGGTGTTATTCTACCCGTATGAAATTGTGTGGCCTGGGAGTACTTCGTTCACGAGCCAAGGACTTTAAAGACGGAAAACCGGCAATTCTATTTGACGCTCCCTGTGAACGTTAGAGCATCTCCACCGGTAACCCTTAAATAGTCGTTCGCATGAGCACCGGCACGGCTGTATCGGGGGGCAGCGGCGGTGCATCCTCCATTTGGGACGTTGTTCCCACACCGATGGCTCCTAAACGGTGGCCTCCAATTTTTTTTTCTTTTTACTATATTTTGAAACAACATATCGATCAAATTTTATTCATACAATCACACACACAAATAGAATTAAATTATTCATACAATCAATCAAACAAATAGTACTTAAATTATTCATACAACCCAACAAACAAATAGTACTTAGGTTTGCCGCAGAATATCAACTGTATGTTGCAAGTCTGCGGCGGTTCTCGTGCTTGGGCACGTGTCTAGATCATCGCGGTTTCCATTTCGACGGTTGATATTCTGCGGCGGTTCCAGTGCTTGGGCACGCGTCTCGATCGTCGCGGTTTCCATTCTGCGGCGAGGGCGGGCACAGATGAATCGAAATTAGAACTCCCGAACTCCACTGCTCCATGTACAACACAAAATGCAATGCCCTAATATAAGAGCATCTCCACTCGGTGTCCTAAAGCAACCAATGGCGGATGCCGGCGCAAAAAAATCGCGCCTAGAACCCCCCCCCCCCCCCCAATTTCTATCAATACAAACATTTGTTCTTCATACATCCATATCAGGGACAAATAATATGAATCGGATTGAGTAAAATAAATTACCAAGAACATAGCGGGTGGTACAAATTTTAGTTACAATAATTAATTACATATGCAACGGGAGTTCGGCGGGTGGTATAAACAGTTTTGTGAATTCCTCGCTAGCTTGGAGGACCGGATGTGCAAGACAATTGGTTGCCATTTGAAGTAGGAGCAGTAGGCGATTAGGAACAATAAGAAAGGTGCGTAGGAGAATTTGACAAAAAAGCGTTGCTGCTAATGCCTAGCAGAAAAGTAGCGTTTAACAAAAAGCCTTGCTGCTAATGGATAGCAGAGTGTGCACTTCACGGGATACAACTTTTTTTGGTGCGACCGACCGTGCGGATCTGCAACTTTTTTTCGTGTAATCGACCATGCGATCGACCGTACGCATCAAGCACATAGCTCCTGTGCACCGAGGCAACGCGTACCGCGTCTACATCGATACATCAGGCTGCTTACTGCTCGAGAGGCAGTCTCACCGAAAGTTTTTTTTTTCTGGGCTGACGGTCTTCTCCGTGAAGGCACTTTTTTTGGGGGGGGACCTTCATTTATTCAGGTTCAATAACAGAAGGAATACAAAGGCCCGGAGGCGGATCAATAAGCCACACACGGCGACCACCATCATCTCGAATAACGCTTCTGGCCAAGCTATGCGCCTCCTTATTCGAGCTCCTACGTTCATGCCCAAACATGAGTTCCTGAAAACCCCCTTTGGACTCGACGATCTCACGTACAATGTGTCCGTAGACCCCCATCGATCCTTCTTCCAGATTGCGGATAACCATCTGGCAGTCACTTGCAATATGCACCTTGGCTGCATTGATATCACATGCAAGAGCAACACCCTCTCTACAAGCCAGGGCCTCCAGGATCCCAGGCAACACCACAGCCGATGCACCTAAGAACTCGCCTTCCTCCGACCGTGCAACTGCAGCAGTCGTCCCCTTCCCCGTCCGTTTGGACACAGCCGCGTCCACGTTTATCTTAACAAAACCCTGTGGCGGCGGAAGCCACTTCGGCTGGCTTGTCGGGGCCTCCACCGTACTCCTCCTCCTCGGCTCCACCCTGCCAAGCGAGATATCGTTGATGAAGGACTCAACGAAAGCATACGTCGAGAGTGGGCTTTGGTAATTTTCCTCGAACATTGCCTTCCTCCTTGCATGCCAAATCGCCCAAAGAGTTACAAAAATTCGAGTCTGATCTTCCGATTTGAGAGTCTCGATGAGATTTGCCAGCCACTTGCGAGCATCACCCTCCTCCGATCGACACATGTGTTCTGTAATGTCCTCATCGACAAGAGCCCATACACAGCGTGCCATGGTACAATCAAGCAACGCATGCCGCCATGAGTCCGCTGCCCCGCACAACCTGCACTGGTCACTGTCGGCCATCCGTCTATGGTGACGGACATCGTTGGTCGGCAAAGATTGCTTTTGAAGGCACATCACCACGATACGCCCGGAGCTAATTAAACTGATCAGATCCACGCTAAACTAGCCATGTGGGACAAAAGAAAAAGAAAAACTACGGCGTGTTTTGCCGAGCGGCCTAAGGCCCGAGTGGATAACACTAATGGGCCGGCCCACCTCATCTGCCTCGCCAGCCCAATTCCAATCAGTACAATACACTGGTGATGGGGAAAACTTATACACCGACCAGGTCGGCAGTTACCGCGCGCCGCACACCCCCCGCGCGCGGTATGGGCCGGCCTGGTCGGCCCATTCCTCGATTTTCTTTTTCTGTTTTCTTGTTTCTGGTTTCTTGTTTCTGGTTTCTTTTTTCTGTTTCTTTTTTCTTTCTTTAATTTTTTAAAAATGTTCAAAATTGAAAATGTTCAAAAAATGTTTTAACTTTTCAAAAAATGTTCAGATTTGGAAATATTTAACTTAAAAAATCTATAATTTTATAAAAATGTTCAAATTTGAAAATCGTTCAAACATAAAAATAGTTCAAAATAAAAAATTGTTCAAATTTGAAAATTGTTCAAACTTAAAAATCGTTCAAACATAAAAGTAGTTCAAAATAAAAAATTGTTCAAATTTGGAAATCGTTCAAACTTAAAAATCGTTCAAACTTGAAATCGTTTAAACTTAAAAATCTTTCAAATTTGAGAACTATTCTAATTTTTTCAAATTATATTTTTAAGAATATTCGTATTTTAGAAATGTTCATGTTTGTGAAAAATAAAAATTTTCCCAAAAAACCCGGATTATGGAAAATAAAAAAGAAGCAGCAGAAAAAAAAGGAAACGAAAAGATAATTACCTTCTAGTGGGCCGCGGCCCAGCTAGCCACCACAGCCACACAGGGGCAGCGAAATGAAACAGCCGGTCAGGATAGTGGGCCGGGCCCAACAATGGCCGGGGGTGTGCGGCTTCACGCTCGGCACCGACCAGGTCGGTGTAAAGCAGCCCCCCTGGTGATGCTCACCATCACCGGCGCAACGTGGCAGGCTGGCAGCGTTGCACACGATGTACAAGGCTAACAGGCACTGCGCAGCCCATAATTTTATTCCCAATTTTACTGTTCTTCATTCGTGATTCAAAAAGAGGCATGCGTAAGACGGTACTACATAGGCAGCAAAATAAATGGATTACAAACAGCGGGCAATGATGCGTCCAGACTAAATACGATATACTACGAAGATTAGGAGCTAGCTGTAGGCAGCGACACGCTACTCAACCTGCTGCTTATTTTGATCTTCCTCGGAGGGTGGCAGGAGCTGCTGATACCTTGGTCTGTTTTTCTTCAGGAGAAGGTAGGTCAGCCAGTACCAGAACAACAGGATCCTGCCCTGCGCGGCTAGCGTGTCCGCGATGCGAATTCCTCCCAGTGAAAATCTCTCCAGCGCCTGCCACAGAGAAGCATGTCTCAAAATAGTGACATTTTTATATAGCCGTAACCATAATAACCCTATAGTGTGGATAACATGTCAACATGAGAAATTTGTTCACTTTTTGTTTTGCGGGTAGCAATTTGTTCAACTGAATACATTGTTATTCCAATTTTCAACAGTGATTCTGTATCACTTCCTGACGCTTGACCAGTTCTATATTTTGTGGTACTAAAACTGCCTTTCGCATGAATGTTCATACCTGTTCACCAGTCTGAATGTCATAAGAATGTTGCTGCTCAAACTGCAGGCCCTTGAACTCATTAATGCTAAGTCCTTGAAAGGCCCTGAAAATCAATGCAAAAGTACATATCCAGATGTTATCTATCGCACTCTATGCTAGGAGCCAACTAAAGTATATCACAAGAAAGTGCATTACCATCTGATCAGAGATGCTTTTGGGATCCAGCGAAATATGACGGGGGTATTATCAGCGTTAACATAGTACCCCCCAAAGACAATGAATACCGTCATAAGGGACGGCCCAAGAGCCATCGCAGCTTCAGTTGTAGGAGCGATTGCTCCAACAGTAAGACCCATTGCCGATGCAGCAAATGATTCAACAGTCACAATGCCACAGAACTTGGCAAATCTGTATACATAGCAAAAAATTATGCATAAGCTGGCCAGTATCAACCTTTACCTACTGGCATGTACCATATGGTGCCGCACAACACACTTTAAACTTTTTTTTGAGTGTAATACTGACCTAGAGATTGTAGGATGAAGTTTAGCCATTGGATAGAGGATGGATCCAAATATCAAAGGAAATGCTGCTCCAATAGGAATCTCGGCTAATAACTTAGATGAGAGATATGGTCCTAGTGCATAGGAACCTTTAGCTCGTTCCCTGTCAACTATAGCTCGTTCTTTCGGGAAAACCCCTACTGTTTTTGTCAGTGCGGCCATTGCTGTGTTTATGGCAGCCACCTAACTCAGAAAATACAAAAGGAAACAGAACAGAGTTAGAAAATATTTGGGAGATAGAATGGAAACAATCATAAGGAAAATAAAAAATCAGAAGGAATTGATTATCTTCCAATAGATCCAGAACAAGAAATGTGTGATTTAAGCCAAGTCATCACAAGATGGAAATACAGCCGAGTGGTATCGAATATTTTCCTACTGTGTGTACTGGAGTTGCACGCATGTGTGGGACATGTGTGTCCGCCTTCTACTATCAAAATGAAAAAAGTTCAATGGGTCATGAAGACCCAAGAAATTCTACCTGAAGAAGTCCCATCCTGTCTTGTACAGAGGTTTGAGTTTTTCCCATTTGCCAGAAAACTGACCCAAATATAATTGCTGAAGCAACAGACATTCTTGCTCTCACCTTGTTTGTTGGTCCATCACGAAAAGCCTGAAATACTTCTCAGAATCAACCAATGATAGTCTTATTCTTCAGGTAGCACCATTTATATTTTAGGCAGCTAAAAAAAAGCTCAAGCTAAGATTTGAACATTTATAAATAATCAATCTAGTTGGGTTTTCTTTTTTTAGTGTCAAGACCTTTCTTTCGTTTCCTTGCATGTTTAATGAAGTAGTGGTCTTGCATCTACTGGAGTCACAGAGTTGGTAAAAGCTCAATCATGCCACAGTTTACTTAATTAAAGTAAATATTCCAAAGATATATCTCCTGAATTTGGTACAGTATAGATCTGATTTATTATAGGTTAAAAGCATATATTTTGTCTAAATAACTTCTGAAATATAGTCTCATAAGTCAAAGTACCAAGGAAATTTTGCACCACAGAAAGTGTAAACTTCGTTATCAGCCTATTCAAGGCAGAAGTAGGAAAATCATGTTTAAAGGGTCAAGCATATTTAGTGAAAAACCTGCATCCAAGCTCTCTTAAACAGCAAACGAAATTCTCTCCACCAACCACGTCTTTGCTTTCTAGTGGACTTCTGAGTGAGTTTGGTAGAAAATTCAGATGCCTCTGAATTTGCTACTGGACTGTTAAATTCAGTAATCAGAACCTTATTAGCAAATTCATCAACTAGATTCTCGATTCTTTTCTGTGATGACTGTACACTTTCAGCTGAGCTATAATCAGTGGAAATTAGATCTGCCAAGAACTCAGCAGGGTTCTCATGATCTGGGCATTTGTACCTGATGGAGTAATCAAATCCAAATTATTAATCAATAATAGTTCAGACGCAGAATAAGCAGAACGAAATATTGTAAAGAACTTAAGCAGTTAAAATAGGCCTGAAGAATGCCTCACAGTGTAAACAGCTAAACAAACATGAGTCATTGTGTCAAGATTCTAGCATAGTGAATATTCAGGACTATCCTAACAATGATGCATACAGTCAAATGATCAAAGTAGTTAAGCTTCAAGTAAGTGCGAAAAATCAACTGTACACCTAGAAGCAGAAAGTGTAAAGGACTATTATATGCCTAGACCTGGAGTACCCTACTCTATACCAACTTGTGAAAGCATAAAGGACTATCATGAGTACCCTGCTCTACGCCAACTTGTGCAAGAATTTATTCAGTACCGTGTGACTACATGATACTATTAGTCATATACTCATATGTTACCATGTTAAATTCGAGATGAATAATACTAAAATGTTGACACATCACCATACCCTTGCTTGCAACAGAGTGACTGTGGCATCTTATGGTGTCAAATACGAAGGAGTGAGATGTTCTACCAAAATCCAGTCTATGGGTGAGTGTAATTTAGCCCGCTAATTGTATTATAAATAAAAACAGGTGCAGTACATACATTCAAAATATGCAGAGATCATGGAAAATATCATAGTTCAGAAAACAATAAATGACAGAAAGAAACGTAAGTGGTGGCAGAATAACAACCCCAATGATGCAAAGTATGTTAGAGGTTCTTCTTTTGCAGGCCCCATATATACAACTTCTCCTTCTGACAGTAGTACAATGTCATCAAATTTGCTATAGACTGAACCTCTCGGCTGGTGTATAGAACATATCACAGTGTGCCCATCTTCTGCAAGCTGTCTAAGAGTCTCCATCACTTTCTCTGCCTGGAATGCATCAAGGCCTAAAAGAAATTCATAACAAAATAAAGTTCATGTGTTATCACTCACAATCTACAGCAGTCAAACCAATGGTTTAAAGAATCTTTGTGACTAATGTTCAGAATAGGATCTCAGGAAAAATGCCACTCATGAAAATTTAACACGTCAACATGGATTTTTCATTAGGCCACTTAAGTTGGAAAGTTGCAACAGCAGCCTATCTCATTTTCCTTTGTGGGATGTGGGTTATACTTAGGTGTGCTGTCTCGCCTGAGACAAATACTTGGTTGATCATACCACAGCCAGGATTTTTTTACAGTTATCATGCACATTTATAGTATTATTATGGTGTGTATTTGTGGGAATAACCAGGATAGCAACCTCCTTGCTCTTTCAAAGGGCAAAAAAATAGTCAAGGTGCCACCTAATCCCAGTTAACCTTCTATTTGACTCAAATAGGTTAGTTTTACTACTTTTTATTTAGTGTTTGTGAATTATTGGTACCTACTTACATACATTTGGTAGATAGAAGAAGTAACCCAAACATTTTCTGCCATGCAGGTAAATCTAATTATAAACTATACAGAAGTAAAATAGAGTGGTAATTCAAAGCAGGGAATGAAAATAGATGGTCAATCAGGTAAAAACAACACCTGTTGTTGGTTCATCCGCAAAGATAACTGAAGGACTTGCAATCAGTTCACATGCAAGCGCGAGGCGCTTCTTTTCACCACCACTAATTCCACGTACTTTTGCATCACCCACGATAGAATCAGCAGAGTTGACCTTTCATTGAAAAGAAACGATACAGGATGATAATACTGTAGAAAGTAAATCAAACCTGACTGAGATTAACATGTATCGATCACTCAGCACTCATGTAAGTCCCCCATAATAAAAAGGAAATGAACTAAACCACGTTCCTTTTGATCACTTACCAATCCAAGGCGGAACAAGAGATCATTAACATACTTCTCCTTCCTCTCGGGCGACATCGTGTCAGGAAGCTGGAGCTCAGCAGCAAGCGAGAGCGTTTCCCGCACCGTCAGCTGTGAAAAGAAAATGTCTTCTTGCCTCACATATGCAATCCTATACAGAACGAAACACACACCAATTAATTGTGTTCCACAAACATTTGTCAGAAAACGAGACCCCAGCTGGAACTGTCATGGCTCACTTATAACCGCCTTGCGACATAGGCTGTCCATTGACGTAGAGGTACCCAGAGAGGTGCAACGAAGGCGATGCCGCGAGCTGCCCCGCTAGCACATTGAGCAGCGTTGTCTTGCCGGACCCTGATGGCCCCATGAGTGCCAGCAGCCTCCCCGGTTTCGCCTCCCCGGACAGATTCGACAGTAAAAACCTCGCCTGCAACAATTTACGCAGCACATCATGACCAATATAAGGTGTGCATACTCTGAACGATTCAGAGTTTCAGACAAAGCTTAGCCCACGCAACATTATGCAATTTGTTCTACAGTTAACAGTATAGTCTCACTGTCGGGTGCCACTGCCACATCGCAAGGTGAACCAGTCAACGGCCACCAGAAGGGCCCTAGCGTCAGCCACTCATACGAGACGAACTGCCCCCTCTACTAACATTCGCCCCGAGCCCAATGTACAAGGCAATTCAGACAAATGCGCGCGCGCAAGGCATTCAGGCTCGCGAGAATTAAGAGAGCGACTGACCATGTCCCCGCGCTTGTTCTTGAGGGCGCAGGTGACGCGGGCCCAGCGGATGGTCACGGGCCTCACGCCGCCGCCTCCCTCGCCGGCCTCCGCGTCGGCGTCGTCCTCTTCCGCGGGCGGGAGGAGGGCGGGGCCGGGCCCCGCGACGGCGCGCACGAGTAGCGCCGCGGCCAGCGCCGCCAGGAGCTGCCCCAACCCCTTGATCTCCATCCTCCAGCCGAAACGCCGATCGCTCCGGAACCTTCTGGATGGTTCGAGAAGGAGGCGGGGTTTAGCCTTAAGCCTTCGTCAAGCTCGCGCGAGCTGTGTGTGGTGGTGGTTAGTTTGTTGCGGCACGGCTGGCTGGAGATGGGGAGTGAGCGTTGCCGGTCAAGTGGGCTAATGGGCCGTTTGTCCAGTAGGCCTTATAGCGTGCGTTGGGCCCTCGTGGGCCTCGGACCAGCTGGTTCGCTGACGTGGACGGCAGATCAGATCCGCTCAATCAAAAAAAAAAGCAGATCTGATCAACGTCATAGGCCAGGTGGATGTTGACTTGTGAATGCACGTCGTGCCAACGGTGCACTCGTCCGTTCTGGATTGCGCGAGTAGCCCCTGCCCGCGCAAACGAACAAGAAGACGTGATTTTGTGACGTCGATTTGGAGGATGGAAACGGGGAGATACGTTCATTGCACTTGTCTTTTGCTGCTACAGGATAATTTTCCTTATCCGGACCAAGACTATCCGGAAAAAAATACTATCCGGAAAAGAAATGTGCTCTTCAGTTTTGACTCTTGACTATAGTACCGTGTGCTTGGGTTTAGGGACGAAGCTTTCAATAATTCTCCTTTTTTTCCTGTAAAAAAAATCCATATGCACGTGGTTTTTTTTTGTATAATTTGAACGGTTTATGTTGAAGATAGACCCCATATTATAAACAAAATGTGTTTGTTATCGTAAAATTGATTTCGAGCAGATTAGGTCTAACATAGTTGAAAACAAACTCTTTCTCTTTAACTCAGCTTGTCAAGATAGGACGCTCATTTCCCCCCTCCCCTCTCTCCTCACGCTACAGTAGCTGAGTGACTCCCACCGGAGACCGGGCGATCCGATGGTCTCTCCGCCGGCGTAGCCGGTCGAAGATGGCCTAGGGGCGGCGCCGGAGCTAGGTTAGTGCATAGTTCTAGTAGATCTAGGTTTTCTTGGCTTTACGCCGGAGTTTGGCACTTTGCTGGGAGTTGGCTGCTAGATCTCTTGGCCGAGATCTGGAGCCGGCCTGCGACCTTCTTCTCCGACGAGTTACTCCGGCGGTCGGAGTCGGATGCGGTGAAGATCTGGGCGGCGGGCTACTCCAAAAATAAAGGGCCCTTATCCCGTGCCAAGCACAAGCTTCTCTGGGCAGTCCTGCTCCTTTCTCTGGCCGGCCGTGGCGGCGAGGGGGGAAGGGGAGTTGCGGCTGTTCAGGAAGCGATGGCTTGGAGACGGTGGGGAATAGCTGCTGCGTCGGAGAGCTTCTTTGCTCTCGTTTCAGGAGTTCTTCAGCGGAGGACTCAAGCCGGCGGTCACCTCCGCCCTGCCTCTGCTCATCATGGTCGAAAGGCGACCCTCCTAGGCCTTGATTCGATGGTCTATCTACCTCCAGGCTTCATGCCGATGCGGAGGATCTTCAGCTCCGGCTGTTGCGCACCTTCCAGTGGTGCTGGCCCAAGTGGTTCGTCCCCTGTGCCGGTATTCCTGGCGCGGCGGCGGAGCTCAGTGCTCGATGGTGGAGAAGGATCTCGAGGACCCAATTGCTTTTTATCTTTTTGTCCTGAGGACCTTGTTGTAATTTTTAGGGTTGTTTCTGCAGTTCCTGGTTTGTCTGTAGACTCCCCTGTAACTTCTTCATCCACCGTTTATATATGAGGCAGCATCCGGGTCCTTCTGGACCCATACCCGTTCAAAAAAAACGCTTTCTCTTTGTAGTATCTAATTATCTAATTCTCAATCTGAAGGATATACAATGGAGAATGACTATGCATCCCCCCCCCCCGCTCATAGCGGTACATTAGCTTGGCCATCTCCACCAGCAAACTCCACCGGCAGACTAGGCCGATCCGAGGCCTCCTCCGTCGGAATAGCCGGCCGAAGTTGGTCGAGGAGACGCGCCGGAGTAGATAGGTGTAGGTTTAGGGGTAGATCTAGCTTAGTTTCGAGTGTTTTCCATGTGGAGTACGACGTGATGCTGACGGGAGTTTGGCGGCGGTGGAGTTGGAGCTGCTCCATGCGGCCAGTGGTTACGCTGATGTTGCTCGTGGCGCTCCGATGGTCGGAGCCGGAGGCAACGAACGACAAAGCTTCTACACCTCCCCCAATAAAGGTTGCTTGCTGCTCTCTGGATCTGGGTGGTGAGGCTTGGATTCCTCCACTTTCAGAACACCGTGGTGGTGGTGGCGATGAAGAGGAGCGTCTCGGTCAAGCCGCTGCTGGCGCGCGGATCCACGGAGCGGCGCCCTTGGATCTGCTGTGCATCTTCGAGCGCAACGCACGGCTAATGAGATCGCCATGATCTTTTGCCAAAAAAGGTGTCCCATCTACAGTTACCTCCATGACGGAGACCGGCCTCCATGGTACTTCCCTAGTACTAGTTTGGATCGTGTCATGATCTCAACTAACAAACTCTATCGGTACAACTCTAGGACTTCTATACATCATTAAAGCTTCATTACTAATATGTCTTTTTTAGGTTCTACTGATATTCAAATATGTTTCTGTTTCTACTCATGTATAATGTGTCTCGGCTATTTTGCTCGTTGCATCATTATTTTTTGTAGAATTCGCCTTTTCTCGATTTTTGTGTGTGTTCAGCGCCACTAAAAACGGCAACAAATTTGGTAGTAAAAGGAAAAAAAAATTCAAAAGCAGTGGGGATTAATTCCCTATCATGGGTCGAACAACAAAAATAATTGAGGAAGGTTGGTAAGAGTCGTTTCAGCTAATCTGAATGTTAGGCAGGTGCTCGCAGCAAGTGATGGAGACCTTGCAGTGGAAAAGAAAGGAAGAAAGTGATCGCTGAAGAAGAATTGGAGGCGTCTCAGTTACACACTTACACTAACCAAGCAAGTAAGCCTTCTGTAGAATAATCGCGCGCGCGCCTAACACCGAAACCTTGGTCTCAGTCACTGACACCGCGGCCCCGCAAAGGATACCATGGAATCCGTCGCTGACGCAAGGGGCCACGTAGAGCGCTGCACGTCCCACCTACCTACCCGTCGGATTCTTTACCGCGCGGTCGCGGCAACGAGATAACATCTATGGCCCACGCGTCAGCGTCGTCAGCCAGCCGCACGCGAAGTGGGAGCGAAGCAAGCGCCGTTCGTTTGCCCCATCCGACAACTCCCCGCGCCCTCTGCGCGGCCGGGCCCACCCGCCCGCGCCCACTCGCCACGCCACCCCATCCTCCCCACACCCAGCCGCAACCACCCACTGACAGCCGGGCCGAGCAGAGCCGGACCCGCGTGTCAGCGGGCAGAGGGCAGCTGCCACGAGGTCCCCCTCGCTCGCGCTGGTACAAAGCGACGGACAGGCGCCTCACGCTCTCTCCCTTCTTCCTCCGTGAGCCGAGCCGAGACGAGACACAGAAACGTACACGACGAGATCGAGCTGCTCTGCCCCGATGCGATCTCGCCTCCAAACCCTACCTATCCCGCGCGCCGCCGCCCTCGCCGGCGTCCTAGCGCGCGCCGGCGTTGACTCGCCCTGCTCCTCTGCGTAGCTAGCTTCTGCTGCTGGCTCGTCTCCAGCTCGGCGCGGCTGCTCACTCGACCCTGCTCCAGCGGGCTCGCGCCCGCGAGCTCGCGCGGGCGGGCGGCGATGGGGGCCGCGGACAAGTGGCTGCTCCCGCTCGTCACCGTCGCCTTCATCTCCCTCACGCTCGTCCTCTCAGCGCTCTCGGGCCTCTCGGCCTCCTCCGCGCTCTTCGCGCGCCTCCCGCCGCCCTCCTACGTGCGGCGCGGGGCCGCCGCGCCGCCCGCCTTCGCGTACCTCCTCGCGGGCGGCCGCGGGGACGGGCGCCGCCTCCTGCGGCTCCTCCTCGCCGTCTACCACCCGCGGAACCAGTACCTGCTCCACCTCTCCGCCGACGCGCCCGACCCCGAGCGGGCCGAGCTCGCCGCCGCCGTGGCCCGCGCGCTGCCCGCGGCCAGCGCGTTCGGGAACGTCGACGTCGTCGGCCGCCCCGCCGCGGGCACCCCCATGGGGTCGTCCGGGCTCGCGGCGACCCTCCGCGCCGCCGCGGCGCTGCTCCGGTTGGACGCTGAGTGGGACTGGTTCGTCACGCTCCACGCCGCGGACTACCCGCTCGTCACCCAGGACGGTGAGATTCACTCACAACCTCCCTGCTCCTCTTCCTACCGCAATCTGTTTCCTGTTCTCTGCCGATGTCTATTCCGGATCTAGCACAGATCACATGCCGTATTTGGCCCTCCTCCCCGGGCCGGAACTGTTTCTTTCTTCAATTGTCGACGGGTATTTCGGGCACTTCACTTGAGCTGTTGTTGCTGTAGCCCCGAGATGGTCTGATGCTGCTGCCTTGTCTTAACTGCTGTTTAATGTCTGCTGTCGCATTGTACAATTAGATGCATAGTTATACCTGGACCATGCCTGCTGCTGCTATTGTACAATTAGATGCATAGTTGACTTTATTATGATAACACAGTTGTTGTTGTTGTTGTTGCTTACAATGTTTTTAGGAGCTGCCCTTGACAGAAATATAGTAACACAATATACTATAGTTGTGAGGGTATCTTGTTTTCTTCAATTGCTCTGTTCTTTCCCCCCTGTTGTACCCACTAAATTGCCCACAGAATTACCTAGTATTTCACTTCTTCTTTTCTTAACGAAACTCCTCAATCTTGTCAGCCATGACCTACGCAGCTCTGTAGCTTTGTTCCGACATGTAGCAATCGTCCATTTTGATGAAACACCTGACAACACGTTAATTGACAACATCTAGCTGCGTTTATGCTAATGTTTGGGGAAGTTGGTCCGTGAAAATAAGGGGATCTTTTGATGGAAATCGTGTAGCTATTAGCCTCTTGTTAACCAGACTAATTCATCTTATGCCCCACTAGCTTGCCCTATCAGTTTTGCTCCCTGGGTGATGCTCTGTACATGTATGGCCTCTGATTTTGAGCCCAGGCCACGTGCAGGAATGCAGATAATTGTCTTGTCCTAAGATAAGGAGATTTCCGAAGAAGGTGCCTGCTTGGATTGATTGAGTACCCATTTCTTACCTAAGCCCTGAATAAAAACCTGACATGGTTTGCGTCTCCACACACTTTAGCTCTCCTCAAATAAATAAACAGAGATTACAAAAAATAGACGGAAAAATGTTATCATCCAGTTGAGAAATGAATCTTGTGTGTTCCCTTATCCGGAAATCCATGAGTTATGCATGAGGAAACCTTAAATTTTAAGCAAACATAACTGGTGGACCCGACAAAAGGGACACCATCTTAATTGGGTCTTCTTGTGTTCCTTCCCCCAAAGTGGCCATGTCTTCCTGTTCTGATTCCGTGCTGTGATACCCTTTCCTAAATTGTTGCAGAAATGTAACATAGTCACTTCAGAATGAAAATCATGTCTCATAGATTCACTAGACACAGAGTTATTCTCATATGCTTGTTCCTTAGCCTACTGTCACCCTTGCCTGGAGGCTGGAGCTCATAATATATTTTGCTTTTTTAATAAATTATAGATCTCACATATTCTTTCTTGCTGAAAGATTGTGCAACATTCTAGCCTCAACATGCATATGTAATTTCAACAACTTGCTCCACGTCCTAAGGAACCCACACTATTGATCTGTGTTTGGTTTCATTTGTGTTGCTGAAATGGTTCCAGGAAACAATTTTTATAGTCAATCTGGAGCTATTTATGTTTGAAATATACTCTTTCCTTTCATATGTGTTAATATTTCTCAACTGTTGAAGCTTTATGGTAATTAATGAAGCTTGAGATTCTTGACTTTGCTGGTATTTATGGTATTTCATTTTGCCCTTTGCTGCAGACTTGATTCATGTCTTCTCCTCTGTGCCAAGGCACCTCAACTTCATTGATCACACCAGTGACATTGGATGGAAAGAGTATGTACTATCTGAACTTATTAAGAATTTAGCTGCATTGGTATTAGTTTCACCAATATAGTGTTGCAGGGGTCAGAGAGTGCAACCAGTCATAGTAGATGCCGGGATATACCTGGCTGGAAGGAATCAGTTCTTCCAAGCTACACAGAAACGGGACACTCCTGATGGTTTCAAATTCTTCACAGGTATTTTGTCTTCCCTTCCACTTCCTTGTCCTTTCTTTACTGTCAAATTGTTTCCCGCCTTATATGCATTCCATTTCTGATAGGTTCACCTTGGGTCATTCTAAATCGGCGCTTTATAGAGTACTGCATTTTTGGATGGGAGAACCTCCCTCGAACTCTTCTCATGTACTTCACAAACGTGATGCTGCCTCTGGAAGGGTACTTCCACTCGGTCGCATGCAACTCGGACTTCCGCAATTCGACGGTGAACAATGACTTGCGGTACATGGTGTGGGATGATCCACCTCAGATGGAACCGCGTTTCCTAGACAGTACACATTATGATGAGATAGTGAACAGCGGGGTGCCCTTTGCTCGGAAGTTTCAGGAGAAAGAGCATCTGTTGGACAAGATTGATGAGAACATACTCCGGCGGTGGCGTCACAGGCCTGTTCCTGGTGCGTGGTGCACAGGCAGAAATAGGTGGTTCAGCGATCCGTGCTCCCAGTGGAGCAACGTCAACATCGTGAGACCCGGCCCTCAAGCCGAGAAGTTCCGCAGATACATGGATCGGATCTTGGAAGAATCGAAGTCAAGCAACAGCTCATGTGCCCAATAGCAGCACTGAACCGCGAGGCTGCACTTTCCTGCAGCTGAGCTCTTCTCATTTTGCACAGAGTGGCTGCTCCCCATGCCCCCAGCCTGAACTCCAGCATCTCATTTCTGCCCCACGAGTGAAGCATATTTGCTACCGGGGCTACGGGCACAGGGCCAGGGAGAGAAGACCGGCCTATTCTTTCCAGAATTTTGTTGGTGGCTGCCATGTGGCTTCAAGGGCTTACTTGCTCTATTGTTGGAAACCAGGGAGCTTTGGGTGGGGGGATACCTGAGCTAGTAGGCAGTGTAATTAGTAGCGATCAGTTGGATGACCTGTGCGAATGTTTATAGAACCTGGTGGAATTTTCTTGGTGCCTCGATACAGAATTGAGAACAGAAGGTGGGAATTGAAGGGTGGGGAATTTTGTTAGCCTTGTGGATTGGATTGTTGCTGTTGTGGTTAATACAATGCTTACAGATTCTTTTACTGCTCATGAACTGTAGATCGACCACATGTGCTATTTGTTTTTTCTTTCTAGTCTAGTATGTGTAGGGTTGCAAACAAAATCCAGGATTAGTAACTAGAGTTGTAGTAGCTGATCATCTATTAGGTTTCTCCTGGCTCTGTAAGACCTGGTTGGAATTAGAGGGGATGGCGAGGTTCCATTTCCTTCGGAGAATCTGGCGCAGTAATAAGTGGAAGTGATCACAGTGCTGCAGTGCAATGTGGATTGTAGAAGTGACAGGGCAAGGTGGGCACCTACCTGTTTGCCGGAGTGAAGCTGTAGCTGCGCCGGCCTCTGGCTGCACACCGCCGCCGATCTGGTCAGCGCCTCCCACTACCAGGCAGGCTGGCGACACAACTTGGAGCAGCATGCTGCAAACAAAAGTTACAGGGAAACCTATTGGCGCAGATAACCTACGGGCCGACCCATCTGAGCCGCTGTACAGCCAGCGAAGACAGGTTGGCCCATTAACCTGTTTGATTTGATTGCCGGTTGGTCAATCACTTCATAATCTCCAGTTCTCGATTCTTAAAAGTAAACAAATAAATTAGCCTCCCTCTGCGCTGCGCATAGCATAATCGATAAACGACATTCCCCTCGGAGGAGAAAAATGGCATATGCATAACTCTAGTGAGAATGTGAGAGCATTGAGGGGAGGTCCATTCTGACGACGGATTCTCCTCTCTCTCTCTACTTGGTTAACTCGCTTCAAACTACCAACAGTGTCATTTCATTCATGTTCTATACACTTATTCAGTACTACCAAAGGAAGGCGGGGACCTCTAGTCAACATAAAAGGCTGGCTATTGTTCATTTTCATGTTCGTTGATGAGACAATGATGTACTAGATCAGATGTGTTGTGGTAGCATGACCATGTATAAGGGGACTCTGACTTGTCATTAGGTGGAATAGTGGGGTAACACGACATGAAAGTAGTGGTACGACCATTAGCTTGATCATTGTTACTTGAGGAACAAGATTTTGGGAATTCAGTTACCGTGCAGTTTCTGGATTTCCCGAGCAGCCAGGTAAATGATCATATATCTTGAAAAATTTGAAAATTTTAGTTTTAATGAGAACCCTCGGTAAATGGGCCCGCCGAGGAATTTGAATTCAAATTTTGATTTTCAATCTCAACTCCCTCCGGGAAAAAATCTACCGGGAACCAAAAGGCTACAAGTATATTATTACTTAAATTAGTACTCTCTCCATCTCGAGAAGAATGTTGCAGATTATCTGGTGGAATTTAATTAGGCTCTCGGGTGCGTTTTTTCCCTCTACTAAAAAAATTATATTTTGAAGTGTCAAAAAAGTTTGAAAAAAATCTACATGTAAATCTTCATAATATATGTGCATTCGTCAAGGTTCACGAAAATCTAATATTTTTGTGGTCTATGTAAAAAGATAAAATTTATCTTATGAAAAGCATTATTTTTAGCACTAAATTTTGTCTTTTTACACACGTCACATGATAAGGTGATTTTTTATGTAACGACTTTGTGAGCGCATCGCACGTGACGATGTACGTGCGAATTTTTAGTTTCACTTTTTCTAAATTCAAAATGTGCCTAGATGCATTTCAAAATAGAGGGAGCATGTTCCAAAATAACACTCCCATGAGGTTTTGTACCTCTTCATAAGTTTAATTACCTCGAAGGGGTATTAAGAGATTTTAACCTTTGATGTATTTGAGTTTGGGGGAGAGAGGCTTGTACTGGAGTAAACGCCTCTATGCACAGGGTAGTAGGTGACGGCCTAAAATCTTAACCTGAGCCTACTTTTAGAAACTGCGAATAAAGGCTACACAAAATATCTAATAAGACTGCCAAAATATCTTTTTAATAAAGAGCATAAATGCTTCCCTTATATATATACTACTACTGTAGTAGGTGACGGCCTACGGACACAGACCATTCTCCATCGAAAACTGCGCGACGAAAAATCGTAGAGAGCTCGAGGTGAACTGGACTCGGAACAACTGAGCGGGAGATCGGTCGGTTGGTCATCCATCATGATCAAGGTGAGTACTGCCTCACTTCTGTCATCTCCGTCCAGTTTTTTCTTAAAGTAAACATCACCACGATCCACTGCGTGCTGAGTAGAATTGGGTTCATGACTTCGTGGGGGCTACAGATCTGACCTAGTTTATTCCATGGGGTCATTTAGTTGCGTGCGTGCATGGCAAATGTATGGCTTGATTTCGGGACGACGGCGACGGGTTTACCGGGGTTGCTCAGGCGATGGCATGATGACGGCGCGAGAAATAGTTAGAGCCCTTGGTTGGCGCAACCGGCGGCGGAGGGGGGGGGGCAGCGTGTGGCGTAGCTTGCCTCGGGGTGTGGGGGTGGCGGCGGGAGGTTTAGGGTTTGGGGAAAGTTTCCTTTTTTTGCGGGTTGTACGAATCTATATTATTGTATTCCAATTCTATTGGACACTTTCCAAGAAAAAAAATCCAAATTGGATCCAAAATTAATGGGCTAATGTGAGCTTATCCATGCGGTTAGGCCCTCTTCAAATATGAATCTATTTTCCTACTGGCTTTAGTGTTTTGGTAAATCATCCGAGATCTTTTCGATGACCTATGTTTTGTTGAAGGATATCTGTATAATCCGATCGATTGTATAAGACACACGGTAGCAATAGAACAGGAAAAGTATACATAAAATACAACTTTTTTTTGCGGGTTCTTTTTTTTATGCGTGGGAAAGTTTCAATTAAGCCCTTGTGTTCGGATGATAGGGCCCTAATCTTAAGCTAATTTGCAAACACTATCATAAGAACGTGGATTTCGTTGGCCTGATCAAAGCTCGTCTTTGATGGGTAATCGAACATTTTGGTGTCCTGTATACAAATTTCAGTCTGGACATCTGAAGAGTGTTGAAGTCTCCAAAAGATCGTGTGTTTTTTTTGATTGGTTGTTATACCTTGTATTGATCAATAACTTTGCATTTTGTTGTGGGCTATCGACAGATGCCTCGTATGGAAAGGTCGGGGGTGGAGGAGGGCAGCTCCGCGAAGAAGGCTAAGATTGTGTCCGCGGCGGAGTCTGCGGCCTCGGAGCAGGTCACTGTCACCTTAGACTCCAAGTTGCTGGACTGCTCTATCTGCCTTAGTACATTGGCTCCACCCATTTTCCAGGTAACAGACTATTTTTCCTTTGTAGAATATTTACTCAATTTAACTAGATTCATGTAGGCTATAATTTAGTTTTGGCCATTAGTTACCTATTGACACTTTATGCGGTTTTTTCATACGCCCGCAAAGCATGCAGAAGTATTGCCACTTATTGATGTTTTATATGTTGGTGCTGCTGTATTGTTTCTGATAGCTCACTTGTAACAAATCTGATGTTTTGATCACGATGCTACCCCTAGAGTTCTGACTATTTGTTCGATAATTTAATGAATGTTATTATTAGAAAAAAATAAAAAATATTACGATATGGACATATATATTGTTAACAACTCATTTCATTATCCTTGATGTTCTCTAGTCCCTTGGGGTGTGTATTATTATCTCTTGCCGATTGGCATGAACCCATGACCAACATCTATATATGGTGCATTGTAAATCTTGTCCTATGCAGTATCAACTCTGTGGATCACTGAGTGGACCCAGATTCAACAAACTGTTAGTACTAGCATGAAAGTCGTATATATGCATGGTAGCGGAGTTTGAGCGGAAAGTTTAGGAAGTCCATTTGTTAGATGTATTTTTCATGCACGAAGTTGCTATGACTTGCACCAAATACCGTAGATAGTATGGCCGAAATCTGTGGCAGCAGTGTTCACCCAGTTGGTGCGTCGTGCTTTCGCACTTCTGTTCTTGTTTCAGTAACACTCGGGTGCTTTTTGTTTTTCCTCTTTTCCTTTGCAGTGCATCGATGGCCATATGACATGCTTAGGTTGCAGCGAAGCGGTCGAGTATGACTGCAGCGTGTGTGGCGAGTCCGCCGACATCCGCTGCCACGCCGTGGAGAAAATCCTCGGCGGCATGACCACCCGGTGCTCGTTCAGTGAGCATGGCTGCACCGCCATCATCCCTTTCATGGAGAAGCTCTCCCATGAAGCGTTTTGCCCCCACGCCCCGTGCTACTGCCCCATCGCCGGCTGCCGCCCCTATGTCCGCAAGCCTCTGCGCGACCACCTTAGCATGGAGCACCCTGGGTTGCAGCTCAGCGGCGTCATCGCCGGCGACCTCTACCCCATGCGCATAGGTGAAGGGGAGTCGGCCCACGTTGTGTCCCTCTACGGCACGGGGGCGGCGTTCCTGCTGGTGGTCGACCGGAGTGTGCCGTTGGCCGGGTACACACTGTCAGTGATCCACCTCGCAAGTGAGCCGGCGCCTGGGCAGCACGATTTCAAGTACAAGATTCAGGTGTCCACGCGGGCAGGCATCATCTGTCTGTCCGGCAAGACGCAGAGCGTCGGGTGTCTGCGGAGCCCCTACCAGCCGTGCGCGTCCATGTTCGTCGAAGAGGACATTTGGGATCCCGAGTACTCTCCCGTCTACATTGAGCTGAGATGAGTCCAAGCTCACCTCGCATGCTATTCAGTTGCCAAACTCCCATCTGGTAGATGAACTCTGAGATTCCATTTCTGTACTCTTTGTCAGCTGTGTCTATCTCATCTGGTTGCTGGTACTATGTCGTCTAGTTATCTATATGTTGTTTTATCCAAGTTGAACAATATTATGGTCGTACTGTATGGATCGCTGCACTGTCAACAGTTTTAATGTCTTATGAATGCATGCATTTGGACTTCAAGCGGTGTGCATCTGCTGCCAGGATGAAGTTAGCTAAGCTAAGATGTCTTCAGATAAACGATACCCCTCTCAAACCACTTTTGCTCCGGTGTCCTCTCCCTCTAAATTTTAGTCTATTTGGACGCACTAGTAGAGAACATGCTTTTTGTCCAGCACTCCTGGGAGCGATAGTCCCGGTTTTAAAACGAGCTGGGACTAGTGAGGAGCATTGGTCTCAGTTCATTCGGCGCGGGCCGACCCTACCCTCTGGTCCCGGTTCGTTTGGGGCCTTTGATCCCGGTTTGAATTATAAAACGGGACTAAAGGGGCTTCAGTAGGGCGTGGCAGGCCTTGTTAGGCCTCGCAACCCTTTAGTTCCGGTTTGTATTACAAACCGGGACCAAATGACTACCATATGGTCCCGGTTTTCCTTACCAACCTGGAAAAAGTCCCCATCTGCCTACATACACCTTGCCTCTGCCCAAGTGTGAGCCACACTTAGCCATTTTTTCACTTCTTATCACAAGAGGGGTGTATGTTACTTTGCTCTCTTCATATGCACAAGAGGTGTTCGATAAAATGGCTAAGAGGTTTTGTCACTTGAGTTCACACAAAACAAGCCACACTTAACTGTCCTTTTTCTTTGCCATCGAGGCTAACAACTTTATCCTTTCATCTGTCATTGATAAATGCATGTATATATATACATCATTTCACTAATCATGATGTTTTGTAATGGTTTTGATAAGGTTAATTATATCATGCAGATGAATCGGCAATGGATGTACATTGACCGACGCTTTAACTAGTTCACTTCGGGCCTGAGAAACTTTATCAACGTGGGTGGGGCAAAAAAAATGGTGGCTTTATGTATTGTTCATGTGTTGACTGTAAGAATGTCGTAAATTACTCTTCCTCGAGTACCATTCACAGCCACCTGTTGCAGTCCGGTTTTATGCCCCAGTACAATTGTTGGACCAAGCACGGAGAAAGAGGGGTTATAATGGAAGACAATGAAGAAGAAGAGGATGATGACAACTATCCCATGTTCCCTGAATACGGTGATATGCAAATGGGGGTTATTTTCCATCAGAAGGTAATGAAGACAATGAAGAAGAAGACCAAGATGCACCAGATGAGCCTGCTGATGATATTGGTCGGGCCATTGCTGATGCAAGGAGACAATGTGAAACTGAAAAGGAAAGGTTGAACTTCGACCAGATGTTAGAGGATCACAAAAAATTGTTGTACCCGACTTGACAAGATGGCTAGAAAAAACTTGGTTCCACACTAGAATTGTTGCAATGGAAGACAAAGAACGGTATCACTGACTCAAGATTTGAAAAGTTGTTGGTGGTTATCAATAAGCAGCCTCCAAGGAGTAACGAATAGCCCACCAGTACGCATGAAGTGAAGAAGGTTGCCCTCTAGGATTAGACGTGCAAAAGATACATGCATGCATTAATAACTGCATCCTCTACCGCTGGCGAGATTTGATGCATGTTGTGCATTGTATGTATAATATCCGACGAGATGATCCGGTGATGTTGAGGGCGAGCGCCCGGGAAGAGGTGCACAAGGTTATGTAGTATGCTCCTATAATACCACGGCTAAAATGTTTGTTCAGAAATAAAGAGCACGCTAGGTTGCTGCGATGGCACAAAGAACACCGTAAGAAAGACGAGATGTTGAGGCACCCTGCTGATGGGTCCCAGTGGAGAAAAATAAATAGAGAGTTCCCTTACTTTGCAGAGGATGCAAGAAACTTAAGGTTTGATCTAAGTACAGATGGCATGAATCCTTTTGGAGAGCAGAGCTGCAGCCATAGCACCTAGCATGTGACTCTTTATATCTATAACCTTCCTCCTTGGTTGTGCATGAAGCAGAAGTTCATTATGATGCCAATGCTCATCCAAGCCCGAAGCAACCCGACAACGACATTGATGTGTACCTGAAGCCATTAGTTGAGGAACTTCTAAAGCTGTGGTCCATATCAGGTGTACCTGTGTGGGACGAGCACAAGCAGAAGGAATTTGACCTACGAGCGCTGATTTTCGTAACCATCAATGATTGTCCTGCTCTTGGTAACATTTCAGGACAGTCAGAAAAGAGATACAATGCATGCACACACTGTTTAGATGAGATCAAAGGTGAATATTTGGATAAATATAAGAAGGTCGTGTACCTGGGGCATCGTCGATTTCTTACGCGTACCCATCCCGTAAGAAAGAAAGGCAAGTATTGCAACGGTGAGGCAGATCACTGGAAGAAGCCTGCCCACCGTAAGGGTGCTGATATATTTGGTATGGTCAAGGATCTAGAATTAATATTTGAAAAGGGTCCCGGCGGACGGTCTGTTCCGAATGACGCTGGCGGACACGCGGCCATGTGAAAGAAGAAATCTATATTTTGCCAGGTACCCTATTGGAAAGTCCTAGAGGTCTGATCTTCAATCGACGTGATGCACGTGATGAAGAATCTTTGTGTGAACTTGCTAGGCTTCCTGAGCGTGTACGGAAAGACAAAAGATACACCAGAATCACGGGAGGACCAGCAATGTATGAAAGACCCAGAAAAGCTGTGTGAGACAGATAAAGGACGTCATTACTCTAGCTACGCTCTTACAAAAGCAGAGCAGGAAATCTTTTTTGAATTCCTAAATAGTATCAAGGTCCTGTCTGGCTTCTCCTCCAATACGAAGGGAATAATAAATGTGGCAGAGAAAAAAAATCCAGAACCTGAAGTCTCATGACCGCCACATGATAATGACGCAGTTGCTTCCGATTGCATTGAGGGGGCTTCTACCGGAAAATGTCCGAGTGCCCATTGTGAAGCTATGTGCATTCCTCAGAAGGTAATCAATCCAGAAAGTCTACAAAGGTTGCAGAATAATGTGGTCCAATGTCTTGTTAGTTTTGAGCTGGTCTTCCCACCATCGTTCTTCAATATTATATGACGCATCTCCTCGTTACTCCTGGCGATTTTCTCTTCTCGGTCCTGTGTTTCTACACAATATGTTCCTTTGAGAGGTTCATGAGAGTCTTAAAGAAATATGTTCATAACCGTGCTAGGCCAGAAGGAAGCATCTCCAAGGGCCATGGAACAGAGGAGGTCATTGAGTTCCATGTTGACTTTATTCTCGACCTTAATTCGATTGGTGTTCCAGAATCACGGCATGAGGGGAGACTGAGTCGAAAAGGCATGCTAGTAAAGAAAGCAATGATATCTAGGAACAGGCATTCTTTCACTCAAGCACACTACACAGTTCTACAAAGTTCCACCTTGGTTGCTCCGTATATCAATGTACACAAGAATATTGTACGCTCCCAGAACCCAGGGCAGTCAGACGATTGGATTACACGTGAACACATGTCGAATTTTGGCGGTTGGTTGCAAAAACATCTCATGAATGACATCACTGTTGGAGATCAGCTGTACTTGTTGGCCCAGACACCATCTTCGACTGTATTGACTTCCACGGATACGAGATAAATGGGAATATATTTTACACGATCGCCCAAGATAAAAAGAGCACCAACCAAAACAGTGGTGTCCGCTTTGATGCAACAAACAACAAAGGCCAAAATGTCACATATTATGGTTACATAGAGGAGATATGGGAACTTGACTATGGACTTTCTTCTAAGGTCCCTTTGTTTAGGTGCAAATTGTAAGGGTACATTGCCCCTATGTGTGGTTTTGGTAATTAATGACAACCCCTATGGACTAATGTTTTCATTGAGTTTATATGAAGGAATATTCCATAGGTTCTACTTGTACTCCATGTGTTGGATTCGAGTATGGATGCCATGAAGATAAAAGATACACCTTGTGTATTGGCATCAAGATCATAAATCATAGAGTATGAGAAGATACAAGGTTGACCAATACAAAGAGTGAAGAATAGATTCAAGATTGGTCAACACATGAAGCATGAAGTATGTGCCACGAGAAGTCATGTGCCCATGAGAGGATGACGCAGTGATGATCATCATCAAGGTTGAATTGGCAAGTTCAAGTTGAGCATCTCAAGAGGATCATATACTTGAAGCTTGCCGTCCATTTGGTGATAATGAACATGTGAAGATGCGCATCAATAGAACTTTCCCATCATGGTGTATGGGGGAGCATTTGTGAGTCTTCACGGAGTAACAATGATCAAGTGAGGCATTCCGGCTTGAGTGGAGCTTGAAGAGTTATCATCAAGATCAATAGGGATGCGCAAGGCAAAGGTATGGCCTTGCTAGGTTTTCCTTTTACCGGTCTCAAGGTGGTTGGTGGGAGACCGGATTATAGGATAGATAGACACACTATCAAGAGGGGCTTTCGGTTGGGTAACTTGATCACATTGTCTTAAGGAGCTCAATCCTTTGCATACTTTGTATATCCCTATTGCTTCTTGGTGTTTCTCTGTGAGAGGTTCTTGAGCTTGTTTGCGCGCTTACAACAAGCCAAGTCTCATCGAAACAATACATCTTCTATTGCGTTGAGTTTCGACATCTTCACCGTTTCTTGACGGTGGGAGACTCCCTCTCTAAAATCATATAAAATGTTCTGTGAGAGTTCCATATTTGTTGGGGTCTTTATTCGCCGCTATCTTTCAATAAAATTGCTCAGACCGGAAAGTCCGGGAGCATTCGTATTAAAGAAAAGGAAAAAGGATGAAACAAAGAAAAAAGAAATGAGGGGTAGTCGTCCGGCCGACTTGGTAACCAAGCGCTAATTCCGCTGAGACTGCCCGGCTCACGTGCTAACCGACATCCAAGGCCTTGGCCCCTGGACTGCCGCAGCCAAGTTCACTTATCGCCTGAGCATACCTAAACGCTGTTTCCTCGCTGGGTTGCTATTCATCCAATGCGTTTGCGCTTACTCAACCGTTTGGAATTCGCTGCCCGTGCGGTACGTCGCCCCGCCCGGCTACGGGGCCGGTTAGCCACCGGGCTCCTCAGCCCCAACCGGTCGGCCGGCTTGGCAACCGTCAGCCGATTTTCTGCCCTTTTAAGCTTTGTAGTCTTCCCTCAATGGTATATTTTCTCTTGGGCTATAAATAGCCCTTCTTCCACCTTGGGCTAGGTTAGTTCTTCTATTCTCTCTCCTCCATTGTTGCTTTTGAAGAACTTGCTCTCTCTCTTGTCTCCCCCATGATTCTTGCTCATTCTTGAGGGATCTAAGAGAGGACATCTAGATCTACACTTCCACCAATCCATTTCTCCTCTAAGTGAGGGGAACTCTTGGGATCTAGATCTTGGAGTCTTTTGTTGACTTTCCTCTGTTCTTCCTCTCCTCCACCTCTCCCAGCATTGTTGGCTTTTATGACGGAGCGTAGGACTTGAACACCTCTAGTGTTCTTGCGTTGCCATCGTTGTGATGTGGTTATTTCTTCCACCACGATTACTTGAGAGAGACCGTGAGCTTGTTACTTGGAGGCAGACTCCTAGTTGTTTACAGCTCGTGATCTCTTCGTGGAAGATTGTGAAGGGGCCGGGCTTCTCCTTCGTGAGCTTGTGAAGTGGTTTGTGAGCTTGCCATCTCGGAGAGGGGGAAAAGCTAACCATAAGGAAACCACATCCTTCGTGGGTGTGGTTCGGAGAATAGGGTGAGCCTTCGGGCTGGGGGAATCCTTCGTGGGACCCACTCCTCCAAACGTGACGTACCTTCTTGCAAAGGAAGGGAACACGGGAATACATTCTCGTCTCCGCGTCTCGTTTATTTCTATACCCGAGCCTCTTTCCTTGTGATAGCCATCGTTTGAAGTACATATATCTTGTTATCACTTGTGCTACATATATCTTGTGCCTATCTTTCTTAGCTCTAGTTTCTATTGTTACACTTAGTTGAGCTTAGAATATTTAGGGTTTGTGCTTGTAAACTAAACGTTAGTTTAATTCCGCATTCTTACAAGACTAATTCGTAAGAGTTTTTAATTGCCTATTCACCCCCCTCTCTAACATCCCCACCTTTCAAAAATGGGTCAAGATAACAGGAGGTGGGGTTTAGGTAGATAAGTTGTATGGAATGACAAAAGTGGATCTCAACAATCTTGGGTATAGAGACGAACCATTCGTCCTAGCCAAGGACGTGTCCCAGGTTTTCTATGTGAAAGACATGTCTACCAAACAAAGAAAAAGGAAAAATAAGGAAACAAATACATCATACGATGAGCCAAAGAGCCACATAGTTCTTTCTGATAAAAGAAACATCATGGGAGTGGAGGACAAAATAGACATGTAAGAAGATTATAATAAGTTTGCTGAAATTCCACCCTTCACAGTGAACATTGACCCAAGCATCAAGTTAAATGATGAAGATGCTCCATGGTTAGTGCTTGTGACGGTAAAGCACTCGTCTGTTGGGAACCCCAAGAGGAAGGTATGATGCGTACAGCAGCGAGTTTTCCCTCACTAAGAAACCAAGGTTATCGAACCGGTAGGAGTCAAGAAGTGAAAGTGAAGTTGATGGTAGGAGTGTAGTGCGGCGCAACACCAGGATTACGCGGTGGAACTCACACAACACAACCAAAATACTTTGCCCCAACTTAACAGTGAGGTTGTCAATCTCACCGGCTTGCTGTAACAAAGGATTAGATGTATAATCTGGATGATGATGTTTGCAAAGAACAGTAAGAACAAGTATTGCAGTAGATTGTATTCGATGTAAAAGAATGGACCGGGGTCCACAGTTCACTAGTGGTGTCTCTCCGATAAGAAATAGCATGTTGGGTGAACAAATTACAGTTGGGCAATTGACAAATAAAGATGGCATGACAATGCACATACATATTAGGATGAGTAGTGTGAAATTCAATTGGGCATTACGACAAAGTACATAGACCGCTATCCAGCATGCATCTATGCCTAAAAAGTCCACCTTCGGTTAGCATCCGCACCCCTTCCAGTTGCAAACAACAGACAATTGCATTAAGTATGGTGCGTAATGTAATCAACACAAATATCCTTAGACATAGCATTGATGTTTTATCCCTAGTGGCAACAGCACATCCACAACCTTAGAACTTTCTCACTGTCCCACATTTAATGGAGGCATGAACCCACTATCGAGCATAAATACTCCCTCTTGGAGTTACAAGTAATGACTTGGCCAGAGCCTCTACTAGCAACGGAGAGCATGCAAGATCATAAACAACACATAGATGATAGATTGATAATCAACATAACATAGTATTCCATATTCATCGGATCCCAACAAACGCAACATGTAGCATTACAAATAGATGATCTTGATCATGTTAGGCAGCTCACAAGATCCGACAATGATAGCACAATGAGGAGAAGGCGACCATCTAGCTACTGCTATGGACCCATAGTCCAGGGGTGAACTACTCACACATCACTCCGGAGGAGATCATGGCGATGAAGAGTCCTCCGGGAGATGATTCCCCTCTCTGGCAGGGTGCCGGAGGTGATCTCCCGAACCCCGAGATGGGATTGGAGGCGGCGGCGTCTCTGGAAGGTTTTCTGTATCGTGGCTCTCGGTACTGGGGTTTTCTCGACGAAGGCTTATTATAGGCGGAAGGGTAGCTTTAGGGGCGACGCGAGGGCCCCACACGCCAGGGCCGCGCGGCCCAAGCCCTGGCCGCGCCGTTAGTGTGTCGGCGCGTCGCCACTTCGTTTCCCCTTCGGTCTCTGGAAGGTTCGTGGAAAATAAGACCCTGGGCGTTGATTTCGTCCAATTCCGAGAATATTTCCTTTGTAGGATTTCTGGAACCAAAAACAGCAGAAAACATTGGCTCTTCGGCATCTCGTCAATAGGTTAGTGCCGAAATGCATAAATATGACATAAAGTGTGTATAAAACATGTGAGTATCATCAATAAAGTAGCATGGAACATAAGAAATTATAGATACGTTTGAGACGTATCAAGCATCCCCAAGCTTAGTTCTACTCGTCCCGAGTAGGTAAACGATAACAAAGATAATTTCGAAGTGACATGCTATCATAATCTTGATCAATACTATTGTAAGCATATGTAATGAATGCAGCGATTCGAAGCAATGGTAAAGACAATGATTAAACAACTGAATCATATAGCAAAGACTTTTCATGAATAGTACTTTCAAGACAAGCATCAATAAGTCTTGCATAAGAGTTAACTCATAAAGCAATAGATTCAAAGTAAAGGCATTGAAGCAACACAAAGGAAGATATAAGTTTCAGCGGTTGCTTTCAACTTGTAACATGTATATCTCATGGATAATTGTCAATACAAAGTAATATGATGAATGCAAATATGCAAGCATGTAAGAATCAATGCACAGTTAACACAAGTGTTTGCTTCTAAGATAGAAGGAAGTGGGTAAACTGACTCAACATAAAAGTAGAAGAATGGCCCTTCGTTGAGGGAAGCATGGATTGCTATATTTGTGCTAGAGCTTTTATTTTGAAAACAAGAAACAATTTTGTCAACGGTAGTGATAAAGCATATGTGTTATGTATAAGATATCCTATAAGTTGCAAGCCTCATGCATAGTATACCAATAGTGCCCGCACCTTGTCCTAATTAGCTTGGATTTTCATGGATTATCATCGCATAACATATGTTTTAACCAAGTATCACAAAGGGGTACCTCTATGCCGCCCGTACAAAGGTCTAAGGAGAAAGCTCGCATTGGATTTCTCGCTTTTGATTATTCTCAACTTAGACATCCATACCGGAAAACATAGACAACAGATAATGGACTCCTCTTTAATGCATAAGCATTCAACAACAAATAATATTCTCATAAGAGATTGAGGATTGTTGTCCAAACTGAAACTTCCACCATGGATCATGGCTTTAGTTAGCGGCCCAATGTTCTTCTCAACAATATGCATACTCAAACCATTCAACTCATGATAAATCACCCTTACTTCAGACAAGACGAACATGCATAGCAACTCACATGATATTCAACAAAGGATAGTTGATGGCGTCCCCAGGAACATGGTTATCGCACAACAAGCAACTTAATAAGAAATAAGATACATAAGTACATATTCAATACCACAATAGTTTTTAGGCTATTTTTCCCATGAGCTATATATTGCAAACACAGAGGAATGGAATTTTAAAGGTAGCACTCAAGCAATTTACTTTGAAATGGTAGAAAATACCATGTAGTAGGTAGGTATGGTGGACACAAATGGCATAGTTTTTGGCTCAAGGATTTGGATGCACGAGAAATAATCCCTCTCAATACAAGGCTTAGGCTAGCAAGGTTGTTTGAAGCAAACACAAGTATGAACAGGTACAGCAAAACTTACATAAGAACATATTGCAAGCATTATAAGACTCTACACTGTCTTCCTTGTTGCTCAAACCCTTACCAGAAAATATGTAGACTTTAGAGAGACCAATCATGCAAACCAAATGTCAACAAGCTCTACAGTATTTCTTCACTAATAGGTGCAAAGTATATGATGCAAGAGCTTAAACATGAGCACAACAATTGCCAAGTATCAAATTATTCAAGACATTATACCAATTACCACATGTAGCATTTTATGTTTCCAACCATATAACAATTAACGAAGCAGTTTCAACCTTCGCCATGAACATTAAGAATAAAGCTAAGAACATATGTGTTCATATGCAACAACGGAGCGTGTCTCTCTCCCACACAATGAATGCTAGGATCCAATTTTATTCAAACAAAACAAAAATAAAAACATACAGACGCTCCAAGTAAAGCACATAAGATGTGATGGAATAAAAATATAGTTTCACTAGAGGAACCTGATAATTTGTCGATGAAGAAGGGGATGCCTTGGGCATCCCCAAGCTTAGATGCTTGAGTCTTATTGAAATATGCATGGATGAACCACGGGGGCATCCCCAAGCTTAGAGCTTTTATCATCATCCTCCTCTCTTGATCCTTGAAAACTTCCTCCACAAACTCAAAACAAACTCATTAGAGGGTTAGTGCATAATCAAAAATTCACATGTTCAGAGGTGAAATAATCATTCTTAACACTTCTGGACATTGCACAAAGCTACTGAAAGTTAATGGAATAAAGAAATCCATCAAACATAGCAAAACAGGCAATGCGAAATAAAAGGCAGAATCTGTCAAAACAGAACAGTCCGTAGACGAATTTTTCTGGGGCACTAGACTTGCTCAAATGAAAATGCTCAAATTTAATGAAAGTTGCGTACATATCTGAGGATTACTCACGTAAATTGGTAGATTTTTCTGAGTTACCTACAGAGAGTACTACTCAAATTCGTAACAGCAAGAAATCTGTTTCTGCGCAGTAATCCAAATCTAGGATGAACCTTGCTATCAAAGACTTTACTTGGCACAACAATGCAATAAAATAAAGATAAGGAGAGGTTTCTGCAGTAGTAACAACTTCCAAGACTAAAATATAAAACAAAAGTGCAGAAGTAAAATCATGGGTTGTCTCCCATAAGCGCTTTTCTTTAACGCCTTTCAGCTAGGCGCAGAAAGTGTGTGTCAAGTGTTATCAAGAGTTGAAGCATCAACATCATAATTTGTTCTAATGATAGAATCAAAAGGTAACTTCATTCTCTTTCTAGGGAAGTGTTCCATACCTTTCTTGAGAGGAAATTGATATTTAATATTACCTTCCTTCATATCAATAATAGCACCAACAGTTCAAAGAAAAGGTCTTCCCAATATAATGGGACAAGATGCATTGCATTCAATATCCAAGACAACAAAATCAACGGGACAAGGTTATTGTTAACCGTAATGTGAACATTATCAATCCTCCCCAAAGGTTTCTTTGTAGAATTATCAGCAAGATTAACATCCGAATAACAATTTTTCAATGGTGGCAAGTCAAGTATATTATAGATTTTCCTAGGCATAACGGAAATACTTGCACCAAGATCACATAAAGCATTACAATCAACATCATTGACCTTCATCTTAATGATGGGCTCCCAACCATCTTCTAACTTTCTAGGAATAGAGGTTTCACGATTTAATTTCTCTTCTCTAGCTTTTATGAGAGCATTTGTAATATGTTTTGTAAAAGCCAAATTTATAGCACTAGCATTAGGACTTTTAGCAAGTTTTTGCAAGAACTTTATAACTTCAGAGATGTGACAATCATCAAAATCTAAACCATTATGATCTAAAGCAATGGGATCATTGTCCCCAATATTGAAAAAAATTCAGTAGTTTTATCACAAGCAGTTTCAGCAGTTTTAGCAATTTCAGGCAGTTTTGTAAGCTTTGCATTAGGAGTAGAAACATTGCCAACACCAACTACTTTACCATTGATAGTAGGAGGCGTAGCAACATGTGAAGCATTTTCATTACTAGTGGTGGTAATAGTCCAAACTTTGGCTACATTATTCTCTTTAGCATTTTCTTCTTTTTCCCACCTAGCACGCAATTCAGCCATCAATCTAATATTTTCATTAATTCGAACTTGGATGGCGTTTGCTGTAGCAAATGACTTAATATATTTATTTTCATTAGGCATAACTTTCAATTTTAAAAGAACAACATCAGCGGCAAGACTATCAACTTTAGAAGCAAGAATATCAATTTTACCAAGCTTTTCTTCAACAGTTTTGTTAAAAGCGGTTTGTGTACTAATAAATTCTTTAAGCATGGCTTCAAGACCAGAGGGTACATTCCTATTATTGTTGTAAGAATTCCCATAAGAATTACCATAACCATTACTATTATGAGAAGGATATGGCCTATAGTTGTTACCAGAATTATTCCTATAAGCATTGTTGTTGAAATTATTATTTTTAATGAAGTTCACATCAACATGTTCTTCTTGAGAAACCAATGAAGCTAAAGGAACATTATTAGGATCAACATTATTCCTACCATTCACAAGCATAGACATAATAGCATCAATCTTATCACTCAAGGAGGAGGTTTCTTCAACAGAATTTACCTTCTTACCTTGTGGAGCTCTTTCCGCTTGCCATTCAGAGTAATTAATCATCATATCATCGAGAAGCTTTGTTGCGGCGCCTAGAGTGATGGACATAAAAGTACCTTCAGCAGCTGAATCCAATAGGTTCCGTGAAGAAAAATTCAATCCTGCATAAAAGGTTTGGATGATCATCCAAGTAGTCAGTCCATGGGTAGGGCAATTCTTGACCAAAGATTTCATTCTTTCCCATGCTTGGGCAACATGCTCATTATCCAATTGCTTAAAATTCATTATGCTACTTCTCAAAGATATAATTTTAGCAGGAGGATAATATCTACCAATGAAAGCATCCTTACATTTAGTCCATGAATCAATACTATTCTTAGGCAAAGATAGCAACCAATCTTTAGCTCTTCCTCTTAATGAGAAAGGAAACAATTTTAATTTTATAATGTCACCATCTACATCCTTATACTTTTGCATTTCACATAGTTCAACAAAATTATTAAGATGGGCAGCATCATCAGAACTAACACCAGAAAATTGCTCTCTCATAACAAGATTTAGTAAAGCAGGTTTAATTTCAAAGAATTCTGCTGTAGTAGCAGGTGGAGCAATAGGTGTGCATAAGAAATCATTATTATTTGTGCTAGTGAAGTCACACAACTTAGTATTTTCAGGAGTACCCATTTTAGCAATAGTAAATAAAGCAAACTAGATAAAGTAAATGCAAGTAACTAATTTTTTTTTTGTATTTTTAATAGGGATTTCTAGTTTCGTGCCCCTGGTTCGTTAGTTGTACTCAGTTTTCCCCAGTCCTTAGTTTTTCCTCAGTTTTCCCCTCCTCTAGTTTGAAACACGCACAAGTGCTGGAACGGCCGGTAGCCGTCAGGTCAGAGGCCTTGACCGTTAGTCTGACCGGGTGGGGCCGCACAGGGGCAGCTCCTCCCTGACCGTCTCGTGCTGACGGGTAGGGTCAGGAGACACGTCGGAGCAGCCATCCATCTATCGCTGACGTGTGGGCCGTTTTATTTCATGATTTTATACGCGGTGCTGCCAATGACAAATGGGGCCGCTCTATAGGGCTGCCGCACCAATGACCAGTGGGGTCGTATATTTAAAAGACATATATTGCCGCTCTGTGGGGCTGCCGCAGCCAATGACCAGTGGGGTCGTCTATTTATTTAGGAAAACTCATATATTGCCGCTCTGTGGGCCTCCGCAGCCAATGACCAGTGGGGTCGTCTATTTTTCAGGAAAAGACATATATTGCCGCTCTGTGGGGCTGCCGCAGCCAATGACCAGTGGGGTCGTCTATTTATTTAGAGAAACTCATATATTGCCGCTCTGTGGGGCCTCCGCAGCCAATGACCAGTGGGGTCGTCTATTTTTCAGGAAAAGACATATATTGCCGCTCTGTGGGGCTGCCGCAGCCAATGACCAGTGGGGTCGTCTATTTATTTAGAGAAACTCATATATTGCCGCTCTGTGGGGCTGCCGCAGCCAATGACCAGTGGGGTCGTCTATTTATTTAGAGAGAAAAAATCATATATTGCCGCTCTGATATATGTCTTTAGAGAATATCATAGAGAGAAGCAACAAGTTCGCTAATTAATTATTCTTAAGCTAGACCGGAGAACCGCTGGCAGCTCGTTCCCCACCGTCGGACGGAGCAGCCATCGCCGGCGGCCTCGTCGCGCCGCCGGCTCTGTCCCCCGGCGGCGTCGGACGAACTGCGGCGCTGCACGTCAACCACGGCTCCAGCACTTGTTTCGTCCGCACGCATTGTACCCACCGCAGGAAAGTCCGCCGCAAGCAGATCCACCGCCCACGACGACCGGGATTTGTTCCGCGCACCAATTGGTAGACCTCCGCTTCTGCCTCCTCCGCCCCCTAATCGATTCGGTTCCCGTAATTTATTGGAGTTTGCAGGTACGAAATAGTCCTCAATGTCTCGTCGTAGCGGGTACACCGGCGAGGGTGGGGATTCGATCATGTCGTGGCCACGTTCTACTTCTCCTACCTCGTCGGAAGTGCAGGTATATAGCTTCAGCTCTCTGTACTACCGTTGAATTTGAAGTTCCGCCATGGCCTGTTGGGGTGATTTCAGTTGTTCTTTTTTCCATTATTGTTACAGTTAGCCAGGCAAGCCGATGATCCATGGTACATTGCATACCAAGATGAATCAACCCAGTGGTGTAGCCAGAGGATGGATTTGGAGGAGAAGGTGGCCAATTTAGGTGATGAATTGGCCCGTAAAAACCTGATGATATTCGAGCTGAAGCGTATTGTGGATGAAGAAAAGAAGAATTCAGAGCTTATTCGCAAGGAGAAGTTGAGAGTTGAGACAGATCTTGCCGTATTTGATCAAGTGGTAGAAAATCTAGAACATGAACTAAAAGTGATGGGAGAGGAGAAAAGTAGATTCATCTGTGCAGTTTTATTAGGTGTCATCCCTGTCCTAGCAGTTATGTGGTTCTGGTAGACGATTTAGTATAGAATTGTTATTCAGTAGATGGCTCTAACCACTGTATTTTGTTGTGGCTCTAAGCACTGTATTTCGGTGTACAATTTCCTACTTGTGCTAAGTAATGTGCACGATAATTTTAGCAAGGGATCCCAAAAGTGAAAGCATGTACCAGCCTCCGGATCAAATACATATCAATATCTTCCCAATCAAGTTGGGATAGAATTCAAATCATACATACGGATGTACATGGACACATCAAGAACGTGAAGAAGCTTTTTTTGAGACGGAGGTAGTAGTTCGAATTTATAATAATTTATCCCAATTTGCGGCGTCGAACACGGTCGCGCAGCGATGGGCAAGAAAGGCCGGGACGACGGGCGGCTGAGGGGTGGTCATCTGCGCCATCAAACGTTGAAGCGATGTTATCGGCGATGGCTTCAATGTTCGTGGCATCGATGACCAGTGTCGGAACCGCCGCTGTCTTGGTGTTCTTCATCAGCGACGGATCTGCGGAGGGCTGGATCGGCGGCTTTGCAGCGCGGTTGTAGACGATGGCTTCAATCGTCTTGGCATCGATTCGCACTCTCGGCACCGGAAGTGAGACATCAACAGGCTCCGACATTGAAGGCTGGGTCTGCGCCGTCGAAGCGATGTTGTAGGCGATGGCTTCAATGTTCGTGGCATCGATGACCACTGTCGGCACGGCCGCCGTCTTGGTGTTCTTCATCATTCAACAGATCTGAGAATAGAATCGAAAGTGAGACAGAGAGAGACATTTCAACTATTTCTGACGGTTAGATCCTCACCGGCACTCTTAGATCCACGGCGCACGCACGGTTAGATCCGCGCCGCCGACGCCGACGCACGCACGTTAGATCCGCGCGCCGCACGCCGCCGCAATTAGATCCGCGCCGCCGCCGCACGCGATTAGAGCGCGCGACGCCCGCACGCGCGGTTAGATCTGCGCCGCGCACGCTGCACGCACGGTTAGATCCGCGCCGCCGCGCCGTAGTAAGAGAGGAAATACGAGAGAGGAGGATGCGACTGGAATATGCGACTGCTAGGGTTGGTAGGTATGTGCTCTGCTCTTGTCTCCGTATGCGTCCATCGTGGTAGAGAGAGATATACAGGCCGTCCGATCATAAATGATCGAACGGTGCAAGCGTTCGTTGAGCTTTCAACTAACCAAGATCCGTGTGACATACATCTCGACCAATCAGAGATCAGCCAGTGAGTACAAGTTAGGAAAACTGAGTAGAACTAAGAGGGGGAAAAGTGAGGAAATGTTTATCGGAAGGGCAAAACTGAGTATGACTGAGTAAAACAAGTGGGCCCGGAGGGGGAAAACTGAGTAATACTAAGTAAAACAGGGGCACCCAAATAATAAACGGACTAAGGGAAATTGAAGCTTTTGGCATAAAAATTGTAAAATTGTGTTATTTGAACAATATATTACATTTTGGCCGACTAGATATTGTTTGCAACTCAAAGATACACAAGTGTGACGAATTTGGACTCATTTGGACAAAGTTTGTAAGCATAGTGGGTATTTGGGAGGTGTATTGAGCAGAAAGCCCTGCATCTTCATATCTAGTAGCTCATGGACTAGGAAGTGGTTTTGAAGCTTTTGGCATAAAAACTTCATATCTCTATATTTCCTTTTCCATTATTATTTCTCTAGGTTGTAGGTAACATAACAAGGCTCCATGGGAAGGTTCCACCATGTTTTGAATTATTTTGAATTGAACCCTAAAACCCTAAAACCCTAAAACCCTAAAATGATAAATGTGGCTTAAATGTGGCATACAAATTGTTCATACAAATTCAAATTGTTCAACACAAAGGGATCCCCAATACAAAGGGAACCACAATACAAATTGTTCATACAAATTCAAATTGTTCAACACAAAGGCATCCCCAATACAAATTGTTCAACACAAAGGCATCCCCAATACAAATTGTTCAACACAAAGGGATCCCCAATACAAAGGGAACCACAATACAAATTGTTCATACAAATTCAAATTAGTTGTTCAGAATAAAATCTTTCTCTTGCTCCTGGTGTGACTCGCCGGGGCCACCACCTTACTCCGGGTAACCCTACCAGGGATATTACCGGTGTCTACCTTCCTTTTGCCCTCTTTCTTGTTCTTCTTCTTCTGCAAAGCTTGTGCTTTTTCTTCTGCCATGTACTCTTCGAAGTTAGCATCTATCATGGCCTTACTACTTTCGAGGCATTCTCGACTATACTGTTCCCTCTCCTCTAGACTCATCGGTTGAAGCCATTCTACATCCATCTGTTCCCTCTGCTCTCGATCCATCGGTTCAATCTCCTCATGTTCAATTGCTGCTTCAATCTCCTCTGCATTTGCTGCTTCAATCTCCTCATGTTGAACTGCTGCTTCAATCTCCTCTGCATTTGCTGCTTCAATCACCTCATGTTGAATTGTTGCTTCAATCTCAAGTTGAATTGCTGCTTCATTCTCCTCTGCATTTTCTGCTCCCGCCTGATCTTCCATTCCAAAAGCTGGGTCAACTCCATTTTTACAAATCCTAGCAATGTGTCCAGGGATTCCACAACGTTTGCACTTACGTTTTCGAATCGGTGCACCACCCTCTGCACTAGCTCTGATCCTATTCTTCCTCGGCCTACCTGCCGGTCTAGTCAATACTGGAGAGTACAGTTTGAAGCCTGGATCGACTTTCATCCATTGGTCTTTTCCCAACAAGGTAGGAACATTCATAGCATATGCAGCCCTAAATTTGGCAACAGAGAAATACTCTGACACATACTGATCAACTTCACCATCTTCACCCCCTATAACACTCATGAAAAACAATGCGTGTATGCAGGGTATCCCACGGATCTGCCATCCCCTACAATGGCATGTCCTATCAACCAAACTCACTGGATACCTCCACTGCCTGTTTTGACTGTCAGTGTAGGTTACCTCAGCCTCCATTCCTTTTCTGACGCATTGCATCCTCAATTGTTTTGCCCTCTCATGCAAAGACTTAATCAAAGATGGGAGCATGAGATGGCCAACATAATTTGTGGATGCAATTCTTTGACGCAGATCGATCTTTATCATGATCATCTGCCTAATCTTATCAAATATTTGCCACAGCATAAGCCCTTTCAATGACTTGACCTTTGAATTGAAACTCTCCGCAAGGTTACTTGTTACATAGTCTACCTTGCAAATTTCATTGAATTGGCTTCTTGACCACACCCTACCATGATGTTCATCCAAGTACTCCTTCACCCCAGGTTTTTGTTTATACAACACATCCAAATGAAACAGATGCTTCCTAGAGCTGCATGTGTATGAAGCTGGCCATAGGTTGTCAGTAAAAACTTTACCCTTGAATTTCTTTGTAAAATTCTGTACCAAGTGTCGCATACATTCCCTATGCTCCACTCCAGGGAATACTGCTTCTACCGCAGTCTCCAAACCTTTGCAAGCGTCTGTGTGGATAACAAGTCCTGGTGGATGACCTATAAGATCGCGCAAATTCTGCAGAAACCAAGTCCAACTTTCCTGTGACTCAACCTCCAAAACCCCATAAGCAACAGGGAACATCCAATTATGTCCATCAACTGCAGTAGCAGCAACTAGCTGTCCTTTAAACCTGCCATGAAGAGCTGATGCATCCACGGCCAAATAAGGCCTGCAACCGTCCAAAAAGCCTTTCCAGCAAGCTTTGAAACAAACAAAAGCCCTTCTGAAACATTCCTTGTGCATTACCTTCCCGCTTTTCAATTTGTAGGGAACTGTATGCTTGTCTATCGCTACAACACTGCCTGGACTAGCCATCTCCACTTCAGCTTTGAAAGTGTAAAGCAACTGAAAGCTTTCATTCCATGGACCATTGATCTTGTCAAGAGCCATTTCCTTTGCATAGAACATCCTCATGTAAGGTACTTCCATTTTATACTTCTCAACCACCTTTTTTACGAGTGCTGTTGGACCAAGTGAAGGATCTTCTCTCAGCCAATCTAGGATTATATCTGCCAACCACCTAGTCTTCGCTAGCTTTGTTTTCAGCTCTGGCTCTCCCCCTAGAGGTGGACACCTATGGATCTCCTTATTCTTCTTTACCTGAAACATAATGATAAGGGATGTCAGTAATAGATAACAAATTTTACACCGTGATCTAAATACACAACTGGTTGGCGTAGTACCTGAACCAAGCTGCTTCTGCGCATTGTGGATGCATGCAGCCTAAACCTACACCTTGGGTATGGGCATTTAATTGTGAACCTACCTGGCTCACTTTTAACAACCTCAAAATTATTCTTAGTGAGAATGTGATATGTAGTAATTGCATTACGGCAGTCCATCATCGTTTGAAACACGGTGCCTTCTACAAGCTGGGGATTCTCCCTGTTCCACTCAATTGTAGGCAAGTCTTCACCTTCGTAATCGGCTAAAACGAGGCTGTCATCATTCTCATTCTTCTCTTCATCATCAGTGTCATCAAATCTGGCACCAAAAGCAATATCTTCCATGTATTGATCCTCCATTGCCTGCTTACTGCATCGATCTACCAATTCAGAAACATCAACTCATCCTCATCATCTTGAGGAGGCTGATCCTCAATGTCTGCATCGTCCTCCACAATGACCGTACGAACGATCTGGCTACCACTAGCACTGGGGACAGATGGTGCTGCTGTGGACCTACAAGGAGCGCCGCGGCGCACACTGTTAGAAGAGGCAGCAGCAGTAGAGAGACATGATGCCCGACCACCTGATGATGCCCCAGCACCAGAGAGAGATGATGCCCGGCCCCTGTCCACATGGATACGAATTTTACCGAACCGGCAAGAAGCATTCAAAGCAAAAAGAATTCCCAGATCGTCGTCGGAAATTAGTGGAACAAATCTTCCCTCCGTGTTGAAATATTCGAAATGAACTGCGTCGTAAGAGCTCCAGCTGTACTGAGCGCAGATGTTAGCTTTCAAATCCCTCAACGAGATGGTGGTTGCAACCACCGCAGGGAAGAAAAACCCATTCTTATAGCGTTTAGAATCACGCGTATAGCTAGAATCCAGCCTAGCCACCAGCCGAAAAGCCAGCGCTGGATCAATCCTATTCGAAAAGCAACGCAGTTAGTTGAGCAACAACGATTGACGCTCAAAAACTGCCTACTGTTAATTCACATAGGCAGACGATGCTTACCCAGATGGAATCCATGCGTTAGATCCCTCCGATTCCCAATCTTCTCCGCGGTTGACGCGAACATTTGGCACACCAGATGGACATACAAACTCCACGAAAGGGGTAGATCCAGATCTGGTGGAGGCGGAGCCCTCTCCGCCTCCCGGTGGTGGTGGTGGGGACGGGGGCGGCTCGGCGGCGGACGACGCCATAAGGTAGGAGGGCAGGACGGCGTGGCGGCGGAGGGGCGGTGTGTGAGCTCCTCCAGTCTCGGGCGGAGTGGAAAGCTTTGGGTGAGCTCCTCCAGTCAACAGTCAACACAGTTCGAAAGAAACGGTCAATTCAACACCAACGCGGCTCCCTAGCCGTCACCGGTAACGGTGAAGGCCTCTGACCAGACGGCAACCCTCCCGTCCGAGCGTCTGCGACGGGTTTCAAACTAGAGGGAGGGGAAAACTGAGGAAAAACTAAGGGGCTGGGGAAAACTGAGTACAACTAACGAACCAGGGGCACGAAAATAGAAATCCCTTTTTAATATGGAGAACGCAAACAAGATAGTAAATAAAGTAAAGCAAGTAACTAATTATTTTGTATTTTGATATAATGCAGCAAAAAAAGTAGTAAATAAAGTAAAGCAAGACAATAAACAAGGTAAAGAGATTGGAAGTGGAGACTCCCCTTGCAGCGTGTCTTGATCTCCCCGGCAACGGCGCCAGAAAAAGTGCTGCTTGTGACGTAAAGCACTCGTCTTGGGAACCCCAAGAGGAAGGTATGATGCACAGCAGCGATTTTCCTCAGTAAGAAACCAAGGTTATCGAACCAGTAGGAGTCAAGAAGCACGTTGAAGGTTGATGGTGGCGGTGTAGTGCGGCAACACCGGGATTCCGGCGCCAACGTGGGACCTGGACAACACACCAAAATACTTTGCCCCAACTTAACGGTGAGGTTGTCAATCTCAGGCTTGCTGTAACAAAGGATTAGATGTATAATGTGGATGATGATGTTTGCAAATAACGTATGAACAAGTATTGCAGTAGATTGTATTCGATGTAAAAGAATGGACCGGGGTCCATAGTTCACTAGTGGTGTCTCTCCGATAAGAAATATCATGTTGGGTGAACAAATTACAATTGGGTAATTGACAAATAAAGATGGCATGACAATGCACATACATATTATGATGAGTAGTGTGAAATTCAATTGGGCATTACGACAAAGTACATAGACCGCTATCCAGCATGCATCTATACCTAAAAAGTCCACCTTCGGGTTAGCATCCGCACCCCTTCCAGTATTAAGTTGCAAACAACAGACAATTGTATTAAGTATGGTGCGTAATGTAATCAACACAAATATCCTTAGACATAGCATTGACGTTTTATCCCTAGTGGCAACAACACATCCACAACTTTAGAACTTTCTGTCACTGTCCTAGATTTAATGGAGGCATGAACCCACTATCGAGCATAAATACTCCCTCTTGGAGTTACAAGTAATGACTTGGCCAGAGCCTCTACTAGCAACGGAGAGCATGCAAGATCGTAAACAACACATAGATGATAGATTGATAATCAACATAACATAGTATTCCATATTCATCGGATCCCAACAAACGCAACATGTAGCATTACAAATAGATGATCTTGATCATGTTAGGCAGCTCACAAGATCAGACAATGATAGCACAATGAGGAGAAGATGACCATCTAGCTACTCTGGACCCATAGTCCAGGGGTGAACTACTCACACATCACTCCGGAGGCGATCATGGCGATGAAGAGTCCTTCGGGAGATGATTCCCCTCCGGCAGGGTGCCGGAGGCGATCTCCTGAATCCCGAGATGGGATTGGCGGCGGCGTCTCTGGAAGGTTTTCCGTATCGTGGCTCTCGGTCCGGGGGTTTTCTCGACGAAGGCTTCTTATAGGCGGAAGGGTAGGTGGGCGACGCGAGGCCCCACACGGGCGCGGCCCAAGCCCTGGCCGATTGTGCCGGCGCCTCGTCGCCTCCCCGTTCTCCTTCGGTCTTCGGAAGGTTCGTGGAAAAATAAGACCACTGGGCGTTGATTTCGTCCAATTCCGAGAATATTTCCTTTGTAGGATTTCTGAAACCAAAAACAGCAGGAAAACGACAATGGCTCTTCGGCACCTCGATAGGTTAGTGCCGGAAATGCATAAATATGACATAAAGTGTGTATAAAACATGTGAGTATCATCAATAAAGTATCATGGAACATAAGAAATTATAGATACGTTTGAGACGTATCAGTTAGGGCCGAAGAAGGTTTAATGATGAAGATGCTCTATGATCAAGTTAATTTAAGAAGGTTCATGGCACAAATGAGTATCTCAACATGGCAATCAATTTCCCATTTATTTTTGTGTAATAATGAAACTGTATGTAAGATATTTACCCAACTAGAGGAGATCGAGTCTTTCACGGGCTTGCAGGAAAAAAAATTCCGAGGAGCAACTTCCGAAGATGTCGTAGGGCGTGTGCTGTGACATCTTCGAGAGACGCCACGAATAAACCCTTTTCCCAACACTGTTAGAGGAGATTGAGTCTTTCACGGGCTTGCATGAAAAAAGATTCCGAGGCGGAACTTTCGAAGATGCCGTATGGTGTGTGCACCAATGGCATCTTCGAGAAGTTCCGCCACGGGAGATTTCCCAACCCTTTTCCCAACATTGGCGGAGCTTCCAAAGATGTCCTAGGGCGTGAGCACCAACGACATCTTGGAGAAGCTCCGCCGGAGAGGCTCTCTTGCGGGAAGAGTTCGCTCGGGCGGAGCTTCCGAATATGTCTAAGACGGTCGACCATCTAAGACATATTCAAGAAGCTCTGCCAGAGAGTCTCTTTCCATCCCTGGTCATTGCCTCTCCTCTCTCTGCTCCCGGCTGCTCTCTCTGCTCTCCCGGGAGTATATATCGGTGTGCCTCCCGATAACCCCCGCCCCCGCGGTAAGCGCCCAAGTAAGCCCCCGAGATAAGGCAAACACCGATAAGCCTCCCGCTAAGCCCCCATCTTTTGTCCCGGTTTGAGCTACCGGGATAAAAGGGAAAACACCAGATAAGCCTCCCCAGATTAATCCCCCCATCTTTTTCCCGGTTTGAGCCCACCCGGGATGAAAGTTTCCAGCGCCACCGCGTTCCCGCCTTTTTTTTTCCCACGCTTTCCACCGCTTCCCGCCTCCATCTTCCCGCCAGTTTTCACTATATATATGTAGGCTTGGCCTCCATTTCCATATCACATCTAGACTCATATATGCAAACCTCATCACTCTCGTCCATGGCTTCCATCGTATCTCTAACCCCCGGGAGGTGAAGGAGCTTTGCGTCTCGAACTACCCCCGCTGGGACCGCCTCCCCCGCTGGATGCTGAGCGTCGGGCGTACCGGTCCCTCATGTCCTTCTAGGTGTGGCGCGCTAGATGGCCATCACGAACCACTACTACTTCGAGCTCACGCCAGAGCAGCGGAGGAATCCCCAGTGGCATCCCGACTACAGCCCGACTTGGGATGGCTTATTCATCAATCGCCATGAGAGTGCGCTTTCCAGACACGAGGAGGACGACCCACCTGATTTGAACTTCAACGAGGCTTGTCGTCGGCTGTGGTGGCGTGGCCGGACTCTCCAGAGCGTCATGGCCTACCGTGCCCCCCCGCATGCGCTACCCTCAGTCCCAGCCCACGCGTGCTCAATCGCCGAGGTTCGACTACCGCGACCCCGATGCCAGCGACGAGGATGTCGGCGACTACGACGACTACAATGGCGACGTTTATAGGGATATGCACGAGTATGCCTGAATCACCCAACATTCGAAACAAGTTCACCCACCAGACTTAACTGCCATGTATCTTACCCTTTGGGCTGAGCTACACGATTCCAATAATCAGAATAACTCACGCGGGACTAACGGTTGCCGCATGTCCTTATCCCGCCGACACTTTGGTACATGTTATTCAAATTCATATTCATAAGTTATTCAAATTCATATGTAAATTATACTTTATTACATAGAGATTTCTTTTCTGAACATTTTGATATATCATATGTTATTTTTTGATTTCAGATAAGGCGGGAACGAAAAAAATTGGGAGGACACATAGAAATGGACCACGAACCGGGACCAAAGGGTGTTTTGCGCGCAGAGGGAGCAAAAGGCGCTGTGTGGCTCTTATCCCAAGCCTGCACGCACCGGGACCAATGGTGGCACGACCCAGGACCAAAGGGTCTTCCCTTTATTTGCTCGTCTCCCTTATCCACACAGATCAATCGTGTGGAGAAGGAGTACAGCGCCGCTGTGCTGCCACCCCAGCCGCCGCCGTAGCTCCTCTCCTCCTCCTCGCAGCCGCGTGCACCACCGCCGCCGCCCTAGCCATCTCCCGCTGCGCGTCCAACGACGCCGCCGCACACCTCCGCGCGCTGACCACCTTCACCGACCTCTGCCCCTGGCCACCTCCGTCGAGCTTTGCCCCCATCCGCCTCCGCCAACACGTCGCCTACGTCACCGCCGCACGCGCCTCCTCCGCCGCCGGCCTCTTCTTCTGCCGCCGCCGCCAGCTTCCTCCTCCATTGGTAAATTTTTAGTATTTGTATTAATATTAGTTAGTTTAGTAATATAGTTAGTATATTATTAGTGTAGTGCTAGTGTAGTAGTATATTAGTAGTAGTAATATATTTAGTTTTGTATTAGTATTAGTATTAGTTAGTTTAGTAGTAGCAACTCGCCATGAGTGCGCCGCCGGTGTTTCAACTTGCCATGAGCGTGCTGCCAGCGTCGCAGCTCGCCGACGACTTGGCTCCATGTTAGCCACCGGTGCGGCACCTCGCCGGTGACTCGCCTTCATGTTGTCGCTGATGACACACCTTGTCGACGACTTGGCTTCATGTTATAGTCTTCAAACATGGTCTTAGGCTGGAGATGGGAGCTCGGCCGGGCGACGTGGCTTAGGGGCTCATCGTTGGCGATGGGCTTAGGGCTTAGTTAGCGCCGTGCACCTGTTAGTGTTTATATGATCACTAATTTTATTTCACACGACATATGTTCAATTGTTTATTTCATAGCTACGATGCCTCGCCTGCCGCGTCGTGGAGGGTCTGGGCACGTTCTGGACCAGATGCAGACGATGGGGGAGGTCCGAGACTGGGCTCCACCGGGGTGGCACTGGGAGGTGTTATCTTATGGGGCGCGAACCTTGGTGCGGAATCTGGGTCCCGTCGTCGACCCGGATCTTCTCTGGTGGAGGTCGCGTGAGCCATGCTCGTTTCAGAGGAACTCGCCCCCCCAGAAGGTGGTAGCTCGGCGCATTGCAGAGGAGGACGAGCACGTTCACCGTTACCTGCATGTATTAACCATCAACATGTATAAGAACGGATGGTCAATTATGCAGGGATCTCACGTGAGCTATGATCACGTGATTTTTCCGTATCTTTGGGTGTTCTCCCTGCGCGACTCGGCACCTCGCGGCTCAGCACCCGGTCGATGCTGAGAGATATGTTCATGCATGGGAGTCGGTTGTAGTGATGTATTAGGGTTAAATAAAAATGGACCCGAGTTATATATTCATGTACTGCACTATCTACTTTCAACACTACATTATCGATCCTTAATTAATAACTATATATGTAACTCCAATTTCTGTTTTCTGCATTATCCTTAATTAATATCTATATATGTGATTATATGATGATTCCTATAACTTGCAAGTCGTTGAAGAAACTATGTACGCTGACAGAGACGAAGCCCAAGAAGAATTCATGGCTAACCTCATAGCCGAAGGTGTTCTGGATGATGGCGGTGACGGCGGTGACGATGTCATCGCAACTTATTTGAATGACTCCGGTGAGGGAACGAAGGAGATTGAGCGCAGAGAAGATGGCTCCGGTGAGGGAGCGGATGATGTTGAGCGAAGAGAAGATGGCTCCGGTGAGGGAGAAGATCATAATGGCTCTGCTGATGGAACCTTAGTTATTACAAAGTCTACCGAGGTATATAAATTAAGCCGTTGTTGAGTAGATGCATTCACTAATATATATATATATATATATTGAAGGTGAATTATTTCATGTTTAGCCCTCCGGATCGAGCAATTCTTCTGTAAAGTCGAAGCGAGGCCCAGCCAAATCATTGGCCGATGGTGTTAGTCACGACATCCTCGAAACCAATCAGAGTGGTCGACCGACTGCTCCTGAGAAGGCCGCAAAAAAATTTATAAGTCAATGCGGAGTGCTTGTTAGGGACTGCATCCCGATCACCGTTTGAGAATGGCACAAGCCGAAGGGAGAGGTTGAACCAGGTCATTATGTCGATGATGTAGCAAAACACAACCTTTTGACTAAGCTCACTGCATATTTCAATCTATCTCTAGAGGAGAATGAAGATAGAGCCGGACAGATGGAGGAGGCAGTCAAGGAGTTTGTTGTAAAGAAGATGGCCGAACTATTCAAGCACCACAAGAAAAGATTGCACACACTTGTCAAGAATAAGAAGACTCCAGACTTCAGTACTGCAGGGTATGAGAAGATAAAAGATCACTGGCCCAAATTCGTGACGTACGTCATGGAGTCAGAACAATTTAAGAAAAGGCCGGCAACAAATAAGTAAAATGCCGCGTTGAAGAAATTTCACCAAATTACGGGTCCAAGTGGCTATAGGTCTAACCGGCCTAAGTGGCAGGCAGCTGAGGTGGCTGTCGAGGGTACTCCTCGGCAATGCCCTCCAATTGGGGCTTAGGGTTGATGGAATCCTGTAGGCTGACACGAGACATCGGTGAACAGACAAGCGAGGAGAGCGATTTACCCAGGTTCGGGGCCCTCGATGAGGTAAAACCCTTACGTCCTGCCTGTCTGATCTTGATTATGAGAATATTGGGTTACAATGAGGTGCCGAAGGTTTCGGCTGTAATCTCGTCGAGAGGCTAAGTGCTACGGCAACCTAGCTCTAGACTTCAGGTGGCTAAAGTTGTTAAGATTGATTGTGTCCCTCGGCAGCCCCTCTCTTGGCCTTTATATAGGAGGCCAGGTCTCAAGAGATCTGTCCGGGTACGACTAGTTTTACAAAAGACCTAGCTCTAAACTTTCCTTATTCGGCTCCTTTCTATCTTGTTCTTCAAGGAATCTTCTCCAGCACCGTCCTAGCGGCCCACCTTGCCATCGGGTATCTTCATGGGCCTCCAGTTGGGCCGTACAGGATAGGGCAATATCAGTTACCCGAAGGGTAATGCCCACGCGTAGTCCCGAGTGTCTAGCCGAAGATATTTCGGTAGAGACTAAAGCATGCCTCCACCTAATGATCTTCTCCTTGACTGTTCTTGTCCATCTTGTATCAGCATCATCTTCTTCTATCGGGTGCGCGTCCAGCGCTCCCGATGGGAGTAGCCCCCGAGTCTAGGTGCGGATGCTTACAATCCGTGCGTAGACTCAAGTTGTACCACTCGATGTCTTCTTCTGCTGAAGCTTTCTTCAAATCTTTATGGGTCATCCGACACATTCGCGCTGGGGCTTGTATTTTTCAGTAAGGTTTCAACGCGTAAGGGATAATGAGTAACGTGCCCAACTTTTGCTGGTTAACTGCCGATGGCAAAACAACGTTACCCTACACAGAATCAAGTCCCCGGGCATGATCCTGGAGTGCAAAAAGGTTTTATCGGGTGCGCGTCCAGCGCTCCCGATGGGAGTAGCCCCCCGAGTCTGGGCACGAGTGCTTGCGGCCGGGTGCAGACTCGAGTTGAACATTCCGCCATTTTTCTTCAAATATTCTTCGCAGAGGCATCTTTGATATCATGTTTTATCGGGTGCGCACGTAGTGCTTCCGATGTTTTCGTGTTTCTTCGGATGCTTCCGGAGGGCTCCATGGCGTCATTGATGACGTTACCATTGTTGCGGTCTGACTGACAAGACTTGACCTGGCGGACCCACCCTAGTTCTGCGCGGGCAGTTTTTAGGAAATGACCGGTGCGCGCGTGCTGACCGAGGCATCCCCTCGATTTCCGCACATGTGGGAATAATGGGCCGCCGGTTTCGTTCTCTTCTTGGGTGACACGTGTACGACCGATCTGATCCTTCCCCCACGATGTTTATGGAGTTATGGCCACGATTTCCCATAAATCCTGTGGTATAAATAGGGAGCCTTCCCATTGTTTTCACTTTTTACCTTTCCACACTGCTCATCTTCTTCTCCATCCTTTCGTTTCAGCCCTGTTCTTCTCTCAGAAGCTCGAGGCGCCATGGGCAAAAAGAAGAGCACCAGTGCCTCAGATGCGGCCAAGGTCAGCCGCGACTGGAGCGCCTCTGCCATATCCAACCGTGATGCGAACAAGCTGCGAGCTCTCGGTCTCATCTCCTCATCTGAGGACGACATTCGTCTCCCAGGTCCAGTTTCTCGCCCAAGGCCTCCGAAGGGCTTTACTGTTATGTTTGTCGCCTTTCTATTTCGTGGTCTCTCTCTTCCTGCCCACGAGTTTCTCCGCTCCCTTCTTTTCTTCTACGGGATTCAGCTCTGGCAGCTTACCCCAAACTCCATTCTCCATCTTTCCATCTTTATCACTGTCTGTGAAGCCTTCCTCGGCATTGATCCCCACTGGGGTCTTTGGAGGAAAATCTTCTATGTTAAGCATCACAATGACAGCAATGCCCCCCCATCGTTGGTGGCGTTGGCTTTGTTGTCAGGAAAGAAGTCAACTAGTTCAATTACCCGATGAAGGAATCGGTCCAAGGCTAGCGCAACAAGTGGTTTTATCTGCAAGACACCTCGATGCCTGGGCGGCGCTCCAATCTCCCTCCGTTTGAAGATGTCCTGATAGCTCAGCCGAAGAAGTCCTAGCGAAACGCCCTTTCTCCTTAAGAGAGGGCAATAGCCGAGAAGCTGTTCGACCAAGTCGTAGATCTGAAGAACACGGGAGGCTTAACGATGTGCGGCACCGAGGTAGTCTCAGTGTTCTTACAACGTCGAGTGCAGCCGCTAATGTCCCGACCCCACCAGTTGTGGCTGTATACTGGCAAGGACGACAAGTCGAGGGTCAGCTCTGCCGACCTGTCGGCTGATGAAGTCCGAGATGAAGTTCGCCGCTTGACGTGCCTCAGTATGAAGGACAATATTGTTCTGACCTCGGCTCGTCTCCCATATGATTTCCGCCATCTTCCGGCTGAGGTAACTTTTACTGTTTCTTGTTCTTTTATCGTTATCATCGTGCTGTTTCTTTTTGCTGATTCTGCTTCTGCCGACAGGCTTCCACCGTGGCTCAATGCTATCCTCCTACACCCGAGAGTGGAGTGGAGCCAGAGGATGATGATGATGACTCCGAGGGAACTGAGGATGCCCATCATATCTTTGAGGAAAGTGACGTCCAGGGAGATGATACTCCTGAAGATGATGCTCTCACCAAGAGCAGGCGGCGCAAGAGGATAGATGAGGACTTCATTACAACGGCTGAATCAAGTCCTAGCGGACGAGATGATGATGCCGATGAAACCGTATCGCCTCGCCCTGCTGTGAGAAGCTCATCAGGCTTTTTTGCTGCTGAAGACGATCTGGACCTGTGAGTGTCTACTTTTCCCTTTGTAGTTTATCCTTCTCCATTCTGAATCATCCCTCCTCTTCTTTTTCTTGTAACTTAGCCCTAATGATGACGACGAAGACCCTCTTGCAAAGAGGGCTAAGTTGCTCTCCGGGAAGTCCGAACCAACCAAAGAATCAAACCCTTCACCTGCCGAACCAACGCCGCCCTCAACGACGAGCGTGGAAAAGGTTCCAGTGTCTAGGGTTATTCATTCTGGCAATGCTCCCGCCTCGTCGGTTGCTCGAGACCATGTAAGTGATTTATTTGTTTTAATTTCTCTGTTGCTTTTACCGAATTTCCACTTTCGACTGAATCTTCTTGACTTTCTCCTTTGCAGCCAATTTATGCCACAGTTGATGCTGTGGTAGATTTCGCCGAGCAGTTCACCCGACTAGAGTCTGAAAATGCTCATCTTCGGAAGGTCATCAAAACTTTGGCTGACCAGGTGCTGGAGGCCAACAGACTTGCTGCCGATGCTAAAAACGAAAACTCCTCGCTGAAGGATGAATTAAAAAAGCTGAGGCGACAGATGAAGGATGAGAAGGATGCCAGGCGCGAGGCTGCGGTTGCTGCCGATAAGAAGGAAGGTGTGCTCCGTGAATCCATCACGAATTTATTGGGTAAGTTTCTTAGTGCATAGCTTTCCCTTAGTGTTCCCTTTCAGGCTGCTCATCTGCTCTCTCCCAGGTGCTGCCGATATAACCATCACTCGGGCTCGCATGCTTCAGGAGGAATCTACGTCTGATGCCCTATCACTCGCTGCCGAGTCCAACGTCCAAATTCTTGGACTTTTGCAAAGGACCAAAGGAGCATTATTGAGGCTGTACTCGATGATCTTCCCAAAGATGAAGCAGGACAAGACTCTAGGCGAAATGGCAGATGCTTTTCTCATCGACCCTTCTGAGTCTGTAGAGGTATTAAAGCGCCATTCCCGCCTATTTGGGGCGGTACTTACTTTCCAGCTGCTGATGGGTCATGGGATGGGCTCTGAACTAGAGAAGTTGTCTAAGGCATTGCCTGTAGATGACAATAATTGCCTAGTCAACCTTGAGCCTTTCAAGCAGTCAGCAGTGATATGTGCCCATCAGCTCCTCAAGCTGGTTGATGAGGCGAAGACCAAAGCCGCACCTGAAGCTGCCCCTGGTTCTTCGTCAGCTCTTCCTTGATTTTGAACGCTTGATCTGTCAGTTGTAATTAGGGCCTGATATAGTTTATCCCAACCCTATTTTATTCTGGCTCTGTTGCCAGCACCAAAAATTCTTTTGAATGTAATATATACACTCCAGCGCTCCCGATGGGAGTTCATATTAATGCTGTTACTGAATTGAGAATTGTGCTGCAGATTCCCTCATCTTCTTCCCGTGTCGATCCTTTTGTAAATCCTTCGGCTAGTGACGAATCTGGTCTTGACCGTGGCTTGCGTGACAAAATATCCCGATTGAACAAATATATTACCAGTCTTCACGCGATGGCGGCGTTGGTGAAACGAAAGAGCGAGATTGCAACTGCTATAGAACAACATGCTCTCGTTCGTATCCGTGTTGCTACCGAAAGCTTGAGCTGTAAGTGTCTGCCCATCTGTTGATTTCTGATGAAACTTGAATATTCTTGAACTGACATTTGTTTTTTGACAGTTGTAGCTTCCGATGAATCAGAGGAAAACAGGAGGATCCACGAGAAGATCGAAGCGATGACTGACGTTGCTCACCCGAAGCATGAGTTGTGGTCAAATCGACCGAAAGCTGTTGTCATGGCGAAATTTGAGCATCGAGCAGAGAGGGTGCACTATTATTTTGACAAGTTCCATGCTCATCTCACGATGGTCTGGAAGACAATGTTTCCCCTGGATCAAGCACCTGAAACGCTGTCTGCTTTGTTCACTCGATTCAAGTCCCCCGAGAGGATTCGACTGTTGGTGCGAAAGGAGCTCCTGGCTGGTGCTGAACTTGCTTTTGCTTCAGTGTTAGCATTTCATCCGACTTTAGATTTGGAAGCCATAGCAAACACCAGAAGGAGTTTGGACCAGTACTATGATATTGCTAGGCATCCTGCGTATACCATCATCTCACGAATGGAGACAGGTATTGAGAGGGATCTGAAGGCCCGAGAGAACCAGGGAACCTTGTAATGTCCTTGTACCTGCAAGGGTTAATCTTATGTAAATTCGACGTGTGTTTTACACATCATGTAGTTCTGGCGAATTTGTTAATTCGATTAATGGTTTATTGCCGGGGGCGGCTGAGTGATCAATTCAGCCTGCTCACCCGACGACTCCGTTGTAATTGCAAGTTTATTGCGGAGTCGATACGTAAGTTTTGTAGGAGCGACACCCGTCAAATAATCTAGGGATTTAGATGATTGGCTTCGTCACGTGGTGCACCGATTTGAGCCTTATTTTGTGATAGTATGTCCATCGACTGCGGCGCTCGGGAGTTTCCTCAAGGCTTAGATGGGTTTTTTTTTTGTGTCATTAACCTTAGCTCCCGATAGGACTATTTAATAAATGACACCGTGTGAGCGTGTTTTTGGCCAACGCTCCCGATGGGAGTAAGAGCCAATGGAAGGGGCCCGAACAATTTGTTCGGATGATGAGGCCTGGATAATTAAAAAGGTAGAAAACCTGATCAGAATTTTATTCATAATTTAAAAGCAAACTTAAGAGCTGTCGAATAACAGAAAACGATTGTATCCTATGCGTAGAACCGTCGTAAATGTGCGATGTTCCATGGATTTTCAACGTCTTTTCCTGAGGTTGGGTTTTTGAGCCGATAAGCTCCTCCTGGTATCACTTTAGTGATGATGAATGGCCCTTCCCATGGAGATTCGAGCTTCGAGGGTCTCTCTTGCTTCAGCCGCAGCACCATATCTCCAACATTGTAGCTTTGATTGAGTATTCGTCGGCTTTGATAATTTCTTAGCGCCTGCTGGTACACCGTTGTTCTCGCCAAAGCAATATCCCGAGCTTCGTCAAGGAGATCCACGACATCCTGCAGCGCGATGTTGGAGGTGGATTCTGTGTACGCTGTCACCCGAGGAGCTTCGAATCGAACGTCTGGCTGGAATCGTCGGCTCCATGTACCGGAAGAACGGGGTGTACTGAGTCGACCTATTGGGTGTAGTGCGCAAACTCCAAAGCACAGATGGTAATTCCTCGACCCAGGCTCCAGCCGCACCTGTAAGGCGTTTCTTGAGACCGTCCCCTATTAGGCCATTGATTCTTTCCACCTGGCCGTTGGTCTGTGGGTGAGCCACCGATGCAAATTTTAGCTTAATTCCACTGTCATCACAAAACTTGCGAAACTTTTTGGAGTCAAAGTTAGTTCCATTGTCTGTGACGATGCTGTGGGGCATACCGAATCGACAGGTTATGCTCCTGAAGAACTGAACGGCAGTTTCAGCTTTCTGATTTCGAACAGGTACTGCCTCGATCCACTTGGTGAACTTGTCGACTGCGACCAGTAGATATGTGTGTCCTCCAGGCGACGATCTTGGCAGCGGTCCAACTTGGTCGAGTCCCCATTGAGAGAAGGGCCATGCCAGGGGTATTGTCATCAGATCTGTTGCGGGAGCGTGTGGTTTTGGTGAAAACGCTGGCAGGGGTCGCACTTCATAACCAGATCTCGAGCATCCGATGCCGCCGTTGGCCAGTAAAATCCTGCCCTGAAGGCTTTTTCCACAAGGGCCCTGCTTCCTGCGTGGTGTCCGCAAGTTCCCTCATGTATCTCACGCAACAGCGATTTTCCAATCTTCAATGGCAATACACCTTTGAAAGATACCGGAGATGCTGCGCTTGTAGAGTTCTCCATTTACCACAGTAAAGGCCTTTGACCGTCTGACGATTCGCCTTGCTTCTACGGGATCCTCTGGTAGCTCCTGCTTCGTCAGGTATGTTAGGAATGGCTTGGTCCATAGTGGTTCAAGGAGGAGGACCTGTTCCGTAGATCGAGGTGTAGATTCTTCGACAGCTTGTTGCGGGTTTGCCTCCGATTCGTCATCCGACGGCTTTGGAGGTGCCGATGCTTTCTCTTTAATCGATCGTTGAGTGATAACTTCGTAAAACACTCCGTCTGGAATGGGGGAGACCATGGATCCGATATTTGCCAGAGTGTCGGCTTCCTCGTTGCTGGCTCTGAAGATATGCTTAAGTTCGCACCCTTCGAATTTGGCTTCCATATTTTGGTATAACTGTCGGTAGGCGATCATGTTGTCACTGACCGCGTCGCATAGATTCATCGACTGCTGTACCACCAGGTTCGAGTCTCCATAAATTTCCAGGCGAGTTGCTCCACATGCCTTTGCCATCTTCATTCCATGCAGCAGTGCTTCGTATTCTGCTTCATTATTTGTGGGCAGGGAGAAATTCATACGTAGTATGTACTTCATTTTGTCTCCTTGTGGTGATATTAGTACCAACCCTGCTCCTGCACCTGTGCTCCGTTTGGACCCATTGAAGTACATTGTCCACGAACCCAACATGTCGGGTGATACGCGTACAGCACGCGTCCGTTGGGAACCCCAAGAGGAAGGTGTGATGCGTACAGCGGCAAGTTTTCCCTCAGTATGAAACCAAGGTTTATCGAACTAGTAGGAGCCAAGAAGCACGTTGAAGGTTGATGGTGGAGAAATGTAGTGCGGCACAACACCAGGGATTCCGGCGTCAACGTGGAACCTGCACAACACAAACCAAGTACTTTGCCCCAACGAAACAGCGAGGTTGTCAATCTCACCGGCTTGCTGTAACAAAGGATTAGATGTATAGTGTGGATGATGATTGTTTGCAGAAAACAGTAGAACAAGTATTGCAGTAGATTGTATTTCAGTATAGAGAATTGGACCGGGGTCCACAGTTCACTAGAGGTGTCTCTCCCATAAGATAAACAGCATGTTGGGTGAACAAATTACAGTTGGGCAATTGACAAATAGAGAGGGCATGACCATGCACATATATATTATGATGAGTATAGTGAGATTTAATTGGGCATTACGACAAAGTACATAGACCGCTATCCAGCATGCATCTATGCCTAAAAAGTCCACCTTCTGATTATCATCCGAACCCCTTCCGATTAAGTTGCTAACAACAGACTATTGCATTAAGTATGGTGCGTAATGTAATCAATAACTACATCCTCGGACATAGCATCAATGTTTTACCCCTAGTGGCAACAGCACATCCATAACCTTAGAGGTTTCTATCACTCCCCCAGATTCACGGAGACATGAACCCACTATCGAGCATAAATACCCTCTTGGAGTTACTAGCAAAAACTTGGCCAGAGCCTCTACTAATAACGGAGAGCATGCAAGATCATAAACAACACATAGATATAAATTGATAATCAACATAACATAGTATTCTCTATCCATCGGATCCCAACAAACACAACATATAGCATTACAGATAGATGATCTTGATCATGTTCGGCAGCTCACAAGATCCGACAATGAAGCACATAAGGAGAAGACAACCATCTAGCTACCGCTATGGACCCATAGTCCAGGGGTGAACTACTCACTCATCACTCCGGAGGCGACCATGGCGGCGAGAGTCCTCCGGGAGATGATTCCCCTCTCCGGCAGGGTGCCGGAGGCGATCTCCCGAATCCCGAGATGGGATTGGCGGCGGTGTCTCTGGAAGGTTTTCCGTATCGTGGCTCTCGGTTCCAACGACGGCTATTTGTAGGCGGAAGGGTAGGTCAGGGGGCCGCGAGGGCTGAGACAGGTCGGCGCGGCCAAGGGTGGGGCCGCGCCGCCTACCTCCTGGCCACCTTGTGGCCCCACTTCGTTGACTCTCGGTCTTCCGAAGCTTCGTGGCAAAATAGGGACCCGGCGTTGATTTCGTCCAATTCCGAGAATATTTCCTTACTAGGATTTCAAACCAAAACAGCAGAAAACAGCAACTGGCTCTTCGGCATCTTGTTAATAGGTTAGTTCCAGAAAATGCATAAATATGACATAAAGTATGCATAAAACATGTAGATATCATCAATAATGTGGCATGGAACATAAGAAATTATCGATACGTCGGAGACGTATCAGCATCCCCAAGCTTAGTGCTCGTCCCGAGCAGGTAAACGATAAACAAAGATAATTTCTGGAGTGACATGCCATCATAACCTTGATCATACTATTGTAAGCATATGTAATGAATGCAGCGATCAAAACAATGTAAATGACATGAGTAAACAAATGAATCATATAGCAAAGACTTTTCATGAATAGTACTTCAAGACAAGCATCAATAAGTCTTGCATAAGAGTTAACTCATAAAGCAATAATTCAAAGTAAAGGTATTGAAGCAACACAAAGGAAGATGAAGTTTCAGCGGTTGCTTTCAACTTGTAACATGTATATCTCATGGATAGTTGTCAACATAGAGTAATATAACAAGTGCAATATGCAAGTATGTAGGAATCAATGCACAGTTCACACAAGTGTTTGCTTCTTGAGGTGGAGAGAAATAGGTGAACTCACTCAACATAAAAGTAAAAGAATGGTCCTTCAAAGAGGAAAGCATCGATTGCTATATTTGTGCTAGAGCTTTGATTTTGAAAACAAGAAACAATTTTGTCAACGGTAGTAATAAAGCATATGTATCATGTAAATTATATCCTACAAGTTGCAAGCCTCATGCATAGTATACTAATAGTGCCCGCACCTTGTCCTAATTAGCTCGGATTACCTGGATTATCATCGCAAAGCACATGTTTTAACCAAGTGTCACAAAGGGGTACCTCATGCCGCCTGTACAAAGGTCTAAGGAGAAAGCTCGCATCGGATTTCTCGCCATTGATTATTCTCAACTTAGACATCCATACCGGGACAACATAGACAACAGATAATGGACTCCTCTTTATGCATAAGCATGTAGCAAGAATTAATTTTCTCATATGAGATTGAGGATATTTGTCCAAAACTGAAACTTCCACCATGGATCATGGCTTTAGTTAGCGGCCCAATGTTCTTCTCTAACATTATGCAATGCTCTAACCATTCTAGCGGTAAATCTCCCTTACTTCAGACAAGATGAACATGCATAGCAACTCACATGATATTCAACAAAGAGTAGTTGATGGCGTCCCCAGGAACATGGTTATCGCACAACAAGCAACTTAATAAGAGATAAAGTGCATAATTACATATTCAATACCACAATAGTTTTTAGGCTATTTGTCCCATGAGCTATATATTGTAAAGGTAGATGATAGAAATTTAAAGGTAGCACTCAAGCAATTTACTTTGGAATGGCGGAGAAATACCATGTAGTAGGTAGGTATGGTGGACACAAATGGCATAGTGGTTGGCTCAAGTATTTTGGATGCATGAGAAGTATTCCCTCTCGATACAAGGTTAGGCTAGCAAGGCTATTTGAAACAAACACAAGGATGAAAGGTGCAGCAAAACTCACATAAAAGACATATTGTAAACATTATAAGACTCTACACCGTCTTCCTTGTTGTTCAAACTCGATACTAGAAATTATCTAGACCTTAGAGAGACCAAATATGCAAACCAAATTTTAGCATGCTCTATGTATTTCTTCATTAATAGGTACAAAGTATATGATGCAAGAGCTTAAACATGAGCACAACAATTGCCAAGTATCACATTATCCAAGACATTTTAGCAATTTACTACATGTATCATTTTCCAATTCCAACCATATAACAATTTAACGAAGAAGAAACTTCGCCATGAATACTATGAGTAAAGCCTAAGGACATATTTGTCCATATGCAACAGCGGAGCATGTCTCTCTCCCACACAATGAATGCTAGGATCCATTTTATTCAAACAAAGCAAAAACAAAAATAAACCGACGCTCCAAGCAAAGCACATAAGATGTGATGGAATAAAAATATAGTTTCAGGGAGGAACCCGATAATGTTGTCGATGAAGAAGGGGATGCCTGGGCATCCCCAAGCTTAGACGCTTGAGTCTTCTTGATATATGTAGGGGTGAACCACCGGGGCATCCCCAAGCTTAGAGCTTTCACTCTCCTTGATCATGTTGTATCATCTCCCTCTCTTGATCCTTGAAAACTTCCTCCACACCAAACTCGAAACAAACTCATTAGAGGGTTACTGCATAATCAAAAACTCACATGTTCAGAGGTGACACAATCATTCTTAACACTTCTGGACATTGCACAAAGCTACTGAAAGTCAATGGAATCAAAATACCCATCGAACATATCAAAACAGGCAATGCGAAATAAAAGGCAGAATCTGTCAAAACAGAGCAGTTCGTAAAGACGAATTTTATTGAGGCACCAGACTTGCTCAAATGAAAATGCTCAAATTGAATGAAAGTTGCGTACATATCTGAGGATCACTCACGTAAATTGGCATAACTTTCTGAGTTACCTACAGAGAATTTTGCCCAGATTCGTGACAGCAAAGAAATCTGTTTCTGCACAGTAATCCAAATCTAGTATGAACCTTGCTATCAACGACTTTACTTGGCACAACAAAACACTAAACTAAGATAAGGAGAGGTTGCTACAGTAGTAAACAACTTCCAAGACACAAAATAAAAACAAAGTACTGTAGTAAAAACATGGATTGTCTCCCATAACGCCTTTCAGCTAGGCGCAGAAAGTGTGTATCAAGTATTATCGAAGGATGGTGCATCTACAGCGGGGTTTGGAGTTTTCTCAACCATGCATAGTATATTGGATACATAAGTTTTAGCGGCTCCCTTTTCATTAGTCTTGGACTTGCTACTCTCATCAAACAAATTTTCAGGAACAAGCCAAGCATAGTTATTTTCTAGTGCGTCATTCATCGCTAGGAGCTTACATGGTATTGGTGCTTTGATCTCCCCACCATCATTAATATTATTAGTGTACCTTATTCTCTCCATGTCCATCTTTTCAAGGAGACTAACAAAATTGGTATAAGAACCAAGCATATTATATTTAACAAAGACCTTTCTAGCCTCTCTTGCTATACCGCCAAATTCTCTAAGAAGGGTTTCTAAAACAAAATCTTTCTTTTCCCCTTCTTCCATATCACCGAGTGTAAGAAACATGTGTTGGATTATAGGATTGAGATTAACAAATTTAGTTTCCAACATGCGAACTAAAGCAGCAGCAGCAATTTCATAAGTAGGAGCAAGTTCTACCAAGTGTCTATCTTCAAAATCTTCAACGGTACTAACATGATTGAAAAATTCTTCTATATTATTTCTCCCAATTATAGACCCACGTCCTACCGGCATGTCTTTTACGGTAAAATTAAAAGGAAACATAATGAAATAAGTAAAGCAAATATAAGTAACTAATTTTTTTGTGTTTTTGATATAGCAAACAAGACAGTAAATAAAGTAAAACTAGCAACTATTTTTTTTGTATTTTGATTTAGTGCAGCAAACAAAGTAGTAAATAAAATAAAGCAAGACAAAAACAAAGTAAAGAGATTGGGATGTGGAGACTCCCTTGCAGCGTGTCTTGATCTCCCCGGCAACGGCGCCAGAAAAAGAGCTGACGTGGGAGTTGAAAATCTTTGTGGTGTAACTTTTCTTCGTTCCTCGGCAACCGGAAAAAGAGCTTGATACGCGTACAACACGCGTCCGTTGGGAACCCCAAGAGGAAGGTGTGATGCGTACAGCAAAGTTTTCCCTCAGTATGAAACCAAGGTTTATCGAACCAGTAGGAGCCAAGAAGCACGTTGAAGGTTGATGGTGGCGAAATATAGTGCGGCGCAACACCAGGGATTCCGGCGCCAACGTGGAACCTGCACAACACAACCAAGTACTTTGCCCCAACGAAACAATGAGGTTGTCAATCTCACCGGCTTGCTGTAACAAAGGATTAGATGTATAGTGTGGATGATGATTGTTTGCAGAAAACAGTAGAACAAGTATTGCAATAGATTGTATTTCAGTATAGAGAATTGGACCGGGGTCCACAGTTCACTAGAGGTGTCTCTCCCATAAGATAAACAGCATGTTGGGTGAACAAATTACAGTTGGGCAATTGACAAATAGAGAGGGCATGACCATGCACATACATATTATGATGAGTATAGTGAGATTTAATTGGGCATTACGACAAAGTACATGACCGCTATCCAAGATGCATCTATGCCTAAAAAGTCCACCTTAGTTATCATCCGAACCCCTTCCAGTATTAAGTTACAATAACAGACAATTGCATTAAGTATGGTGCGTAATGTAATCAATAACTACATCCTCGGACATAGCATCAATGTTTTACCCCTAGTGGCAACAGCACATCCATAACCTTAGAGGTTTCTGTCACTCCCAGATTCACGGAGACATGAACCCACTATCGAGCATAAATACCCCCTCTTGGAGTTACTAGCAAAAACTTGGCCAGAGCCTCTACTAATAACGGAGAGCATGCAAGATCATAAACAACACATAGATATAAATTGATAATCAACATAACATAGTATTCTCTATCCATCGGATCCCAACAAACACAACATATAGCATTACAGATAGATGATCTTGATCATGTTCGGCAGCTCACAAGATCCGACAATGAAGCACATAAGGAGAAGACAACCATCTAGCTACTGCTATGGACCCATAGTCCAGGGGTGAACTACTCACTCATCACTCCGGAGGCGACCATGGCGGCGTAGAGTCCTCCGGGGAGATGATTCCCCTCTCCGGCAGGGTGCCGGAGACGATCTCCCGAATCCCCCGAGATGGGATTACGGCGGCGGCTCTCGGGAAGGTTTTCCGTACGTGGCTCTCGGCACAGGGGTTTCGCGACGAAGGCTATTTGTAGGCGGAAGGGTAGGTCAGGGCGCGAGGGGCCCAGGAGACAGGTCGGCGCGGCCAAGGGTGGGGCCGCCGCCTACCTCCCGGCCACCTCGTGGCCCCACTTCGTTGACTCTCCGGTCTTCTGAAGCTTCGTGGCAAAATAGGACCCTGGGCGTTGATTTCGTTCAATTCCGAGAATATTTCCTTACTAGGATTTCGAAACCAAAAACAGCAGAAAACAGCAACCGGCTCTTCGGCATCTTGTTAATAGGTTAGTTCCAGAAATGCATAAATATGACATAAAGTATGCATAAAACATGTAGATATCATCAATAATGTGGCATGGAACATAAGAAATTATCGATACGTCGGAGACGTATCATCGCTGCTGCCGGTGTTTGCGACTGGATCCAGTCTGCCACGAAATCTGGGAGGATTTGGGACTTTATCGCTGTTCTGTTGACGTAAGTTATGTCGTGTGGCGCTATCTCGATAGCCCATTGGGACACTCGACCTATGGCCTCTGTGTTAGTGAGTGTATTCTTCAGCGGTGCCTCGCTTACGACAATGATCGGGTGCTCCGTGAAATAATGTCGTAGCTTGCGAGCTGTTCTCCACACTACATATGCCAGCTTCTGGTGATGAGGGTATCTTTGTTTCGCAGGTGTGAGTACTTCACTGAGGTAGTAAATGGGTTGTTGTACGCCGTGAACTCTCCCTGCCTCTTCCCGCTCGACAACCAGGACGCTGCTGAAAACTTGTACCGTTGCTGCTATTTACATAAGCAATGTTCTCGCGTGGAGTTACAAGTACTGGGGACGTTGATAAGATCTTCTTCATATTGTCAAAAGACTCTTGCGCCTCGTTTGTCCACTCGAACTTTTCTGACTTTTTCATTAAGCTATAGAAGGGCAGAGCTTTCTCTCCTAGCTTGGCGATGAATATGCTGAGCGCTGCCAGTCGTCCTGCCAATTGCTGCACTTGGTGCAGATTCTTTGGCGGCTCCATATCAAGGATAACTTTGATCTTCAAGGGATTGGCTTCTATTCCTCTGGCTGAAATGAAGTACCCGAGTACTTGTCCTCCTGGCACCCCGAAGAAACATTTCTTTGGGTTCAACTTGATTTTATACTGGTCAAGGTTGTCAAAGGTTTCCCGTAAGTCGTCGATGAGGGTGGCGGCGTGCTTTGTCTTTACCACAATATCATCAATGTAAACTTCGATATTCCTCCCGATCTATTCTCCAAGACAGGCTTGCATGCACCGTTGATAAGTTGCCCCTGCATTTTTCAACCCGAAGGTCATGACGTTGTAGCAGAAAACACCGTGTGGAGTGATGAACGCGGTTAACTCCTGATCTTCCTTCTTGAGCTTGATCTGGTTGTACCCGGAGTATGCATCGAGGAAGGAGAGACGGTCACATCTAGCCGTGGAGTCGACTATCTGATCAATACGAGGCAGTGGGAAGTGATCCTTTGGGCAATTCTTGTTGAGACTAGTGTAACCGATACACATGCGAAGAGCGGTTGTATTTTTTTGGCACCATGACGGGATTGGCCACCCACTCGGCTTCTTTGAGCTCCCGAATGAATCCTGCTTTACGGAGCCGACTAACCTCTTCGCCGATTGCTTTTCTCTTCGGCTCGGAGAATCGGCGCATCGATCGTTGTACCGGGCTGGCTTTTGGGTCAACATTGAGGACGTGCTCAGCGAGTTCCCTGGGAATACCTGGCATGTCGGATGGTTCCCATGCAAATATTTCCCAGCGCTCACGGAGAAACTCGATGAGCGCGCCTTCCTATGCGATGGTAAGGTTTGCCGACGTATTGACTGTTTTCTTCGGGTCAGAAGGGTGTATCTACTGCTTTTTTGCTCCCTTCGTGACGTCAAACTCGTCGGATCTCACGTTTCGATTGTCGACTGGTGGCTTCGTATGGTCCGTGATGGCGTCGACTGCATTAAGTTCTTCCGCAGCTCCGAATTTTGAGGCGATCTTCTGGAAATCTCTGTCGCAGTTATCTGAGCGGGAGAAGCTTCCATGGATAGTTATCGATGTCCGATTATTGCCTGGCATCTTCAGTTTCAAGTACGCGTAATGGGGTACAGCATAAATTTGGCAAACGCAGGCCTGCCGAGGATGGTGTGATACTGAGATTCCCAGTCAACTAATTCGAACTCGATCTTCTCCTTCCTGAAGTTGCTAGGCGTGCCGAAGACTACATCCAGAGATATTTTCCGAGGGAATAAGCGGGTCGAGTCGGTATTATGCCGTGGAATCCTGTGTCAGACTCTCTCAACATGTCGACTGTTAGGCCCATTTCTTTCATCGTACTGGCAAACAACAAATTCAGGCCACTTCCTCCATCCATGAATACTTTGCTCATATTGTAACCTCCGATCTGTGCTTCAAGGACAAGGGCCGCATGACCAGGCCTTGGAACGGCCTTCGGGTGATCCGCCTTGCTGAAGGAGATGCTCTGCTCTGACCAGTCGATATATTAGGGTGTGTCGACCATGGCAACCTCCGCATACTTCACTTCTCTCGAGAAATTTTTGATTTCTCTCTTTGAAAAGCTGGTTTTATGGATCATGCTGACCTGTCCGCGTGGTTCTGGAAATATCTCGGTTGGTACGTACTTTTCTCCTCCTGCTGGCATGTATGGCTCCGGCACGTAACGTTTTGGCGGGTAACTGTAGGACACTGCTCTTCTCTCCATCGTATGAACTCTCGCCATGGCTTCGGCCCTGAGGTCGTCACAGAACTGCCGAATTTCTAGGAACTGTCGACAGTTCCTTAGCAAGTGGCTAGATTTTTCGTGACCATCCTTTGGATCGATGTAAGAGTGCAGATAACACGGTGCCTCGAGCTGCTCTGTGGCCGACAGATAGGGCGCGCGAGAGCGGCCCTTGCTCGACTGCGTGTTAAGGAATCCTCGTTCGTACTGATGGGGACGAGCCGCGATTCGCTCTTCCTCTTCACGGCGCGAGTTCCTTCGTCTCTTCCTTTGCTCCGTCATGATGTCGAAGCTGCCTCGGCTGCCTTCTTGCGTGCTCCTGGATGGTACTGCTGAAGTTGCAGTTGGAGTGGTACCTTCTGGAACTGAAGTCCTTGGGCTTGATGCGTTTGACCTAGGGAGGCGAAGAAACCCTCCTGAGTCGATGATGAAGTGGACACCACCAAAAGTAGTATCCATGTTGCCGTATGATTCCGCAGCGATCAGGCGCGACGCCTAGGTATGAGGTACGAACTCGAAGGATCCGCAACGGACTGAATCTTTCGGATATAAGAGTGTCGGTGACTCGAGCACAAACGTTGCAGATGTGACTGGTACTGCCGATGACCTATCTTGTGCCGACAGATTTCCCACAGACAGCGCCAATTGTCGAGGGTACTCCTCGGCAATGCCCTCCGATTGGGGCTTAGGGTTGATGGAATCCTGTAGGCCGACACGAGACATCGGTGAACAGACAAGCAGGGAGAGCGATTTACCCAGGTTCGGGGCCCTCGATGAGGTAAACCCTGTGGTGACCCGGCATACCACTGCATGGTGTAGTATGCAAGTCTGATATAACACCAATGAAACACCGTTCCACTAGCATTATATCGCTCAGAGTGGTACAACAGAAACATATGCGGGTCCAAGGCATGTCTAAAGAATTACAACACTGACTTTGTTACATAAGATCATCTCAGCCTCCTACTTTACATTGAGGTAAAACTGCAAATAAACTCCAGAAGAACGACTCGTAGTCTAATCCTATCACGAACTCTATTTGTAGAGTATTTGACTAGCTATAGGGGCTATGAATAGATTCTATCTAAATAGGAGCTAGGTTTAGGAAGCTAGTTCCCTTCTTTGGCTAAACTAGGTTTCTCCTTGTTGGATGTGGTATCTGACCCCTCTGATAGGGTCCTGTTTCTTGAAGTAGTTGTTGACTTCTCGGCCTTCGAGTTGCACTGTATATCCTCCTTCGATGCCTCCATATCTAAGCAGGAGATTTAAGAGTGGGATGAGTACGAGCGTACTCAACAAGTTCATTATAGGAAAGAGGTGTTTAATGCACTAGCTACGATATTAGACCAGAAAGTCTAATACCAATGCAAGTTTTCATAACCATTTCTTCAAAAGGTTGCTTTTATTCAGAAGAACTATGTCCGTCAGCCTTCACCGGTTTACTAGAACTTCATGGAGTTCCTTTCCGGCAGCGTTCGCAGTTCCATATCCCGGAACAGGAGTGACTGGTCACGGTTCTTTACACTCGCAGAGGTGTGTTGCTTTACCCATAAGAGATCTTAACCATGGTGCCAACCGAGCGAGCTCGTCCACACTTCCTTTGGTGTGAGGCCCGGTATAAGGTCTAGCCAATCATGTTCCTCCGCTACCTCGAACACCCACCCTTTGTTGCATGCCCCGACCCTGGGTCCACGCCGGTCCCATTATTCCCGTAGATTTCAAGGTGGACCCCGACCACGACGTCAATGCTGGGCTCTACCATACATTCCTACGCCGGGAGCTGCAACCCATCATAGACCACAATACCGTGGGGACTTAAGGCTTCCCAGCCTACCGCTTGTTCTTCGGGCGACAAGTGTCTACGGACAATGCCGTGGGGACTTAAGGCTTCCCCAGCCTACCGCTCGCCCCGACAGATACAAGTGTCTACGGTAAAGCGCATCCGTTGATGAACGAGAGGTGGAAACACTTTTGACTACTCCGTCCCACTCCGGATCGTATGGTTAACACGGGTATTACGGCACAAGAATCACTGGCGACATTTGTTGTTTAATCCTAGATGGATATAAACCCTTGCAATGGAAGCTCCACCATATCAACACAATCCATGGTTCCATTGCCCACCACATAGTCATATTCATAGTTATGAAAATAGTGGTTTTGGTTTTTATGCAATAGTGATAATCATAGTACTTTGCAAGTAATTTGATAGAGATATTCAAATGACATGAGCAAGTGATGAACTTGCCTTTCTTGACTGCAAGATTATGCAGTCAAGGTCTTCGATACGCAATAACTCCAAAGTCTGAAATAGCATCATCGTCCGGTAATGTTTAAAAGATTGGCAAGGATGCAATAATGCATAAGTATGAGATGCAATCGCTCTGAGCGTGACCTAACCCCGATGATTTAGGATTAGTGAGTTGTTATGATTGGTTTTAGGGTGTGTTACACTTTTAGAGTGATTCACAAACAAGGTTCTTATTAAGGGTTATGTTGTTTGAGAATCATAAGCAAATGGTAAAATGCATAGTAACAATCATACACATCCAGGAATAGTAGTTGTATAATAAGTAAAGAGCAGTTGTCAATTTTAAGTCCTACAATGCATGGTTGATGATTACTTATTATATAGTTCAAAAGAATAACTTTTGAAGAACATGTTCTTTAATAAAGAACAAGTATGATAATTAGGTTTGTGGGGTTCTATGGTTTTCTATGGTTCTAATTGGTTTCTGAAGTAAGTAGTAGATGGATCACAACATAGTTGGATTCATCAATAGCTAGAACTGGTAAGGGTTGAGCTAAGCCTAAGCATCTTAAGCAATTAATTACACATGGGTGCTACCAAGGTTGGTTATTTCTTACTAGTGATATATAGTTAGGGTTTATAGGTCCTATTAGGTATGGTTGATGAATACTCTCTATTTTCTTCAAAAGAATAATTTTGAAGAACACACTTCTTAAGTTATAAGAAGCATCTCAATTAAGGTTGAGATTGTCTAGGTTTTCTATTGGATCCTTAAGTAGAGAATGGTTGGTTCTTAATTGGGATGGTTCATAAGTATCTTACACTAGTAGGGTTTAGTGTAGTATGCTATGTAATGCACAATATTTGGCATAGATATCCTTGGAGTTCATCACATTGGTGTGATGCTAAATAGGTATGATTAAGGATGATGATCTTGGGAATAGGAACTAGGGTTTAGACTTGGTTGATCCTACTTGATCAACTAGGTCTGATTAAGATGAACACATGGGATGCTAATTTAGCAGTGATAGGATTCCCATATTTTATGTGGACATAGTCATGCAATTAGTTGCTAATTATGGATCTATGAATGATAATGGAGTAACATGATCACATGTTATACTCTAGGGTTTTGGTTTATAAACAACTTAGGGTTCATGTGATTTAATGGAGCTAGAGTTCCTAATGGCATTAGGATTTTAGAGTTGAAAACAATTTAGGGTTTTCACATAAAATAATAGGGTTAAGGTCTTTACGCATATTAGAACTAGGTTTCCAAGTTGTGATACAATTATTAAAGTATTGATTGATAAAAGAGTTGGAATTATTAATAACCTTGAAATAGAAATAATAGTGGATCTAACATTATATTATTTTAACAGACTTAATAAAATATTGATAAATACTGTTAGGGTTTAGGGTTTTAATTAATAGTTGAAGTAATGATCAATTAGGATTCTTTATATGATTAAACATAACCATAATGAAACAATATATGAAATTTTAATACAAAGTGATATTTACTATTTTCTTGATAGAGAAAATAGAACTAATAAAAATTATATTTTTAGTATTTAGGTCTTAACAATTTAAGATTTAAAATTGGTCTTCTAAAATTTAGAGGATAATTCATATTATTGTTCTTTTAATTTTAAAATATTTGTTTTTCTATAATTTTTATTTATAGATGTCATTTTCTGATATTCACTTTTATTTATTGTTTTTTTTACTTAAATGTTTAAAAGGTTTTTCCTAAAAAGAATAGACCCAATGGTAAATTGGGCTGGCCCAATGGCCCAGCCAACCGGGTCCGATCGAGTCGGCCTGGTCAAGCTCGGCAAGACCCGACCCCTCGCTCATTCATCCCTGTCACACGCACGCACTCGCCCCCCCACCATCCTCTCTCGCGACCACCAGGCTCCGCCGCGCCGCCATTTTCTCCTCGCCGCCTCCGGCCCTCTCCAGCGCCGGCGTGATGGGGCTTTTGCTCGCCTGTGCGAGCTCTACGAGACCACCCTGTTCGATTTGCTCCCCCTGGCCTCGGTCGCTCGCCCACTCCCCCGGGAACCTCGCGGTGACCGGCCGATTCGACAGCCGCCGGCCTCACCTGGTGTTGACGTCTGCCGGAGTGGCTCCGCCATCGACTTCTCCTTCAACAGACGCCGCCACGACGCTCCCTAGTCCCGCCATGCGCGCGGCCACGTAACCCTAGCCCATCCTGGCTAGGTCGCCGACGGGCTCCGGCTGATGTTCCCGGCTGCTTCTCGACGACGAGCACGGACTTCTCTCCATGTTCCACGATTTCTACTTGACGCCTGCAGGACGGTAGCAGTTGCTGCAACCCAGGCGCCCAGCGTACTGCTCCAGCACCACCCACTGCTCACGCATTCCCGAGCTCCGGCTCATAGCGTCGTGGGTGATGCTGCTGCCTGTGCGGCTGTGATGACGATGAACTGGTGAGGTGGTGCTGGTGTGGTTGGTGTTGTGGTGAAGGTGATTGGTGGCGGTTTGGTGATGGGTGCTCATGGTGATGCTGTGATGTCGATGTGAGCTGTTGTGCTCGACACCGATGGACAGCGCTACAAACGCAACCTTGGCGTCGGTGTACTGGTGGTGCTATTGCTGTCCTCACTGCATCCTCGACCTCGACATCGGCAGGACGGCGTCGCCGACGCAACCCCGGCGTCAACCGCTACGACTACTCCTCTATATCACTGTGAGCTATTCCTCTTTTCTTTTTGTGCTCATAGCTACTGCTATCTGGTTACTACTAGCTTGTGGTTGTACTAGTTCATTCAATTGACTATTGAAAGCTTGTGGTCGTGAGGTGATATTGGTGATATATATGTGTGTAATGCTGCCAGATGATCCAGTACCTTGTGCTTGATTCAATGCCTCAATATGACTCATCCCTGCTTGTGTTATAGCTTTCTGTGAGGTGTGGTTCGGGCTGACCATTCTCTGATTTAATTGCTCATTGGCTTGTGCTATGTGTGGCTTAATCTTTAACTTGAGATTGCTGTGATAGTGTGGTACCCTATTTAACTCATATATGAGTGCGGACAATAAGATACAGATATTGTTGCTACAAAAGAACAATTTACTTGATGATTGGCCTGGTAGTTTGATTTTGAGCTCATATGCATGCTTACAGTGCTATGCTGCGATTATGGTACTATTTGGTTGGCCTGGGATTGTTTTCCTGGACCCTAAGTAGATTATTGTAATATGTTGATTATTAACTATTTGCTTATGATAATGACTAAAGAATATGTATATATGATCCTGGACAGAATTGTGCTGTAGTGCACAAGGGATGCTTTTGTAGATTCTGGAATATGATCTGGTTGCTCAATAATAACCAAGAGATGATTTTTCCAATGTTGGATTTTACAGTTGGATTTTGATGTCCCCTATTTTTAGATATAAACTGATAAGAACAGATCCAATGCTGGATCCTCTTGACCCTGCCTATGATGCAAAGGCTGAGGCACCCACTTGAAATAAGAACAGATGCTATACTGTCTTTTCTTTTTATCCTCAGTGATGATTCAGCATAGCACCTCTATGCAGATCTGAGAGGAATACATTTTTCTATCCTCCTAGATGAAAATCTAGTGGAAGGATAGCTAGATGGAATGACTGTGTTGATTCTTTTTCTTTGGCTGAAGATGTCTACGCAAAAACTGATACTACATGATATATTGAGATTGGTTGGTAATTTCTACCTGCTGCATCTTGTATGTTAGTTCCTGATTCAGACTATCCATCTTCGGGTGGATGACCTGCACCTCCCAGCTTCTTCTATTTCTTCCCAGTTCCAGCTTCCGATTTCAGTGGTGGTTCTTGGTTTTCTCTTCACATACTGGTGGATTTTTGCTAGCGTAATGGTTGCAGAGATCTACTGCTGGGTGTTTCGGCTAAGACATGGGTGTGTACTGGTTATATACAGTGGGGCTGTTCACTGTGGTGATGACAACACACAGCTGAATGTGTTGTGTGTGCTGCTTGCAAATGGTCCCCACCTCACATGTGGGTACAAGTTGCCAAGTTGAGTGCTTCCCCCCTTATACAAGCTACGGATGGGCATGGATAATTATCCCTGGTCTTTTCTTTCTTTTTGTGTGGACTACTGTGAGCTTCATTATCTATCTCAATGGCTGATAACTATGTGAACTGAACTATTTATGGTTTAATGATTTGGTTGCTTAAATATTAATTAAGCTACTGCTTAATTATCAAGTGGTTTATAAATATTTGCTTAAGATCATTTTGACTTTTCCATGTCAAATATGATCACTTTATATCATCTTGTAAGCCTTTATGGTTGCTAGCTAGATTAGAGGGAAATTTTAAATAGTTGCCTTGTTGCCTCAAATTATGTTGCCTTGTCATATGGATCAGCTACTATTGCCTCTAGTCCCTGGTTGCCTTCTTGATGAATGTTCCATGATCCAATTGACCCATCTGTCCCTTATATGATCAATTTCATTCATGATGTTGCCTAAGAAAGAATTCCCTCTAATCGCCAGTTGGGAATTGATGCGTGTGGTTGACACGTCCGTTGGAAACCCCAAGAGGAAGGTGTGATGCGCACAGCGGCAAGTTTCCCTCAGAAAGAAACCAAGGTTTAATCGAACCAGTAGGAGTCAAGAAGCACGTTGAAGGTTGATGGCGGCGGGATGTAGTGCGGCGCAACACCAGGGATTCCGGCGCCAACGTGGAACCTGCACAACACAACCAAAGTACTTTGCCCCAACGAAACAGTGAGGTTGTCAATCTCACCGGCTTGCTGTAACAAAGGATTAACCGGATTGTGTGGAAGATGATTGTTTGCGAAAACAGTTAAATAGTATTGCAGTAGATTGTATTTCAGTATAGAGAATTGGACCGGGTCCACAGTTCACTAGAGGTGTCTCTCCCATAAGATAAACAGCATGTTGGGTGAACAAATTACAGTTGGGCAATTGACAAATAAAGAGGGCATGACCATGCACATACATATTATGATGAGTATAGTGAGATTTAATTGGGCATTACGACAAAGTACATAGACCGCTATCCAGCATGGCCTAAAAAGTCCACCTTCAGGTTATCATCCGAACCCCTCCAGCATTAAGTTGCTAACAACAGACAATTGCATTAAGTATTGCGCGTAATGTAATCAGTGACTACATCCTCGAACATAGCACCAATGTTTTATCCCTAGTGGCAACAGCACATCCATAATCTTAGAGATTTCTATCACTTCCCCAGATTCACGGAGACATGAACCCACTATCGAGCATAAATACTCCCTCTTGGAGTTACAAGCATCTACTTGGCCAGAGCATCTACTAGTAACGGAGAGCATGCAAGATCATAAACAATCACATAGACATAAATTGATAATCAACATAACAAGTATTCTCTATTCATCGGATCCCAACAAACGCAACATATAGAATTACAGATAGATGATCTTGATCATGTTCGGCAGCTCACAAGACCCGACAATTAAGCATAATGGAGAGAAGACAACCATCTAGCTACTGCTATGGACCCATAGTCCAGGGGTAGACTACTCACACATCACTCCGGAGGCGACCATGGCGGCGTAGAGTCCTCCGGGAGATGATTCCCCTCTCCGGCAGGGTGCCGGAGGCGATCTCCTGAATCCCGAGATGGGATTGGCGGCGGCGTCTCTGGAAGGTTTTCCGTATCGTGGCTCTCGCATCGGGGTTTCGCGACGGAGGCTTTAAGTAGGCGGAAGGGCAGGTCGGGGGCCACACGAGGCCCCACACCACGGTCGGCGTGGCCAAGGGCCAGGCCGCGCCGCCTATGGTTTGGCCGCTCGTGGCCCCACTTCGTCTCCTCTTCTTCGGGAAGCTTCGTGGCAAAATAGGACCCTGGGCGTTGATTTCGTCCAATTCCGAGAATATTTCGTTACTAGGATTTCTGAAACCAAAAACAGCAGAAAACAGAATCGGCACTTCGGCATCTTGTTAATAGGTTAGTTCCAAAATGCACGAATATGACATAAAGTGTGCATAAAACATGTAGATATCATCAATAATGTGGCATGGAACACAAGAAATTATCGATACGTCGGAGACGTATCAGCATCCCCAAGCTTAGTTCTGCTCGTCCCGAGCAGGTAAAACGATAACAAAGATAATTTCTGGAGTGACATGCCATCATAACCTTGATCATACTATTTGTAAAGCATATGTAGTGAATGCAGCGATCAAAACAATGTATATGACATGAGTAAACAAGTGAATCATATAGCAAAGACTTTTCATGAATAGTACTTCAAGACAAGCATCAATAAGTCTTGCATAAGAGTTAACTCATAAAGCAATAAATCAAAGTAAAGGTATTGAAGCAACACAAAGGAAGATTAAGTTTCAGCGGTTGCTTTCAACTTGTAACATGTATATCTCATGGATATTGTCAACATAGAGTAATATAATAAGTGCAATATGCAAGTATGTAGGAATCAATGCACAGTTCACACAAGTGTTTGCTTCTTGAGGTGGAGAGAAATAGGTGAACTGACTCAACATAAAAGTAAAAGAATGGTCCTCCATAGAGGAAAAGCATCGATTGCTATATTTGTGCTAGAGCTTTGATTTTGAAAACATGAAACAATTTTCTCAACGGTAGTAATAAAGCATATGTATCATGTAAATTATATCTTACAAGTTGCAAGCCTCATGCATAGTATACTAATAGTGCCCGCACCTTGTCCTAATTAGCTTGGACTACCGGATCATCGCAATACACATGTTTTAACCAAGTGTCACAATGGGGTACCTCCATGCCGCCTGTACAAAGGTCTAAGGAGAAAGCTCGCATTGGATTTCTCGCTATTGATTATTCTCAACTTAGACATCCATACCGGGACAACATAGACAACAGATAATGGACTCCTCTTTAATGCATAAGCATGTAACAACAATTAATTTTCTCATATGAGATTGAGGATATTTGTCCAAAACTGAAACTTCCACCATGAATCATGGCTTTAGTTAGCGGCCCAATGTTCTTCTCTAACAATATGCATGCTTAACCATAAGGTGGTAGATCGCTCTTACTTCAGACAAGACGAACATGCATAGCAACTCACATGAAATTCAACAAAGAATAGTTGATGGCGTCCCCAGTGAACATGGTTATCGCACAACAAGCAACTTAATAAGAGATAAAGTGCATAAGTACATATTCAATACCACAATAGTTTTTAAGCTATTTGTCCCATGAGCTATATATTGCAAAGGCGAATGATGGACTTTTAAAGGTAGCACTCAAGCAATTTACTTTGGAATGGCGGAGAAATACCATGTAGTAGGTAGATATGGTGGACACAAATGGCATAGTGGTTGGCTCAAGGATTTTGGATGTATGAGAAGTATTCCCTCTCGATACAAGGTTTAGGCTAGCAAGGTTATTTGAAACAAACACAAGGATGAACCGGTGCAGAAAAACTCACATAAAAGACATATTGAAGACATTATAAGACTCTACACCGTCTTCCTTGTTGTTCAAAACTCAATACTAGATATTATCTAGACTTTAGAGAGACCAAATATGCAAACCAAATTTTAGCATGCTCTATGTATTTCTTCATTAATGGGTGCAAAGCATATGATGCAAGAGCTTAAACATGAGCACAACAATTGCCAAGTATCACATTATCCAAGACATTATAGCAATTTACTACATGTATCATTTTCCAATTCCAACCATATAACAATTTAACGAAGAAGAAACTTCGCCATGAATACTATGAGTAAAGCCTAAGGACATACTTGTCCATATGCTACAGCAGAGCGTGTCTCTCTCCCACAAAGTGAATGCTAGGATCCATTTATTCAAACAAAAACAAAAACAAAAACAAACCGACGCTCCAAGAAAAGCACATAAGATGTGATGGAATAAAAATATAGTTTCAGGGAGGAACCTGATAATGTTGTCGATGAAGAAGGGGATGCCTTGGGCATCCCCAAGCTTAGATGCTTGAGTCTTCTTAGAATATGCAGGGGTGAACCACCGGGGCATCCCCAAGCTTAGAGCTTTCACTCTCCTTGATCATATTGCATCATACTCCTCTCTTGATCCTTGAAAACTTCCTCCACACCAAACTTAGAACAACTCATTAGAGGGTTAGTGGACAATAAAAATTAACATGTTCAGAGGTGACACAATCATTCTTAACACTTCTAGACATTGCATAAAGCTACTGGACATTAATGGATCAAAGAAATTCATCCAACATAGCAAAAGAGGCAATGCGAAATAAAAGGCAGAATCTGTCAAAACAGAACAGTTCGTATTGACGAATTTTATCGAGGCACCAGACTTGCTCAAATGAAAATGCTCAAATTTAATGAAAGTTGCATACATATCTGAGGATCACTCACGTAAATTGGCATAATTTTCTGAGTTACCTACAGAGAAAACAGCCCAGATTCGTGACAGCAAAGAAATCTGTTTCTGCGCAGTAATCCAAATCTAGTATGAACTTTACTATCAACGACTTTACTTGGCACAACAAAACACAAAACTAAGATAAGGAGAGGTTGCTACAGTAGTAAACAACTTCCAAGACACAAAATAAAAACAAAGTACTGTAGGTAAAAACATGGGTTGTCTCCCATAAGCGCTTTTCTTTAACGCCTTTCAGCTAGGCGCAGAAAGTGTGTATCAAGTATTATCAAGAGACGAAGTGTCAACATCATAATTTGTTCTAATAATAGAATCAAAAGGTAACTTCATTCTCTTTCTAGGGAAGTGTTCCATACCTTTCTTGAGAGGAAATTGATATTTAATATTACCTTCCTTCATATCAATGATAGCACCAACGGTTCGAAGAAAAGGTCTTCCCAATATGATGGGACAAGATGCATTGCATTCAATATCCAAGACAACAAAATCAACGGGGACAAGGTTATTGTTAACGGCAATGCAAACATTATCAACTTTCCCCAAAGGTTTCTTTTTAGCATTATCAGCGAGATTAACATCCAAATAACAATTTTTCAATGGTGGCAAGTCAAGCATATCATAGACTTTCTTAGGCATAACAGAAATACTTGCACCAAGATCACATAAAGCATTACAATCAAAATCTTTAACCTTCATCTTAATGATGGGCTCCCAACCATCCTCTAGCTTTCTAGGAATAGAGGCTTCGCGCTCTAGTTTCTCTTCTCTAGCTTTTATGAGAGCATTTGTAATATGTTGCGTGAAAGCCAAATTTATAGCACTAGCATTAGGACTTTTAGCAAGTTTTTGCAAGAACTTTATAACTTCAGAGATGTGGCAATCATCAAAATTCAAACCATTATAATCTAAAGCAATGGGATCATCATCCCCAATGTTGGAAAAAATTTCAGCAGTTTTATCACAGGCAGTTTCAGCAGTTTTAGCAATTTCAGGCAGTTTTGTACGCTTTGCACTAGGAGTAGAAACATTGCCAACACCAATTATTTTACCATTAATAGTAGGAGGTGCAGCAACATGTGAAGAGTGAACATTACTTGTGGTGGTAATAGTCCAAACTTTAGCTACATTCTTCTCTTTAGCTAGTTTTTCATTTTCTTCTCTATCCCACCTAGCACGCAATTCAGCCATTAATCTTATATTCTCATTAATTCTAACTTGGATGGCATTTGCTGTAGTAACAATTTTATTTTCAATATCCCTATTAGGCATAACTTTCGATTTCAAAAGATCAACATCAGAGCAAGACTATCGACTTTAGAAGCAAGTATATCAATTTTCCCAAGCTTTTCTTCAACAGATTTGTTAAAAGCAGTTTGTGTACTAATAAATTCTTTAAGCATGGCTTCAAGTCCAGGGGTGTGTTCCTATTATTATTGTAAGAATTCCCATAAGAATTAGCATACCCGTTACCATTATTATAAGGATATGGCCTATAGTTATTACTAGAATTGTTCCGGTAAGCATTGTTGTTGAAATTATTATTTTTAATGAAGTTGACATCAACATGTTCTTCTTGGGCAACCAATGAAGCTAATGGAACATTATTAGGATCAACATTAGTCCTATCATTCACAAGCATAGACATAATAGCATCAATCTTATCACTCAAGGAAGAGGTTTCTTCACAGAATTTACCTTCTTACCTTGTGGAGCTCTTTCCGTGTGCCATTCAGAGTAGTTGATCATCATATTATCAAGAAGCTTTGTTGCTTCACCAAGAGTGATGGACATAAAGGTACCTCCAGCAGCTGAATCCAATAAATTCCGCGAAGAAAAATTTAGTCCTGCATAGAAGGTTTGGATGATCATCCAAGTAGTCAGTCCATGGGTTGGGCAATTTTTAACCAGAGATTTCATTCTTTCCCATGCTTGTGCAACATGTTCAGTATCTAATTGTTTAAAATTCATTATGCTACTCCTCAAAGATATAATTTTAGCAGGGGGATAATATCTACCAATAAAAGCATCCTTGCATTTAGTCCATGAATCAATACTATTCTTAGGCAGAGATAGCAACCAATCTTTAGCTCTTCCTCTTAATGAGAAAGGAAACAATTTCAATTTAATAATATCACCATCTACATCCTTATACTTTTGCATTTCACATAGTTCAACAAAATTATTAAGATGGGCAGCAGCATCATCAACTAACACCAGAAAATTGCTCTCGCATAACAAGATTCGGTAAAGCAGGTTTAATTTCAAAGAATTCTGCTGTAGTAGCAGGTGGAGCAATAGGTGTGCATAAGAAATCATTATTATTTGTGGTTGTGAAGTCACACAACTTAGTATTTTCAGGGTAGCCATTTTAGCAGTAGTAAATAAAGCAAACTAGATAAAGTAAATGCGAGTAACTAATTTTTTTGTGTTTTTGATATAGCAAACAAGATAGCAAATAAAGTAAAACTAGCAACTAATTTTTTTGTATTTTGATTTAGTGCAGCAAACAAAGTAGTAAATAAAATAAAGCAAGACAAAAACAAAGTAAAGAGATTGGGAAGTGGAGACTCCCCTTGCGGCGTGTCTTGATCTCCAAACAAATTTGCTTGATGCGTGTGGTTGACACGTCCGTTGGAAACCCCAAGAGGAAGGTGTGATGCGCACAACGGCAAGTTTCCCTCAGTAAGAAACCAAGGTTTAATCGAACCAGTAGGAGTCAACAAGCATGTTGAAGGTTGATGGCGGCGGGATGTAGTGCGGCGCAACACCAGGATTCCGGCACCAACGTGGAACCGCACAACACAACCAAAGTACTTTGCCCCAACGAAACAGTGAGGTTGTCAATCTCACCGGCTTGCTGTAACAAAGGATTAACCGGATTGTGTGGAAGATGATTGTTTGCGAAAAAGAAAACAATATTGTAGATTGTATTTCAGTATAGAGAATTGGACCGGGGTCCACAGTTCACTAGAGGTGTCTCTCCCATAAGATAAATAGCATGTTGGGTGAACAAATTACAGTTGGGAAATTGACAAATAAAGAGGGCATGACCATGCACATACATATTATGATGAGTATAGTGAGATTTAATTGGGCATTACGACAAAGTACATAGACCGCTATCCAGCATGCATCTATGCCTAAAAAGTCCACCTTCAAAGTTATCATCCGAACCCCTCCAGTATTAAGTTGCTAACAACAGACAATTGCATTAAGTATTGCGCGTAATGTAATCGGTGACTACATCCTCGAACATAGCACCAATGTTTTATCCCTAGTGGCAACAGCACATCCATAATCTTAGAAGTTTCTGTCACTCCCAGATTCACGGAGACATGAACCCACTATCGAGCATAAATACTCCCTCTTGGAGTTACAAGCATCTACTTGGCTAGAGCATCTACTAGTAACGGAGAGCATGCAAGATCATAAACAATCACATAGACATAAATTGATAATCAACATAACAAGTATTCTCTATTCATCGGATCCCAACAAACGCAACATATAGAATTACAGATAGATGATCTTGATCATGTTCGGCAGCTCACAAGACCCGACAATTAAGCATAATGGGGAGAAGACAACCATCTAGCTACTGCTATGGACCCATAGTCCAGGGGTAGACTACTCACACATCACTCCGGAGGCGACCATGGCGGCGTAGAGTCCTCGGAGATGATTCCCCTCCGGCAGGGTGCCGGAGGCGATCTCCGAATCCCCCGAGATGGGATTGGTGGCGGCGGCGTCTCGGAAGGTTTTCCGTATCGTGGCTCTCGTACTGGGGTTTCACGACGGAGGCTTTAAGTAGGCGGAAGGGTAGGTCGGGGGCCACACGAGGGCCCCACACCACAGGTCGGCGCGGCCAAGGGCCAGGCCGCGCCGCCTATGGTTTGGCCGCCCGTGGCCCCACGTCTCCTCTTCGGTCTTCTGGAAGCTTCGTGGTAAAATAGGACCCTGGGTGTTGATTTCGTCCAATTCCGAGAATATTTCGTTACTAGGATTTCGAACCAAAAATGAAAACAGCAACTTCGGCATCTTGTTAATAGGTTAGTTCAGAACGAATATGACATAAAGTGTGCATAAAACATGTAGATATCATCAATAATGTGGCATGGAACACAAGAAATTATCGATACGTCGGAGACGTATCAGGAATCAAGACTAGTTCTTGACTCCCATTAGCTAGTTTCCAAAACTAAAATGTCTCCCAAAATTCGGAGACAAACATTTTAACCTTAACACACCATTTCTTTGTCTATTGTTATTTTTCTTATTGCAGGAAAAGAAGAATAAGAAATGTTGAGAAGATTTAGATTAGATTTAGAATTTCTTTTAGTTCCATTTTGTAATCTCATATTTCTTATGTAACTTGTAATATTTCAATAAGTGTTGCAATAATAATTATGTGAATTCTTATTAGTAATATTTGATTCTTATTTATATTTGTTGTTACTTTGTATGTTATATAATTGTTTAGAATTCAAATTCTTATTTGAATTCATAGTATCCATATTTAATTTGAATTCAAATTTGTTCTCCCGAAAACACATGAATTCACAAAGGTCATGTCGAAATTTGTCTCACTCACATCGATGACTAACTCAATTCCACCGATGCAAGAGAAATCTCGATCACTTTGATATTTTTAAACAAAAGCGCGAAAATTCCCCGGATTTTCTATGCATGAATGCAATGCACACATCTGTTTCCTCTATTTTTTGTAACCCCAAATACTGGGATATTACAAACCCTTACGTCTTGCCTGTCTGATCTTGATTATGAGAATATTGGGTTACAATGAGGTGCCGAAGGTTTCGGCTGTAATCTCGTCGAGAGGCTAAGTGCTACGGCGACCTAGCTCTAGACTTCTGGTGGCTAAAGTTGCTAAGATTGATTGTGTCCCTCGGCAGCCCCTCTCATGGCCTTTATATAGGAGGCCAGGTCTCAAGAGATCTGTCCGGGTACGACTAGGTTTACAAAAGACCTAGCTCTAAACTTTCCTTATTCGGCTCCTTTCTATCTTGTTCTTCAAGGAATCTTCTCCAGCACCGTCCTAGCGGCCCACCTTGCCATCGGGTATCCTCATGGGCCTCCAGTTGGGCCGTACAGGATAGGGCAATATCAGTTACCCGAAGGGTAATGCCCACGTCAGTGGCACTGGTCAACAAAGGCATACAAATAGGGACATTCGATTGGAACGGACGGTGCAAGGAGTGGTTCTACGGGATTGGGGGAAGGTTGGACCCAGAAACAGGGAAGTGTATCTATAATAAAGAACATCTGAAGCACCCCATTCAAGCCTTTCAAGATGCACATAGGGACGTACGGGAGGGGGGTTCCACCCCGAAAGAGAGAACGACGAGCTGACATGTGCCCTTGGGAACAAAGAACACGACTGACGAACACGAGGCACAGAAGGCTCCGTTCCGTGGAAGTATGGCTTTCCCGCGGAAAGGAAGAGATTTCCTGATAAAAGCCATGCGAGGAGAAAGGCAAAGAAAGCAGACCGCATAGCGTCCTTAGAGGATTCTGTGAGCGTCCTGAAAGCCCAAGTTGCCCAAGTTAACGAAGTACTTGCATCCCAGTGATCTCAGGGGCAGCATGTAGATCCTGCATTCAATGCTACCGACCCGCAACAATCTCAGCATGGGAAAAGCAGCGTGTCTTCCACTCAGCTCGACAATGATGATCAACAGGTGATCGAGCCTCCTTGCTACCACATGGATGATCTCACAGAGTGTCGTCCTTGTGAACATATACATGAAGGCATCGGTCGTCTATGTCATGCCTACAACAACTTACCATTGTCATCTGGTCCAAGATGGCTATGTTGTTGTGCTGGTGGATGAAGTGATGAGAGATTATGAGCCGTTGAAACTTGACCACCCTGCAGGTGAAGATAGGGAAATCACTGAACTCGGAGAAGACCTTAGAACCACCATTCTATGGCGGAAGGAGCTCATTGTGTTTCCAGGTTCCAAGCCAAGCATGCCACCTCCAGCTCATTCTCTGCCACCTCCGCCACCTCCGCAGTCTCCTCCGCGTGATGATTCTTTTCTACGTGATGACTCTCCTCTGCGTGATGATTCTCCTCCGAGTGAGCGCTCTCCTCCGCGTAAGAATACTCCACCGCCTCCTCCTTGTCAGGAGACTCCGCCGAGTCTGCGACCTAAGAAAAAGAGGAAGCTAAGTACCGCGGCAAGTATTAAAACCCCGAAGAGATCATCAGCTCCGAAGAGGTCCATGACTCTAGATTTGTTACCATATGAGATGATTGATGAGCAAAGCGACGTAGTCACAGCCGCTGAGCTGAAGGAGTTACTTGCACCGAAGAAGCCTACGCCAAAGCTGTTTATAGCACCGAATACAATGAAGCACTTTGCCGAGATGAGACAAAAAAAACCTGAGTTGGCATGTGATTATGACCGCTCTCTTGGGCAATCCTCTAGAACGAGGAAAGTGAAAAAAATTGCCCAGCTCGGACATCAGGAAAATCAATCGCTACCCCCTTCGTCATGCACTCCTATGATGATCCGGAGACGGCATCGATGATCGAATATGCGGCTAGAGATCTGTGGAGCAGATGTTCGGTACGATGATTAGTATCCAACGGCTGAAGTTAGGACATGCAGGAGAGACACGGGAGGCGATCGCTTGAGGCCTCTAAAACACATATAAGGTTTCGTCCCTCTCATCGGAGACGATGTTGGTCCACTATGCCTCCGGTGGCCTTCGGGCCTTGGAGGCATGGCGGGCCACGGCCTCTCGCCAACGGGAATGTTTTAATTTATTTGTTTAGTTTGTTTTCAGTATTTTCTTCAGGATGGTGAGGCGGTGGCTACATCCTGCAGTCAGAATAATGTCCTCCTCGTCCTAACCACACTCCGGTGGTGCATCTAGCATCCGCGGGGGCGCGTGGAGTTGTGTGCCCGACGGATCTCCTGGGATCCAGTCAATTTTCGTGTTTGTTTGTGTGGTATTCGATCAGTTTCTTCTGATCTATGGTGTCATTATTTATGATGGTTGCTGTTTTGGTGTGCTGGTTCTTTGAGACCATAACACCACGATTTCCCGTTTGTCTACTATAACAAGCTCTATTATGATGACTACCTCCGGTGATGGAGGGGCGCGGACAGGGGCGCGCCTTCGGCTCGTGCTAGTGTTTGTAGTCGTCGCTAGGTGGTTCAGTGACCTACTTATAAATTTTATTACTTTTAGATCTCTATATACCGTTGTTAGTGATTATTAATAGATCCGTGGAATTTCGCAAAAAAAGAGGCCAAACACTGCCACGACATGAAGGTACATGATATACGTAAAATCATAGATAGGAAAAACTATTCTTCAAGGGTGTAGATTTGTGAGCTCTGGTGGGAGTTGTCATTTTTCATGGGGAAAAAAATCTACATAACCACTAGAGCTTTAGGATTTTGGATGGAGAACTACCAAACTACAAAGTGGCATACTTAGGATATAACCAGGGGGCGACTCATAGGGTCCTCACTTGTCCAATTCGGTTTGCGGACTGGCGGACCGGCCACGCATGCTCCAGCGGCGCGATCCAAACTGACCGACCCGTCTGCGGCGACCCTTCAACATACTAAATTTGGGTAATCAATGCATCGGTGTGGACAACACGCGTGTCCTCCCGTGTCTGCCCATGTAGACTACGGATCTACATGGGAGTGGCCCAACGGCCTTCTTCCCGTAGCCATGAGTGGAAGCAGGTTGGCAAAGCTGTCCCTGCCGCCCCGATGCATGCGCTTCTGCTCTGGCCGCGCCGCCCGACGCATGCGCTTCTGCTCTGGCCACGCCGCTCGACGCATGCACTTCTGCTCTAGCCGCGCCGCCCGACGCCTGCCCGCATCAATGCTGGTGTTTCGGCCTACACGCCGGCATCCAATGCCCCCTGGCCTTTTTAAGCAGGCCAGCCATGACCATTTTCTTGGACAACAGCTTCTTCCGGCATCTCCATAGCAATGGCTGGCGGCATAGGCTCAAGGGGAGATCATCTAGCAACCCCTCCGGGCAATGGGTGTGGACGAGGCTGAGGTCCCTGAAGAAGGCCCGGTGGGAGAGGCCAGAATCAGACACCGCCCTCCCCGTCACCACCGCTGTCGCCACCATCATCGCCCGACCCCATCGCCATCGACTTCTCCGGCTTCGAGTTCGACGTGACCATCCACCAGGGCATGACCTGGGATAGGCTTTTCTTTCGCCAGAGGTTCGCGTCGATCGTTGGTAACGTTGGGACTCCCAGTGCAGAGTGTTTAGTTAGTGAAGAATTTTCCTCACAAGGGTGACTCAAGTAGTTAGTGAAGAACTTTTCCCCACAAGAGTTATCTCTTCTCCTCTTATTCTAGCAATCTTGCAAAGTAAGAAATTCCTTGTCTTCCCAACTACACGTTGTGGTTGTCAAGCACAAGGTTTTGTATTAGTAATAGTAAATAAAAGAAGAGACACAAGTAAAGAAAACTAAATAAGTAAAGCAAACTATGGGAAAACAGTAAAGAGATAATTATTTTTGGGTTTTAAGTGTGATTAGGTGAACTAAATATTTTTGTATTTTCGAATTAAAATATTTCTGCAAATAGAAAGTAAGATAAATGCAACGAAAAGGTGTTTCTTATGATTAAAATTGGACCGGAGTTCATGGGTTTACTTGTCTACTCTCTTTTTAAACTTGTAGTGGATAATAGCAATTCATCAATGAGATAATCATAGTGGAACTTCACTATGTGTTTGATAAGCATATATATGGGCATCACACACATCCTAACATACATATGATGCAACACATATCTCTTATACTCTATAACAAAGGGAAAACTCCGTGCAATCTTGTGTTAAGAATTAACAGAGCCGAGACATAAGTATTTTGACATGATGTTTGAATATCAAATATGCTACCTTGAACAAACAAGATCATCACTTCTGTCACATGACGAACATAGCACATGCATTCACTTTATCCCTAGTGAGGTATCAAAGGAAAAGGAAAAACTATAATAGATCAACGAATTTATGGTCACTATCTAATCACTAAAATCATGCTACTCCATCTAATACACACATCTCCCCACATATGTTCTTGCATACTAGTTGGATCAAAATCAATACTTAAGAATGGTTATATAATATGCATCTATCAATACATCTCACACATAATAGATTTCAATCTCATATCACAATATCATAGAATAAGATTCACCATATAAAAATTACCATAATCATGTTGGGGGAGCTCATATGATACTAAGATCTATGAAGAACAAGAGAGAGATAGATCAAGCTAGTACCACAAACCCACAGTCCAGAGGTGGGCTACTCCCACTTGATCATGATGTTGATGAGGAAGACATTGGAGAAGGTGGAGATCCCTCCGGCGGTGGCTCCGGCGGAGTTTTCCCCTCCAATCTTCGCTGTTGCAGCCTTCGTTTTCATATTTCTGTGCTTTGCCGCACTCCCCGGCCTCTAGGGAGCCCTGGGGGCATAGTTTTAAATAGCCGGCTATAGCCCCGCTATAGCCTTTCGAGCAAGGTGCGGCTAAAGGCATATTCACGTGCTAAAAGGTGGCTATAGCCCGCTATAGCCTGGCTATAGCCTTTTTCGGAGATCGCGGCTATATCCTATAGCCCGCTATTTAAAACTATGGGGTTATATATATATATATATATATATATATATATATATATATATATATATATATATATATATATATATATATATATATATATATAGAGCTGGACTATTCTCGAACCCCCCTTAAGAGGGGTTCTAGAATACTTATTCTCGAACCCCCTAATCCGGCTTCAGTTACTACTCCCGAACAGAATCTAGCTACCCGCCCACGTCCCCTAATCCCGAACCTCCCACGATCTTCTTCCCCACCTTCTTCCCTGCCAACGGGGGCCACTGCGCCGCCCCACCCCAAATCCCGCTGCGCCTTCTTCCCCGGCGGAAGCCGGCATCCCGACCCCGCCTCCATCTCCAGCGACAGCCCCTCTCCTTCCACAGAGAAGCCCATAGCTCTGCCCCATCTCCTTCCCCAACAGCTGCACCGCATCATCCTGCGAGCCACGATTGGATCCCGATCCCCAACGCCGGGAGGCTCACACCACCACCCATCGAGCTCCTACATCGGTGCTACCCTACTACCTCGCCGCCAAGAAGGTTTGTGCCCTGCTCCTCCGATCTTGTCCCCCTTTTTCTCTAGCTTCGGTGGGGAATCCGCCGCACCACCAGCCGCCGGTGATGATTCGCTGTCTGGGGATCTCTCTCCACCCACCCCCTCGCCCGCTCCGGCGGTTGATTTGGTGGTGGTGAACCGGCTAGTGTTGGTAGGGGCCGGTGTCTACGGAGGGATTCTTCGGGGGCGCCGCCCCGTCCTGCTGCAGGACAAGCCGTCAACTCGATTTGTGGAGAAGGCCCGGATGTGGTAGGCAGGGCTGTGCGAGATTGCTACAGCCTAGACTTCTGCCGACGGTAGGGCTTATGGGACTGAATCGAGTAGCCAGATTTCCAGTAAATCGACCCATTCTCCAGGGAGATTCCTATACGACTCGCTCTCCATTTTTAGGGACAGGCACCATCCTGTGGTCTATCCTATATTTGTCACCGTGATGCGTTCATTCACTTCCCTGCTTCAAACTGCCACTCTGCAAGTATCTGGTTTTATCATTGTTATGTTCATTCCGTCCGGGAGTGTGAAAAAATACGCACTCTGTATTCAGTGCACATATTTCTCTCGGCTGGGCTGCTTGTCGATCAATTTTGAGGCCGTCGATTTTCTGGTTTTAGAAATTTTATTGGTAGTGTACAGATGCACAGTTGCACAATTGCACAATACTGAATTGGATTTCTCTGCACACCCTCCGCAAGTAGACTGGCCAATTCCTGCAAGTGGTCTGCCATCAGCCATGCGCCATACGCGTGGATGTCCCGGGCACATTCTTGCTCCCTGGAAGTTCACAGTTGTACGTGTATGCATGTGGCAGTTTTCAAATTATGAGATTCACTACGTCAGTTTCAAATCATGAGATTCTGCAAGTTCGGTTTCTTTTTTTATTAAAGTGTGGGTTTAAATTTTCCGAGAAGTGCACTACATCGGTGGTTGAAGTTCATTTTTTAGGAGTTTATTTGTTTGGAAAGTTAACCTGTGTTTTTTTTAAAAATCTGTTGATATTGGGGTGTGCACTTTGTTAGTCACTGATATTCCATTTCCTTTTACATGTGAGTTCACTTTATTAGACGAATTTGGGTAGTACACTTTGTGTATGTCGGTGAATTCTAAAACTTTTATTTCAGGGAAGTTCAATTTGTAAATATGTGAGCTCCATTTTTTATATAAAAAATACTTTGGAAGTTCACCTCAACATTTTTCAGAAGCTCAATTGGTTCAAATGCCCGCTGCTGGGGTCCAGCGAAGCCTGCGCCAGGCCTCCTCGCTGCAGTGATGCTCCTCGTCGCTATCAGGGGACTTGGTAGCCTGGGCGCAAGGCCCTCCCGAGCTCCGCTGGTAGCCACAGCCACAACTACACAGGTAGTACAAAGGGCAGCATGGGGGAGTTCGCTTCTGTTTTCCCCTGTTTTTATTTCTTCTTAATAGTACTTCCAGAACGCTAGCTTTCCGGTCCGCGGCTTTTCATTTGTTGCTTTGCATAGTTGTACACTTGCACTTCATCTCTTCATTTGCACAAAGGTTTCAAAACTTCAAGTTCTTCATTCACTACTGTGTATGTAATATGTGCATTGCACTGCAGATATGGCACCTGATACTTTCCTGAAATTTGAGTTCAGTACATATGCTCTTTGTCCTAGGTATTTTTTCTAATGTTATGATGTTCTATCTAAAGAGAAATTAGATTAAATCGTATGGTAGTTCCCTCTATTCATAACTGAAGTTCATTTATAAATTTATGGGCATGTTTACCATGACCACGATGTCATTGCATTAACTTCCTACATGCAGGTTCTGCTGCAGTCATGAGCTTCTAGGTTGTTGTAAGCTCTGCTTCTATCTTGAGGTCTCGGCAGTGCCTACAATTCACTTCATGTAAAATGGCAAGTTCACTTCTTATTCTTGGGGAGTTTGTTTTATGTGTTCCGATATTATTGTTGTATGGCTGATGGGAAAAGAATAGAAGCTCACTTTATCTATTTGACAAGTTCAGTTTTATATTTCCAGGGGTTCGGGAGCACCAGGTTGTTCTGTGTTGTTGTTCGGCCGGTAGAATTCGTGTGAATTTTTTATATAGGAACCCAATCTCCAAAAGGTAATTGAGACCCGAAGGCCTCTACCCATTTAGGACTGGGTGGCATTTCGTCAAGGAGTGGAATGCGGATTCCAAGGACGGACAAATAAATTGGTTGATGGTTGCTACTCCTTTTGGCAGGTAAATACCGCTACTTTTACTTAGCCACATGTTCTGTTCCATATATGACAGATGTATGTTGGTCGGCCTGCTCATCTCGATAATAACCTACTTAAAATTTTCATATTCAAAACTACTATATGTCGCTTGTCGTGTGGAAGTTCACCACTTGTCGTGGCGATTTTATTCTTGGTCATAGTTTGCTTGTGGTTTCTCACAACACTAAACGGTTCACTTTTTAATTTTGAGCAATTTGATTAGGCCAAATAGGGCATGTTCCTATTGGAAAAAGAGCAGAAAAATGACCTCGGTATGCGTGTTAGTTTTAGGAAGTTCGCTCGTTTGGTTTAGACAGTGCACTTGATATTTTTCCATCTTAACATTCAATTTCTAATCGAAGTTCTGGTTTATTATTGGCAAAAGTTCATTCCAAGTTAATTTCATCCTAAAAAAATGAAGTACACTCTGCAAACAATGACGATTCAGTGTTTTCAAATTAAACTAGTGAAAAATAGACCGATCAAGATCTTTGCCAATGAAACGTTGATAGAAGTTCATTACATGTACAAAGTGAGTTTGTTTCCGAATTAATTTTTGTACTTTCCTGATAAAAACGTGGAAAATGTTAAGAAAACAAGAAGTGCACTTCTTAAACTACAGAGGTTCACCAATGCAAAAAGTTCATTCTTACTCCCTGGAAGTTTATTTCTATGTGGTTTTTGTCAGAACAATCAGTCGACATATTCAGGAACAGGAAGTTAGCATGCTTATTAGAGGGCACTTAATACATACATGTTAAAAATTAAAAGAACCACACATGTCATGCTGTATATTTTTAGCGCGTATCTGGCTGTAGTCCAGTTTATTTTCGGACACAGTTCAGATCTTCACGCTTGAAGTTTGGTTCATATGCTCTTGTCGGGACATAAGTTTGTTGTTTGTTCAATACTATCCACTTTAGACAATTTTTTCGAATGTTCGCTATACACATGTGTATATTGAGCAGTTTAGTTTTCAAATGTTCGCGGTATCTACACTTGTCTATATTGAGAAATTTGCTTGAGCTTTTGTGAGCTGTTTGTTTTCGTTGATGTGCACTTCTACTACTGATGGAGGCTCTGCCTTGTTCCCTTTTTCAGTGTAAAAGAAGCTGCTATATTTTAGGTTTACTTCATCACACGTTCTTTCAAAAACTTGTACAAAAGGTCACGGGCAGTACACTAGTTAATTTTGAGAAGTTCACTTATATGGCATTGGGCGGCACAATTCACCTTGACCACCTTGGAAAATTAAAATTTTAACCTGTGGAAGTTCATTTCATTTTTATGAGATACAAATGGATAAGAAATTCACGTGTGAAAGTTCACCTTTTCCTCTTTGGGAGTTCACACATTTTATCCAGTCAAAGTCCATTCTAAAAAAGCATCATGAAAAATAGTTTGATTTGGCTTGCAAGAATAGTTTCCTCTTGCAGAAGTTCATTTCTTATTGCTGGACAGTTCACTTCTCCTTAGTATCGTCTGTGACCCCAGTGGCCATGGCGCAGTTCATCGTAGGCCATGGTGCAGTTTGCTCTTTGCACATTGGAGCTTAGAGCAATCTTGTTTTGATGTATAAAAGCATTATCTAGTATTTCGTTTGCTCTTGACCATCTACCATTGTCTACTAGTATCCTTATGTCGGCCAAACCACAATGGAAGTTCACTTTTTCTCGGTGTGAAAGTTCAGCTTTATATAGTCGGGGAGTGTTGTCCGTCCGCGTTTACGTTCAAGGTTTATTTTGATCTTCCTGTCACCTCCTCTGAACTAATATAAGTGCACACTGAATGGTCCGACCTTTAAATATCTTAACTCATCTCTACGCTATCTTTCCTATTTCGATCCACATTGGTATGCTGGTGCTACTTGAGCTAATAATATAATGATGTCTATGAATTGTGTTAGATTTTTTACCTTATGTGTAGGGAGCAGTAGCATTCTGTTTAGGCAAAGTTTCGATAATTGTAGCACACAACAGTGATTTCGGAAGTTCACTTTCCGATTTCAAGAAGCTACTTCCTTGCATCTCTGATGTGCAGGCGTATCTTGAAAAAAATACATTTTCTGAATGCTTTGGGATACTCCATTTTTTCTCTATTTGTAAGCCTACTATAAGATATGGGAGAGGTGGAAAAGCAGTTGAGTTTGAATAAAACACATGAATGAAACATTGCAGTTGTATTATACTATTATGGTTAATAGGTAATGGCAGTTCTTGACATACTTTTTTTTTGTATGATAGACTAAGCCTTCTCTGCCAGCACTAAAAAATGTAGGAAGTTTATTTCATTTTAGTAGAGTAATTTTTTACAATTTAGTAGTTCAATTAGGCCGAAGGAGGGAGTTCACGTTCCTGTAAAAAACCAGAGAGGAAAATGTAACCGGTACACTTCTTTATTTTTGGTTGGCTCTATTCTAAAGTTCTGATCAGTGAATCGACTGGTGTAAACAATTTTGCTGCAAGTTCATGTTGCTTGTAGATGAAAGTTCAGTTATTCTATCTGAATTTCCTCCTGCGTTGCAGGCGACTGAGGACGCCATGGACCTGCTGTGTGTGGATGTAGCAGGGCACGAGGTGGAGCAGAGAGTCCTGCGGCGGTGTTGCACAAGGCTCGTCGGAACTCCGGATTAGACATATTCAGCAGTTCACTTGCGCATCGTGGGAATGCCTGAGTCTGCAAAGACAAAAGTTCACTTACACGATGCAGCAGGGGGTGATGCACCAGGTTCTGGAGTTCAGTTCTGCCATTTTTCTGCAGTTCCGTTTATTTGTTTCTCATGGTTCAGTTTTTTCCTTTCTTGAAGTTCAGTTCATCATAATTTGCCTGCAGGATGACGGGCAATTTCAGGGAATGTATGATTTGTGGCAGGCTGTGAATGGAGTTACCAGTACACGTGGTAATAACATGTAAGTCTTCCCCTGTACTAGGTGCTACATACTGATACAACATAGTGACATAATTATTCATGCTATTATGAGCTTTTTGGTGCCTCATTGCTTACTATAAAAGACACTTATGGCGGTTAAGTATATTTTCTGAGAAATTCATTGAACTTCTGGCAGCTCGCTTAGTACCGGCTGTTTTTTTCCTCCTTTTGCTAGCAAAGAATTATTGTTACCGTATTTTAAGACGTGTAATTCCTTGAAATTAACTCCTGGGTTCCGAGTAGTTTATTTCTTGCAATTTGAAAGTGCAGGTATATCGCGTTTGATGGTAGATGTATAATTTTTGGTCGATGTTGAAAAAACATTGAATAAGGGGAGTGCAATCTTTCTGGGTCCCTCTGACATGTCTGGACGTTCAGTACATCATCCTTGGAGATCGCTGATGTTAGTTCACTTCTATTTTTCGAGCATTTCTGTATCGATAAAAGTTCACTTCATGCAGACAAAATAATTTCAGTTTTATTGCAGAAGTTCACCATTCCTTGGACTTCATGTGAAGCCATCCCTGGCGTCCATGCTGCATCTGCTATGGACTGCAGAAGTTCACCCTGCATGGAACGAGAGTCAACCGACAGCGTAAACTTGATGGAATCGCTACCAACACCTTCAGGGATGAAGCGTGCAGCAGTCAGTCGTTCCCTCAAAAGAGCTGCGAGGATGAGACTACTTTTATAGGAGCTCAATTGATTTTTTGAAGTTTAGATCTTACAGAAGCTGCAGTTATATTTCTTATGCGAAAAGAAAGTCGCTTCATATGACTCGTAGCTGATCCATTTTGGTCTTACTGTCCGAGCTGCTATTTATTATATCAACAAATTATTGATTGAATACCGTTTATTGGTTATTTCTTTCAGAAGTTCTTACTTAATTCTTAGAAAGTTTAGTTTGTATGTATGCAAAATTCTCTTATTGTTAAGAATTTTGTCGAATTTGATTCTGGAAGCTCACTTTTATATGTGTAGAAGTTCAGTATGAATGTATGTACGTGATCTTGTGAAATTCAATCTCTGATTTGTATTTTGCATGTTGGTACTATGTGCGTCATCTGAAAAATATTTTTTGTCAGAACGGAAGTTCACCTTGTACCGCGTGGAAGTTAACCTTTGACATTACCAAAATATAATCTTTGTTGAAATTCACTTTGGTTTGTACCATGCGAACAATTCACTTTAAACAAGCTGAAAATTTATTTTGTGTCAATATTAACTTTGAACATGCAGGAAGTTCGAAATTTATTTTTTGTCAATATTATATTTGAACGTGGAGGATATTCACCACAAACATGCCGAAAATTTACTTTTGTTGACCTTCATTTTGTACCGGGAGTGAAAGTTCACTTAAACCATGTAGGAAGTTCATTTTAAACATGCTTGTAATTTCTATAATGCGTCCGGAAGTTCACAAACAAGATATCGGGAAGTTCACTTCCATAATCGAGCACCTCATGCACTCTATTTTTCTGGGCGGAAATCATACACATAGAAATCCTTCTTACGACCTCTCATTGTGCAAATCGACTGGAGCTACGTACAATTAGCACTAATATAACTCTACTAATACTCCAACACACCACAATGCCACATCTAATCAATCTGGATGAGCCTATTTCAAAATGTTCTTGTGTCAGCATTATGTCCGCTTGTGTGTATTTCTAAAATTAAATTTAAACTATTTAAAATTTTGAAAAAAGTTCAACATGAAAAAGTTGCGGCTAATAAATATCTTTTCAGCATAATATTATTTGGAACATTCCGACAAGTGGTTCAAAAATAAGGTCCAAAAAACAGTACGAAAAATAGAGAAAAGCGGAAATCGGAATCACGTATTTTCGAATCTGCTCCTAAACCGTAAAGAATTTGGAAAAACTTCCTACATGAACAATTTGCGCCTAGTCAACAGCTTTCCAACGCCATATCATAAGCATAAATCCGATAAATCGTTTGAAAATTAAACCCCCAAAACTGCACGAAAAAAGGGAAATCCGCGAAAACGTTGTTTTGTATATTTAAAATTAGTTTTAAACAATATAGAATTTGGGAAAACAATGAACACGAAAAAGTTGCGAAATTTCCATATGAATCCAACGGTATATTATATGTATCATTCCGTTAAGCGGTTTGAAAATCAGCCTCAAAACATTGTCCGCAAAAAACATGGAATTATAGTGTTCCGTCAAGAAGTTCACGTGCAAATAAGTGGGAAGTTCAGAAAGGGTTCGAGAATAGTTATTCTCGAACCGGTTCGAGAATAGCAGACCTATATATATATATATATATATATATATATATATATATATATATATATATATATATATATATATATATATATATATATAGGTTTTTAGGGCAAACTAAATCAGTGGGCAAAATATTGAAGTGAATCAGATGGTCGAGGGGAAAAGACCTAGGGTGGAGCGCCCCCTGTATTGGCACGCCACCTAGGCTCTTTTAGGCCTCCAACCCTTCCAGATGAGGTCCAAGTGCTCCCGGTGCTTCTTATGATGAAATATTTACGTCCCCGAAATTTTAGCTCAATTTGACTCTATATAGGTCTTTGAAAGTGAAAAATACACAAAACATGATTTTCTTATTATGCAGAGTTATAACCCAACTAAAAAGAATCATAGGTAAAATCCCCATAAATCATTATGAAATATGGAAATAATATCATATATTTTGCAATATAATATGTGAGAATATGTGTCAATAAAGTGCAAAGTTCATGTATTCATTTTACATGCATCAATCGTTGATGGGCCAAAGCCCTATGGCGTCGTATTGCGTGTGTCTGGCGCTTCGGCCTGTGGTCTGTGGAGTGCTCTTCGACGATGAAGGGCATATGTTCCTCCATAATGGCTGAAAGCACTTTGCCCGCGCGCACGCCATCGACGTCGGGAACTTTGTTGTTTTCAAGTACGACGGTCACGACATGCTCACCGTCAAGATCTTCGATGAGACCATGTGTCGCCGTCACTACCACACATACGAGGATGATTAGGGGCGGGCAAGATGAAGACGATGTAGTCTTCTACTTTGTTTTATTATTTTCTACTTTATTTGTACCAATTTTCTTCAACCAAATTTACTTCAAATATATGTGCAATTGCCCAACACCGGATCGAATGGGGAGGTCCTGTCTCTCTGCTTGGTTGACTCGTTTCAAAGTACGAACATAGTCATTTCATTCATGCTCCGAACATCTTAAAAACAGCTTGTAGTAACTCATTGTCTCATTTAGATGTCAATCAAGGAAGAAGCATCTCACCCGTTTCACTTCTTCCAACCCCCACATCCTTCTAAAATACGCAGTGATGATCATATGTGAATATGGGGATCAACGGACATGAAAATGAACAATAGCCAGCCTTTTATCTTCACTAGAGGTCATCGCCTTCCTTGGAAAGTACTCCATAAGTGTATCGAAATTTGTTAGGTTGGTTTGTTGGACAACGCTTCTGATAATGTTATGGGTGGAAATCTCAAACAGTAATTCACCAAATATGTTGTTCACTACGGGAACGTGCCGAGGTGCCGACGGCAAGATCCTTTGCCGACGGTAAAATATCGGGGCCGTCGGCACAGGACCCGTTCCGGCCAGGCCAGCAGGTTAGCCGTCGGCACAAGAAAACCGTCGGCACATGAAGGTCTGTGCCGACAACCGTCGTCACAGTTTCGGCCGTCGGCACAGCCTCTCCGCCGTAACGGCGAGGTAACAGCGTCAGGTCCGTCGGCACATATTTCAGCCCTGTGCCGACGGCAAAGCCGTCGGCATAGCTATTTTCCATTTTACCACATTAATCTTCAAAAAATCATAACTAAATCATTATAATTCAGAAAATACAAATAATATATCAAAATTTTCAGAAAAATAAGATCTATCTTGAAAAAATATCAAACATGGAATATTGCAAATATCTCAAAAAATCTTCAAAAAATGAGCTATCATGTCTGATGTTTTATGGCTTTCACACAGAACAACCAATGTTATGGATAGAATCGTGGCATAGTTTGAGATAATGTGCTCATATTGTGCACACACGTGCATCTTGGGATGTTTTACGATGTTGCAGGAGGAAGTTTTCCATTTCATTGCACGAAAAAACCATTTTCGATTTTTCAGGTGTCGAAAATGGGGTGTTTTGTGAAGCAACCACCAAATTAAAGTTTCACATTGGTACCAACACATTTTTTTAAAAATACTAGACCACATAAGATGGACAATTTCTTAACCGGTGTATATGGAAACTTTCCATCCACCACTCATGAAAAAGACAAATTCCTGTCGAATCGGTAGGAGGCCGACCAGATTTGAACTACAGGTACATGATATAATGCTCAGGATTTTTTGTAAAAATCAGTTTTAGGTTCACAACATGCTATTTCATCAGAGGTCTAGTGCAAGTTTGGCGAGCTTCAGCCCCGGGCAAAGGATCTTCATGCCCGCCGTTTTGAATATAGTTTGAAACGGGCATATAAATTTTGAAAACGATCCAAACAATGTGAAACCTTCGCTTGGTGTCATATTATGTGTCATATTTGCAAGGAAAAATATTAAAGTTGGAAAATTTCAAACATCACAAAAAATCCTTCACAAAATGAGCTATCATGTTCGAGGTTTCATGACATTTAGGTCAAACGACCAATGTTATGGATGGAATCGTGGCATAGTTTGTGATAATGTTCCCATATTGTGCACACATGTGCATGTTGGGATGTTTTACGATGTTGCAGGAGAAAGTTTTCCATTTCATCGCACAAAATACCATTTTCCATTTTTGAGGTGCCGAAAACGGGCTGTTTTGTGAAGCAACACCAAATTAAAGATTCACATTCGTAGAAACACATTTTTCAAAAATACTAGACCAACTAAGATGGAAAATTTCTCAACCGGTGTATCTGGAACCTTTCCGTCCACCCCTCATGAAAAAGACAAATTCCTGCCGAATCGGCAGGAGGCCGACCAGATTTGAACTACAGGTACATGATATATTGCTCAAGATTTTTTGTAAAAATTATTTTTAGATTCACAACATGCTATTTCATCAGAGATCCAGTGCAAGTTTAGCGAGCCTCAGCCTCGGGCAAAGGATCTTCATCCATGCCGTTTTGAATATAGTTTGAAACAGGCATAAAAAATTCGAAAATGATCCAAACAATGTGAAACCTTCGCATGGTGTCATATTATGTGTCATAGTTACAAGGAAAAATATCAAAGTTGGAAAATTGTGAACATCACAAAAATTCCTTCACAAATGAGCTATCATGTTCGAGGTTTCATGAATTTTTTTACATTGGTGCCAACACATTTTTCAAAAATACTAGAACATCTAAGATGGAAAATTTCTCAACCGGTGTATCTGGAACTTTTCCGTCTATTCCTCATGAAAAAGACAAATTGTTGCCAAATCGGTAGGAGGCCAGCCAGATTTGAACTACTGGTACATGATCTAATGCTCATGAATTTTTGGAAAAATTATTTTTAGATTAAAAATATGATATATATGTCATATTTGAATTCCTCTCATTTTTCTAATCGATTTAGACATATTATTTGTCAAATTTTGATTTACAGATTCAAAGATATTAATTATTCCATATTAAATAAAAAAGAAATAAATAAATCATTTTATTGTCCATTTGAATTCAAGATTAATATATTATTCTTGTAGTTTATGTAGGTAATTGTTTGGAATTCAAAAATTAATGATGCGCGACATCAAGTAATAAGGGTTAATAGTATTGATATGGTATTATTGTCAATAAGGTGTCATTTCTTTCATGGAATCTAGTCTAAATGAAACCAAGAAGTTAAGCGTGCTAGCGGTGAAGTAGTGTGAGGATGGATGACTGACCAGAAAGTCTGGCCATGAGTAGAATTTGACCTAATATCAAGTTTAGTTAGAGTTAAAATGGTGCATGTGAGAGATTAAAAAAATTGGGATAAAAAAATTGAATTTTTTTTTGAAAAAATTTGTTTTTTTTTGAAAAATTTCGAGTCAGAATTATCGAACGGCGTTATTTCTATGCCGACGTCTTATGCTGTGCCGACGGCCAGCCTATGCCGACGGTAAATTTTCCTGTGCCGAGGCGTTATTGTGCCGACGGCTGCCGTCGGCACAAGCCTGTGCCGAAGGCAAAGCAAGCTGTGCCGACGGCCGCCGGCCGTCGGCACCTTGACTGGTTCCCGTAGTGGTTATGGATGATGGGATGTGTTGTGGTAGCACGACCATGTATAAGGGGACTCAGACTAGTCATTAGGTGGATAGTGGGGTGACACGACATGAAAGTGGAACGACCATTAGCTTGATCATTGTTACTTGAGGAACAAGATTTTTGTTACTGGCCGGGGAATTCAGTTATCATCCGGTAACCGGATTTCCTGAGCACCCAGGTAAATAATTATAATTATTGAAATATTTGAATTTTTTAGGTTTTAACGAGAACCCTCGGTAAATGGGCACACCGAGGAATTTGATTTCAAATTTTGATTTTCAATCCCAACCCCTCCGGGGAAAAAATCTATCGCGAACCAAAAGACTACTACTTAAATTAATACCCCCTCCATCTCGAGAAGAACATTGCAGATTTATTTAAATTCAGATGTAATCGTTTTGTACCTCTTCATAAGTTTAATTATGAAGAGGTATAAGGGATTTTAGCCTTTGATGTGTTTGAGTTAGGGGGAGAGGTTTGTACTGGAGCAAACGCCTCTATGCATACGGTAGTAGGTGACAGCCTAAAATCCTAACCTTGGTCTACTTTTAGAAACTGCGAATAAAGACTACACAAAATATCTAATAAGATTGCCAAAATATATTTTTAATAAAGAGCATAAAATGCTTCCCTTATATATATACTACTACTGTAGTAGGTGACAGCCTACGGACACAGACCATTCTCCATCGAAAACTGCACAACGAAAAATCGCAAAGAGCTCGACATGAACTAGACTCGGAACAACAGAGCGGGAGATCGGTCGATTGGTGCCATCATGATCAAGGTGAGTACTGCCTCCCACTTCTTTCATCTCCATCCAGTTTTTCTTCAAGTAAACGTCGCCGCGATCCACTGCGTGCTGAGTAGAATGGGATTCATACCTTCGTGGGTATCAGAACTATGGATCTGGCACTAGCTTTATTCTGTGGAGTCATTTAATAGCGCGCGTGCATGGAAAATCTGCGTCTTGCGTTCGGGACAACAGCGACGGGTTTACCGGGGTTGCTTAGGCGATGGCACGACGGTGACGCACAAAATAGTTAGAGGTATTGCTGGCGCTGCTGCCCGTGGTTGGTGCAACCGGTGGCGGCGGCGGAGGAGGAACGCGTGGAGTAGCTCGTTGCTGGGTTTGGGGGTGTGGCGGCGGGAGATTTAGGGTTTCGATATAGTTTCCTTTTTTGGGTTGTATAAATATATATTAATCAATTTCAATTTATATCCTACACTTCCCAAGAAAAATCGAATTGGATCCAAAATTGACGGGTTAATGTGAGCTTATCCATGCAGTTATGTGCTTTTCAAATATTCATCTATTTCCTTTAAGGTTTAAAATAGCACACTATTTCTTCACTGATAGCATGCTATAGCTTATCTGGAGGGTCCATGTTAAATTTATGTAATTTTGCTCGCTATGACGCTATTTGCGAATAGTATGCTATATCGCACTAAAACTGCATAACGCTAGCCATTTATTTTTTTCTAGCCTATTGGCCCAAGATCCCGAGTTTTCCTCTTTAAGAAAAGAAGAAGTTTCTTTAAGTTTTTTGTGGTGATGAACTGTAATCTATTGGTTTATCTTCTGAATAGAAAGATAACATCGCTATACTGATGCTTCTTAATAAATAATTTATTCTGTCATGTTATCTCGTGGAACGGGGATGCTAGCCTTCCAAATAATTGGAGAACTATTTTTTAAGTGGTTATGTACGTATGGTTCAATCACTTTTGGACTATATATCCCTCACTTTTTGGCAAAATCCATTATTTTTAGGCTAAATTTGGTATTTTTCTAAAACGCTACTTGAAATATAGCACGCTATTAGCACGATATAGCATCCATAACGTTTGAAGGAGACCACCACTATTTCATTCAGCAAACTATTTTAAACCTTAATTTTCTTACTGGCTATCGTGTTTTGGTGGGTCATCCGATATCTTTTCAATGAGCTATGTTTTGTTCAAGGATATCTCTATGATCCAGTGTATAAGACACACGGTAGCAATACAGCAGAAAAAGTATACCGAAAATGCAGTTTTTTTTGCGGGTCCTTTGTTTTACGGGTGAGAAAGTTTCAGTTAAGCCCTTGTGTTCGGATGATAGGGCCCCAATCTGAAGCGAGTTTCCAAACATTATCATATATAAGAACGTGGATTTCGATGGCCTGATCAAAGATTGTCTTTGACGGGTAATTGAACATTTTGATGTCCTGTATACAAATTTCAATCCGGACATCTGAAGAGCATTGAAGTCTCTAAAAGATCGTCTTTTTTGCTTGGTTGTTATACCTTGTATTGATCAATAACTTTGCATTTTGCTGTGGGCTATCAACAGATGCCTCGTATGGAAAGGTCGGGGGAGGAGGAGAGAAGCTCCGCGAAGAAGGCTAAGATTGAGTCCGCGACGGAGCCTGAAGCCTCGGAGCAGGTCACTGTCACCTTAGACTCCAAGTTGCTGGACTGCTCTGTTTGCCTCCGCACAATGGCTCCACCCCTTTTCCAGGTACAGAAACTGCAGTTCACGGACTATTTTCCCTTGTAGAATATTTACCCAATTTAACTAGATTCATGTAGGCTGCAATTTAGTTTTGTGCCATTAGTTACCTATTGACACTTTATGCAGTTTTTTCCCTACGCCCAGGCGCAAAGCATGCAGAAGTATTGCCACTTATTGGTGTTTTATATGTTGTTGCTGCTGTATTATTTCTGATAGCTCACTTGTAACAAATCTGATGTTTTGGTCATGATGCTACTCCTAGAGTTCTGACTATTTATTCATAATAAAATGGATGTATCTAGTTGTAGATACATCCATTTTAGCATCAAGAAGAAAAAGTAATATAAATATTACGATGTGGACATATATATTGTTAACAACTCATTTCATTATCCTTGATGTTCTCTAGTCCCTTGGGGTTGTTTAGTATCTTTGCCAATCGGCATGAACCCATGACCAATATCTATATATTGTAAATCTTGTATTGTGCAGTATCAACTATCTGGATCACTCAGTGGACCCAGATTCAACAAACTGTTACTAGCACATGATAGTTGTATATATGCATGGTAGCGGAGTTTGAGCTGAAAGTTTCGGAAGTCCACTGGTAGATGTACTTTTCATTCACAAAGTTGCTATGACTTCCACCAAACATAGATCGTATGGCCGAAATCTGACAGTAGTGGCCACCGAGTGTGGTGCGTCGTGCTTCTGCACTTATGTTCAGTAACACTCGTATGCTTTTGTTTTTCCTGTTTCCGTTTGCAGTGCATCAATGGCCATATGACATCCTTAGGTTGCTGCGAAGCGGTCCAGCACGACTGCAGCGTGTGTGGCGAGCCCGCCGACATCCGCTGCCGCGCCGTGGAGAACATCCTCGGCGGCATGACCGCCCAATGCTCGTTCAGGGAGCATGGCTGCACCGCCATCATCCTGTTCACGGAGAAGCTCTCCCATGAATCGTCATGCCTCCACTCTCCATGCTACTGCCCCATCGCCGGCTGCCGCCCCTACGCCCGCAAACCACTACGCGACCACCTTATCATGGATCACCCTGGGATGCTGCACAGCGGCGTCATGGCGGGCAACCTCTTCGCCATGCGCATAGGTGACGGGGAGTCGGCCCGCTTTGTGTCCGTCCTCGACGGCAAGGGGGCGGTGTTCCTGCTGGTGGTCGATCGGAGCGTGCCGTTGGGGTACACACTATCAGTGATCCACCTCGCAAATGAGCCGGCTGGGCAGGACGATTTCAAGTGCAAGATCCTGCTGTACACGCGGAAGGGCACCCTCTGTCTGTCCGGCGAGACGCAGAGCGTCGGGTGTCTGCGGAGCCCTTACGAGCCGGCCGCGTCCCTGTTCGTCCCAGAGGCCATGTGGTCTCCCGACCAATCTCCCGTGTACATTGAGCTGAAATGAGTCCAAAGCTCCATGCTACCCAGTTACCAAACTCCCATCCGGTAGATGAACTCTGAGTCTCTGAGACTCCATTTCTGTCCGTACTCTTTGTCAGCTGTGTCCATCTCATCTGGTTACTGGTACTATGTCGTCTAGTTATCTATGCTGTTTTATCCAAATTGAACAATATTATGGTCGTAATTTATGGATCGCTGCACTGTCAACAGTTTTAATGCCTTATGAATGCATGCATTTGGATTCAAGCGGTTACATTTGCTGCCAGAATGAGGTTATCTAAGCTGAGAATAATTGTATTTATGTATAAACAGGCAAACCACTGCCAGGACATGAAGGCATCTGATACTAGTAATCTAGTATCATAGGATAGCAAAAGTTAATTCTTCAAGGTTGCAGATTTTGAGCTTGGGATGTGATTGCTTGCTCACAGCAAAATTTTCCTGTTTTGAATGTTGCATGAGGAAAAGCTGAGGTTGGGCTTGGGCCACTATATATGTGCAATACGTTTGGATGCTAAAAATATCACAAGCGGCATGAGGGCATTATAGCCCAGTTGATTGGTTGGCCACAAATCGTTTTTTTTTGGGATTGGCTAGCGTAAGGTCCGATACAATCACCTTGCATGTCTAGTAGGTGAGCTTACAATCCATGAGTTCAGGGTTTAAGACATGTGATCACACAAGATTAGAACTGTAGCAAATAATACGTGATTCAAATCATTAGGATGATGATGACAAAGTTCTTCAGGCTACTGCCTCACCATCTCACCTACGATGTTGAGAGCTTCATGAACTTCGTTCTTGGGAGGTACATAGAAGGTGGTATGTTGCGCTAAGAACTCAGAGTAAACTTTGTTTGCCTCCTTCCTAGTCTTATACCTTTTGTGGAGGTTTTTCTACTACTTCAACAGATCGGTATTGTGGGCCTTTACCTTCCTTGATCACCTTCGCCCTTCGCCCTGTAGACTTTGGAAGCAGCAAACCTGTCTTGCACGTCAACAAATAGCAAACGCATGCCGTGCTTCGAGTTGATCTTTGCCTCCTATGGGTACGTCAGTGCTAGCAGTGGATTCTCTTAGGTCTCATTAACAAAGGACGTTATGTCCTGGATATCGATGAGGGCATGTTCGAAGTCATCGTTGGTGTACACCTAGGTAGAGGTCAGTTAGAACTGGAAGAACACAATTCATAACAGGGCCTACGATTGACCTGAATGTCGGTAAAAAGCAGTCAAACTTGAACCTAAAAACACTACATACGTGAAAGATTATATCTAAATATATCACACTAGCATCTAATTTCCAAAATTTTGTCTAGATATACCGCAAAGGCTTACAAATATGACCTAGAGTAGCAAGATTTCCTGCAGATCTGCAGACATACAGTTGTAAGCTTGAACCTTAACAATGGCTACATGAAAACAACGGCTAGCAACATATCAAAATCTACATATATGGAGCAAGATTGTGTAAAGATTAGTACCAACAACCAACAAGCAGCCACAAATCTACCGAATCCTCTTCTCGGATCTACGATGTACTCACATATCCTGCCAAGATAGGGTTTGGAGACTCACCGCCATCAGAGAAAACCACTTGCCGAGCTTGCGGAAGAAGTGGAAGTCTGCTCGCCGTCGCTATCCAGCAGCTACCAAGTAGAAGCCGCCTCTTACCTGACTGTCACGAGAGCTCCTCGCGCGAAGAAGAGCTCGAAAGGAGAGGCGATATTTTGGGCGGTGAGCCGAGCGATGATATATGGTTCAAACCGGCAGGAGATGATGTAATTTCCGCCGCCAACTTTTTGGTGTTGTGCGCGTGCTCGCGCCATCACCGAGCTTGCACGAGCGGGTACACAGCTTTTCCCCCTTTTCGCACGGTCCGAGTTTGGCTCGCTAGAAATGGCGGAATCGAGCGTGCGCCCGTGTGCAGAGAAAAGGATGCTTTAAGAGGCGTGCGGACTGTAATAAGATGGGCCGAGCAACCAATTGGCCTTTTTTTTGACCCGCTGAATGCAAGAAACGCGGCCGCAAGCAACCAATCACGCCCCTCGTGTCCGGCCTTCCTTTGCTCCAAAATTGTGTAGTTCAAAGCCGTATTGGTTTTCCTTTTGGCTAATTTGTGAACGACCCTAAAAGGGGTCCTCCTCCCTCGCGCCCTCTAACCTCTGCTTCGCTGAAGGATTTTTTAACTGGGCCTCTATTCGCGGCCCAGCTCGTTCCCGCTCGTTTGTTCCGCGCGCGTATGGTTTTATGTTCCAGGCCTGGTTCCTTCGTTCCGGGCCCTGTTTTGCGCGTTTGGGCTGCCCGTGCTGGCATTGGAGGTCGCTCGGTATATAAACTGGTCGGAATTCGTCTCAGCTTCCGAGGTGGGACTATTCTTCCGGGATTTGTTCGGTAACAACCGTCCGCTTCCGGAATAGTTGATTGGGCCTCTGGAGAATCTAAGCCCATCAAAGATTAACGCGTAAACTGCTGGCAAACATTATCTCGCACGCTCTACTTTATCGATAAAGACAGAGGCATGCATGCTCCTGTCTCGCTACACTGAATAAAGTGCTGCTGCCGCAGCATGCATGCACTCGATCATGTGCAGCGCATATGGTCGCGTTTGTGTTGCTGATTTTTTGGCTGTTGTGTATCGGTACATGCATGCAGCAGCTAGCTATTATTTTATGGTAAACTATGATTTAGAAATAACACTAGCTAGCTTTCTCGAACGAAAAAACTAGTGCAGCGCGTGTTTTGCTTTATGTAGTGGACGAGGTGTACGTGATGCTAGATTAGTGCAGCGCGTGTGTTGCCTGGTAGGAAAATAATAGTACGATACGATCTGTTTGAAAAACAAAATAGTACGACACGATCACACGCGGCCACGCCGAAGTATAGAAAAGAAAGACATATCGAGAATGGGACGGTGCCGTGCAGATCTGACTACATACTTAATGATTGGAGAGATTAACACATATATAATTTGCACACACATGGAAATAAAAATAGGTGGATCGCTAGCTAGACTAATCTGTACGAAATGAAAAAAGAAAGACCGGCATAAAACAGAAAAATAAAGCTAGAAGTCTGGATTAAAAATTGTTCAACACAGGAATCTCATGGAACGAGAATTTGTCGTCCGAAAAAAACAAATATTGTTCAACATCGTAGACGGTGGGGAACAGGAGCCTGAACGGAGGGGAACAACTTCCTAGATGGAGGGGAACAACATTGTAGATGGTGGGAACAAGAGCCTGGACGAAGGGGAACAACTGCCTAGACGGTGGGGAGCAGGAGCCTGGATGAAGGGGAACAACTGCCTAGACAGAGGGGAACAACATCGTAGACGGTGGGGAACAGGAGCCTGGACGGAGGGGAACAACTGCCTAGACGGAGGGGAACAACATCGTAGATGGTGGGGAATAGGAGTCTGGACGGAGGGGAACAACTGCCTAGACGGAGGGGAAACATCGTAGACGGTGGGGAACATGAGCCTATACAGAGGGGAACAACATTGTAGACGGTGCGGAACAAAAGGAACCAAATTTTCAGAACAACTCACTCTACACTAGGGAACAACGAAAATAGACGGAGAGGAACAACACACTAGAAAGATGGGAACAACAACCTAAACGGGTGGGAACAACAAAATAGACGATGGGGAACAACACACTAGAAAGATGGGAACAACAATCTAGACGGGTGGGAACAACAAAATAGACAGAGGGGAACGACACACTAGACAGATGGGAACAACAACCTAGACAGATATGAACAACAAAATAGACAGAGGGGAACTACACAGTAGACAGATGGGAACAACAAATTAAATGGAGGGGGAACAATAGATTACATGGTGGAGAATAACAACCTAGATGGAGAGTAACAAGAGACTAGACACAAGGGAACAACGACCTAGACGGAGGGGAACAACGACCGACACAAAGGGGAACAATGGCATAGAAAAAGGGAAACAATGACCTACACAGAGCGGAACAATAACCAACACGGAGCGGAACAACAACCTACACGGAAGGGAACAACGGCCTAGACGGAGAGGAACATCGATCGACACGGAGGGAAACAATGTACTAGGAAAAGGGAAACAACGACCTACACGGAGCGGAACAACGACCTACACGAAAGAGAACAACGACCTAGACGAAGGGGAACAACGACCAACACAGAGGGGAACAAATGTCCTAGAAAAAGGGAAACAACGACCTACACGGAGCGGAACAAACGACCTACACGAAAGGGAACAACGACCTAGATGGAGGGGGACAATGGCCTAGAAAAGGGAAACAACGATCTACACGGAGCGGAACAACGACCTACACGAAGCGGAACAACGACCTACACGGAAGGGAACAACGAACTAGACGGAGGGGAACAATGATCGATACGGAGGGGAACAACGACCTACACGGAGCGGAACAACGACCTACACAGAAGGGAACAACGGCCTAGACGGAGGGGAACAGCGACCGACACGGAGGGGAACAATGGCCTAGAAAAAGGGAAACAACGATCTACACGGAGCGGAACAACGACCTACATGGAATAACGGCCTAGATGGAAAAAAGAAATAAAACAAAAAAATAAAAAATTAGAAAAGAAAAATTAATAAAAAAATGTAAGAAAGAAGAAATAAAATAACAAGAAGTTGTACATTTATAAAAGAATGTATAGTAAGAAAGAAGAAAAAAGAAAAAAATAAAGGAAAGAAGAAATGAAACAAAGATGAATGATAACATGAAAAAGAAAAAGAAATGAAAGAAGAACAAAAAAGAAAAAAATAAAGACGTACATGTAGTGGTAGAATGAAAAAGGGAAGTCAACCAACGAAACCGCACAGGGAACAGGCATGCACGTACGGGGATTCATTGCTTCAAGGCACAGCGGCCAGCCTGGCAGTTTGTGCGCTCGCTCATGAATCGTGATCAACTCTGGCTCCCTCGTTCGCGATTAACGGGCCAAGCCCACGGTAGGAAAGCTTCAGCGAACCGTATGTACGGAGCGCGCGCGCGCTAGGGAGCATTCTCCCCCTAAAAGTTATTTTGGACATTATGTGTGAACTTGACGAAAGATGGGCGATGGGCCTAGAGCGCGTTAGCCCAGTACAGGCACCGACCTTCAATTAATTTCTCTCTCCACCACCGCGAACCGATACCGACCTGGAGACGGAGATAGTTCCGTGCGTGCGTGCGTCAATATATACACCGTCCGCCCTAACCTCAGGAGAGTAGTTTCTCGCGGACCCTTTGCACGCGATTGCCGTCTCATGCTTAGAGGATCGATCTAGCTAACCCGAAACCCTAGCTAGAGATCCGTCTTCTCCTTCGTTGCTTGATCGATTTCACCCGCGCGATCAAATTAACTCGCCAGAATCAGTTGGAATAATCGTGAAATCATCTTCCCCGGCTTTTAGTTTTAGATGGATCTGAGCCAGCAGCTCGACAGGTTTAAGCAGCAGCAGCAGAGGTGCCACACGAGCCTCTCCATCATCAACGCAACCAGAGCCCCGTCAAAACCGCAGCAGTATGCTCCAGCTCCGAGGCCGCCTATGGCGAAACCGTCTGCGCCCGCGCCCGCGGTTAGGTTCTCCGATGATACGGCGAGGCTGCAAAAGATGCACGCAGTGAGGAAATCCGCCGTCGGATCGCAGATGAAGGACGTGATCGAGCTGCTTTACAGGGTAATTAATTAATCTGGCAACCTGATGAACGGCAGGTTCTTTCATGGGGAAATAATTCTCCGTGACCTGAATGACTGACGTTGATCTGTTTTCTGAACTTGCAGACGAGAAAAGCTCTTACGGCTACGCAGATCAATGATGCGACGTATGTCGACATCGCTGGCAACAGCGCCGTCTTCGAGAGCCTGAGGAACAACCCCAAAGTGCGATTTGACGGGAGGTTTTTCTCTTACAAGGTAAGGCTGCATGGTCGGAGTATACATGTGTTTGCTTGTTAGCCATGCCGATCGTCGATCGATAAACACATATATACCCGATTGTGCAGCCCACGCACAATGTGACGGGGAAAGATGGGCTGCTTGCCTTGATCGCAGACTTCCGCGACGGCATTCCCGTCAAGGAAGTGGAGGATGCGTATCCTACTGTACTGAATGATCTGCAGGTGACCAAGTTGTTCATGCTATGAGAAGATTAATTCTTGGTTCTGAACATGTAAAGTTAAATTAACATGTGTTTTCTTCCTCTTCTTTCAGGCTCTGAAATCCTCTGGTGACATCTACTTGCTGTCGGGCGAGCAAGACATGGTGTTCCCCAACGACTCGAGGTCGAGGCTGGATCTGGACAGCGAGCTGAAGAAGCTGTTCTACGAGATCAAGCTGCCCAAGGACATGCTGGACATCGAGAAGGACCTCCGGAGGAACGGCGAGAAACCGATGACCGACACGGCCAAGCGGAGGGAAGCGGCAGAGATCTTCGGCAAGCCTTCGAAACCTAAGAAGTCCAAGAAGAAGCAACGCGGGATGACGAGCAGGACCAGGATCACCAACATACATCTTCCTGGGCTCTTCGACCTGCCCATGGACACAAAAGATTTCATCTGACTCGTGTAATTGGCTATTGCTATGTCACCTGCCGAGACAATGTGGCTATTAGCTAGGCGTACGTTGAATCAATATTTTTTTTACCATATGATTAAAATCAAATAAAGAATTTATAAATCATAACTACAGAAACAAACAAGTAAACTAGACAAGAAGAATAGAAGATCCACAAAGTAGACGAACAAATCGCATCTTGACAAGATGAATCGATTGCATCTACCGTAGGCACTAGAACCATGAAAAAAAATAGCGCGTTATTCCTATAGCATATCTGGAGAGCCGATGCTACGTTAATATAGCACGCTATAGCATGCTAATAGCGTATTTTTGTACCCACGCTATTTTTTTCATTTGACTAGAACTATGAATTCTAGTAAACCCAGAAACACATATGGTTCAGTGTTGGCCACATCAGAAGCAGTGTTGGCAGTGGCAATAGCAGCAACTTTGGTGTTGCCTCCCATGTTGAGGTTGCTGAAGAGCTCTTCGACTTCTGGGAAGAAGTCGTTGTTGGGAAACTCGTCGTCGGACGATGTCGTGTTGTCGGTAGTCGCGCGCAAGCGCTCCCTAAAAAACTTGATGCCCCTCACTCGTACAGGTCTATGAGAGGTAGGGTTCCGGAGGCCTACTGTCCCGTTGGTCGGTGCATGCCGAAGAACGGAATGAGGAAGATGAAGGCGACAACGTAAGGTTCTACAAAAGAGGCAGTCGCATATGTGTCTCGTTCAGGCTAGGGTTCGCCTCCGCGCTTATATAGTGTGGTTCAGAAAGGTCATGGGGACAGCCCACATCAAGTCACCCACAATCCAGAAAAATGGAACGAAACATCCGCGTTAACACGTTAGTTAATAACTCATAATTATTAACACAATTAATTTCTGAAACAGTGAAAAGATAACCTCGGCTCTGAGAGATTCCCGCAACCTGCGGCACGTAGTGACGTGCGTGTGTAACGAGGTGAGGTGAGTGTCGGAGGAGGAGGAGTGCGCAAGGCTCTCTTTTTGCACTTAATTACAAAGACTAGAACATCCCTCTTTATAAATCACTCCAACTCTCTCTCTCAACTAGCATTGTAGGCATAGTTTTAAATAGCGGGCTATAGGGTATAGCCGCGACCTCCAAAAAAGGCTATAGCCAGGCTATAGCGGGCTATAGCCACCTTTTAGCACGTGAATGCCTTTAGCCGCACCTTCCTCGAAAGGCTATAGCGGGGCTATAGCCGGCTATTTAAAACTATGATTGTAGGACTAAACTTTAGCAAGCTAGACATTTAGAACATATAGAGATCGCTAAGTAGGTTTTATGCGGTAAAATCATTGAGCCTTTGTGTTGAGCGAGAAGGTGTGGATCGATTATGCGCCCCCAAAAAACCTAAAAAGGGGTGTCTCGCATCCCCAATGTAGCATACCGCAAGTGGCTTACCAAGTAGGGGTGTGCCATTCTAGATCATCTTCTTCGTCTTCTTCGTCCAGCATAGCCCCGAAGAAGAAGGCTGGCGCAGGTCCCGTGAAGTTGCTCGGGTGGGAACTAGGGGTTCACAGTTGTCCGTGGTGCAGCGCTTGGAAGACACTCCTGGCCATCACCCCTCTCGCGACCCTAGCGAGGGTCGCCGAGGCCAAAATCAAGTACTTCCTCCGTCTAAATACAGGTGCCTCAACTTTATCTAGTTATAGATGTATCTCTAACTGAAATGCATCTAGATACATCCATATCTAGATAAAAGTGAGATACCTATTTTTAGACTGAGGGAGTACTAGTAATGCCATTTTTTTGAACGGGAGTGACGCCATATTAGTGATGTGCCAAATCCATGCCATCAATGCGAGCTATTTTCTATTAGTGAAACCTAAATTTAAACACCCAAAGTCCTGCATATTATTTAGAAGCTAAAACTTTTGTGGCAAATTCTCTAAAAGTTTATCTTTTTTTTGAACGCTGATGAGGATAGCTTATGCCTGCTGGCCCGAGGTCGGTCGAACGCGCACGGGCAGCGTGGTCGCGTGGCACGGTGTCAACCAAATCAATCTTAAAACCGACCTTAATTTTTGCTCCAGTCCTGCGAATCCGAGTCCGGTACCGTGTCGTGGCATCGATGTCTATATAGTATTAGGTTCCGACCCAGTCTCTGGATCACTTTCCCTAAACCGCGCCCCGCCGGGCATCGTAGTCTCAAGCAGAGCAACTAAGATTTAGCAACCGAAACCCTAGCTACACCGCTAATCCCCGACGTAGCTAAATTCAGTCTCAGACTCTCAGGGAGGCAGATAGACCCTTCTATCTTCTTCTCCGTTGCTGGCAGGAAATTTGGGGTTCAAGATGGATCTGAACGAGAGGCTCAACCGATTCAAGCTGCAGCAGGAGAGGTGCCAGGCGAGCCTCTCCAGCATCGCCGCAACCAGAACCCCGTCATCCGCCCCAACAAAGCCCCAGCAGTATGCTCCGAGGCCGTCCGCGCCCGCGCCCGCGGTTAGGTTCTCCGACGATACGGCGAGGCTGCAAAAGATGCACGTAGTCAGGAACTCCGCCGTCGGATTACAGATCAAGGCCGTGATCGAGCTGCTTTACAGGGTAACTAATTTCACATCCCGCGAAGCAGATCAACGAGGCGACTTACGTCGACATCGCAGGCAACATCGCCGTCTTTGAGAACCTGAGGACCAATCCCAAGGTGCACTTTGACGGGAGGTGCCTGTTCTCTTACAAGGTACAGTTGGGTTTGTAACTTTGTATACATGTGTTTGTTGTTCTGTTGCTTGCTAGTGCTGGCCATGCCGATCGAGCGATGAACCAACACATGTATGCCCCATTGTGCAGCCCACGCACGGCGTGACGGGGAAAGACGAGCTTCTTGCCCTGATCAGGAGGTTCTGCGACGGCATTACGGTCAAGGAGGTGGAGGATGCGTATCCATCTGTGCTGGACGATCTGCAGGTGACCAAGCTGTTCATGATTCAATGCTTCAACCTATGAGAGGACTAATTCTTGGTTCTGAATATGTAAAGTTAAACTAATCTGTGTTTTCTTCTTCCTGCAGGCTCTGAAATCCTCAGGTGACATCTACTTGCTGTCGGGCGAGCAAGACATTGTGTTCCCGAACGATCCGAAGTCGAGGGTGGAGCTGGACACCGAGCTGAAGAAGCTGTTCTACGAGATCAAGCTGCCCAAGGACATGTTGGACATCGAGAAGGATCTCCGGAGGAACGGTGAGAAACCGGTGACCGACACGGCCAAGCGGAGGGCAGCGGCGGAGATCTTCGGCAAGCCTTCCAAACCCAAGAAGGCAAGAAAGAAGCAGCGCGGGATCACGAGCAGGACCAGGATCACCAACGTACATCTTCCTGGACTCTTGGAGCTGCCCATGGATACAAAAGATTTCATGTGACTGATGTAATTCCTATGTCATCGATGCACCTGCCGATACAATGTAAAGTGTAGAAGTATGGGAAATGCACTTTGACTTATAGCAATATTTGCTCTCATTGTGTGAATCCTCTAAACTGAATTTTTACATGTACATCTAGACATTTTACGTTGGTACACAGATTTAAAAAAAAATTATGTGGCTTCTGTAAAAAAGACAAATTTTGATTCTGTAACACCTACATCACATTTTTTTTGTCTTTTTATACACACCACACAAAATGTTTTCTTTCCATGGAAACTTGTGTACGAACATAAAATATCACGATGTACACCAAAAAATTTATGTCATTTTTTTAACGTTTTTAAAATTAATTTTTAATTATTTTGTATAATAGGAGCATTTGCTCCTATAGCCAAAACGCCACCTCCTTAGAAGTATAGCATATTTTCTTCTGAAGTTATGGAGTTATGTATGACTACAGTAAGGTTTTAACAGTGCTACGATTGGCTAAGCCTACAACGATTTTAAAATTCACGCGAATAGTTAATTCACCCCACGTTAGAATTTAACAGTGGGGCTATCCTTGCAGCGAGAAAAATGGCGGTCGGCCTTTTCAATGACCGTGGAGGAGATTGGTCGCCGTATTAATAGAGGCAACGGTTCCCTAGGCGGCAGCACAGAGTGATAGTATGCGACATCGGTTCTACACTCCACGTGGATGCCCACAGGCGACGCCAGAGCTTTCCAACACCGTAAGTGCGCACACTGGCCACCTCCTTTTTGGTCACCTTCTTAGAATCCACTCTCATTTATCCGCTTAGCTCCCAAATCCCACTCGCCGCCTCGATGTCGCACAACCACAAAGCCATAGGCAGCGGCCTTGATGCCAGTGATGACGAACATGAGCCTTGCTGCTTGCACACACAACCTTAACCTAGAGGTTGTGTCTGTGGTGCTCTGTGTTTACCCGTCACCCCCACCTTGCAGCGCAATGGGCATTGTCATCTGCGAGCCCATTCCTTGTGCGGGTCCTCGGCGATGGTGCCTCGTTGCCCGAAGAAGGAGCCAGCGGCGCCCACTTCCCATCTCTAGTGCCTTAAGAAGAAGGAGGAACCCCATTATCCGCCACATGGGCGCCTTTTCCTCCAGAACCCAAAGAGGGAGAAGGTCGGCCTCCCCCGCCGGTGCCGAAAAATGAGTAGGTTTGACTGAAAGAACATTTCTCCACCTCTTATGGTTTTGTGTATTAGATAACAACATTATTGATGATCCAATGATTTGATAAGTAGTGCCGGATTAGTGTATAAGTTTTGCTTGTCATCATCAAACCCCAAAATTGTGGAACCATATGTTGTTGATGATTAAAGTGCAGTTTTTGAGCTCCAGGCCCGATTATCCGAGGCCGGAGTATTGGCAATAATCCGGCCCTTGAAAAACGGCTAAGGACTTTAAGGCGATGAAATGCGCGAGTTCCATTATTCACCCCAGATTATTGGGCGGATTATTGGCTGGATATTTCATGTTGGGACGGATTTCCCTTCTTCAACCTCAAGCTGTTCGATTTCCCCAAGAACATAACCTACATCTGAGCCACAAATTTCACTAGATCTCCTCCCTCAACCACCCAAAACTCTTGATCTTTGGAGAATCGAATGAGAAGATGAAGCTTTACATCCTCACCAAAGCGATTTGATTTCCCCCCTCATTCACTTGACGGTCCTTTGGCTAGTGTTTTCTTTGGAAAACCTAGTTATTGTTTACTCTATTGATAACTTCTTATTGTGTTTTAATAGCTTTGGGAGCCTCCAGTTCGGTTGTGGATGCATGTCCAAGGAACCTTCTAAAGGCCCGGTTTCCGCCTCAAGATCCCTTAGCGGACAAGTGACCTGGGCCTTTGTGGTAGTGCTCACCGTGGCCTTTGTGGTGTTGGTCTGGCCTTCGTGGCGACCACATCACTCCAACGTAGACATCCTTCCCCTCAAAAGGAAGGAACTACGGGAATCATCCCTTGTGTCTCCGCGTGCTCCACTCTTGGTTACCTCTATCCTTTATAGCTTTATTGTATCTTTTTTAGCGGTAGCTTGCTTAGTTGTGTAGCTTGTTATCTAGGTAAATTCACTTAGTTGCATATCTAGATAATTTACCTTTTGTGCCAAGCCAAAATTGAAAAAGAACTCAAATTTGGTAGCACTTATTCACACCCCCCTATAGGTGTGGAATACAATCCTTTCAATTGGTATCAGAGTCTCGGCTCTTTATTCGGGTTTAACCGCCTAAGAGTATGCCGGATTATGGGGATAAAGGATAGGCTAGTAAGCCGATATCCATAGATGATCTCAAGGCTATGGAAAAAACTTTGAGATCTTCCATGGATGCTGAAATGGTAGTTATGCATGAGTACCTCGCAAAGATACTAAAACCGAAATCCCCTCCCACTATTCCCTTACCTGAGGACTCATACTCTTTATTTGCGGGTAAAGCTCCGGCCTCACCCTCTAACAGAAACCCCGAGGAGGATGATGACTTTCCTAAAAATAACGAATGTAGTGCCTCTTCCCAAAAGGGAGATGGTGAGAAGGAATACCATGAAGAAAAGTGGCGCTCCCCCGACCCACCTATATCCCTCGCCCTCATATAAACACTAGAGTCGACTCACCTAAGCTTGATGTTAGTGGTTTTGGTAAATGGAAATTTGAGTTTAAATATCATGTATGCAGTTCTTCTAATGATCTTTGGATAATCATCGAGCAGGGGTACACCCCACAATGTTGAGAATTTGACTAGAAGATAGAGGTGGTTGATAGCCAACTCAACTTTGTTGATTTTTCACATGGTTCAACAAGCTGTTGGTTCAAAGGACTTGTCCTATATTATGCACTTCAACACAACCAAGGATGCTTGGGAAGGTTTGTGGGCAATGAAAGCATGATAAGAAACAAATACAATGCCCTTCGCAGCCAAGATGAAGAGTTCATGAAGTTGCCAAATGTAAATCATCAAGAAATGTAGAAGGCTCATAACCATTGACACAACCTTTGGAAATGTGGGTGCTAGACATGTTGATGATGGTTGGATCAAGGACAAGTATGTTGATGCTCTCATGCCCTATGAGGGTTCCGTAGTAGAAAAATAAAAAAATTCCTACCGATAGAATAACATAGCCAAGATCTATATTATGCAGATGTAAGGTAATAGAGGGATTATGTGTTCATACCCTTGAAGACCAAAAGGCATCACGTTCCAAATAAACATTGTTGATGAAGGTGAATAACGACGCCGATCTCAAGATCGAGTAGAAGTACAAGCGATAAAGTGCTCCAAGTGTCACCACGATAGTCTTGTAACATGAGATCCAACTACAAAATAATGGGCACAACAATCACAAATGTACCAATGCAAACCGACGAGATAGGACCAAATGCTGACTTACATGGTCAAAGATAGACGTGTCACTCGGCACATGGTTGGTGAGATCGCTTTGAATGCCATGCCATTTGTTGCAAGCGGTTTGGAGAATGCCCCAACGGTGTGACATGCCGGATTGGTTGCGACCATACGCACGTTGTTGAAGTATGGATGTCTTGCGCTCATCAAACGTTACCTTCACCCTCGCCCAATATGTGTCTGATAATTGGTTTGCGCCTATGAAAGAGTCTATGCTCACCACCTTCCATGCCTCGGCGACATGGGTGGAGCCATGATAGGTTTTTAGTGGGGGCAAAAATGTATTTAGTGGTGCAAATATTTTTATTGAGTGGGGGCAAATCAGTATTTAGCATGGCATATTACAAGGTGCTAGAAATTTGAATGGGGGCAGCCGCCCCCATTAGCTAAAGCCTGGATCCGCCCCTGCTCGGCGAGGCATTCATCTTCCTTGACGCACCAGTTCTTGCCTCGGTTACCGCTTGAACCAGCATGCCCCTTCTTCTTCACGAGTTTCGTCTTCTTCCCGGCCTTTGCTGATGCAGGAGTCAGCTATGGTGGCTCATCTTCCTCTTCCTCTTCGTCTACGCCGTCCCAATCCTCTCCCTGGTGCTCCTCGGCGTACGGCAGCGACTTGCCATGCAGGAACGCCGCGTGGGATCTGCTCTAGATGAGGTCATGCATTGCCAACTCGTCCTGCGACATTCCGCCAAGCATGTTGTGGGCGTCTTGGTCGGCGTAGTAGGGTTGCTACGACGAGCCCATATAGACCACCCACTAGGAAGGGTATTTTGCTCGAGGTCGTCTAAATAGTTTTGGACCACTGTATACACGAGCCACTAGAGATGCTCTTAGCTCATTAATTGATTGACGCGCCCCCAACTCTCTCTATTTTTGTACGTTGCTGCTTGGAGCTTGAGGATGAAGCTGACGTCTTGGTCTTGGTTGTGTCACTGGTAGAAAAACAGGCTTCCGGTGAGCCCCATAAGTCGCGAAGCTGTAGGAACCGCGACTAATGGAACCTTTAGTCGCGGTTCGGGAGGTGAACCGCGACCAAAGGCCTGGGCCCAGGGCGCTCGGTGGCCAGCCGGTGCACGTGGGGGAGTCGCGGTTGGCCAACCGCGACTAAAGGTGCCCGAAGGCCTTTAGTCGCGGTTGGCAGGCCAACCGGGACTAAAGCCCCTCCCCTATATACCCCATCCAGCCAACACTTAGCCATTTGGAGCCATTCTCTTCACAAACTTCACAAGTGGGTGTTAGGTTTGCTTTTGGTTCCTCTTATGCACATAAGGTGTTTGATGAAATGCCCCAAGAGCATGAAACAAACATGATATGAAGTGTTGGAGCCACACTTGAGCTTTCTCATTTATTTTTTCCTCCTCGATCGCGGTTAGCAACTTGAAACTTTGATGTGTTGTTGATAAAATATGCATGTGTGTGTAGTTCATTGTTTAATTTATATTGTTTGTAGCTAGTTAGTTTAACAAATGCATGATGGTTAATTATATATTTTATATTATAATAATGCAGATGAATCGACAATGGATGTACGGTAACCGACTCTCCGGCGAGTTCAGTACGGGTTTGAAAGATTTTCGTAGTGGCTAATGCGAACAAGCAAGGGGGTTTTGTTATCTGTCCATGTGTTAACTGTAAGAATCAGAAGGGTTACTCTTCCTCAAGAGATGTTCACATGCACCGGCACGGTTTCATGCCAAGCTATAATTGTTGGACCAAGCATGGAGAAAGAGGGGTTATAATGGAAGAAGATGAAGAAGGGGATGATTTCATCGATGAAAGCTATCTTGCTCATTTCGGTGATACTTTCATGGAGGATGCTGAAGGTGAAGGGGAAGGTGAAGAAAAGGCACGTGATGATCCCGTTGATGATCTTGGTCGGACCATTGCTGATGCACGGAGACGCTGCGAAACTGAAAGGAGAATTTGGATCGCATGTTAGAGGATCACAGGAAGGCGCTGTACCCCGGATGCGATGATGGTGAAAAAGCTGGGCTGCACACTGGATTTGCTGAAATGGAAGGCACAGAAGGGTAGCTGACTCGGCATTTGAAAACTTGCTGAAAATGTTGAAGAATATGTTTCCAAAGAATAACGAGTTGCCCGCCGTACGTACGAAGCAAAGAAGGTTGTCTGCCCTCTAGGTTTAGAGGTTCGAAGATACATGCATGCATCAACGATTGCATCCTCTACCGCGTGAATACGAGAATTTGAATGAATGCCCGGTATGCACGCATTGCGTTATAAGATCAGAGGCGATGACCCTGGTGACGATGTTGAGGGCGAGAAACCCGGAAGAGGGTTCCCGCCAAGGTGATGTGGTATGCTCCTATAATACCACGGTTGAAACGTCTGTTCAGGAACAAAGAGCATGCCAAGTTGTTGCGATGGCACAAAGAGGACCGTAAGTCGGACGGGGAGTTGAGACACCCCGTAGATGGAACGCAATGGAGAAAGATCGACAGAGAGTTCAAAGATTTTGCAGCTGACGCAAGGAACATAAGATTTGGTCTAAGTACGGATGGCATGAATCCTTTTGGCGAGCAGAGCTCCAGCCATAGCACCTGGCCCGTGACTCTATGCATCTACAACCTTCCTCCTTGGTTGTGCATGAAGCGGAAGTTCATTTTGATGCCGTGCTCATCCAAGGTCCGAAGCAACCCGGCAACGACATCGATGTGTACCTAAGGCCATTAGTTGATAAACTTTTACAGTTGTGGGGCAGACCTGGTGTGTGGGATGAGCACAAAGAAGAGGAATTTGACCTACGAGCGTTGCTTTCGTAACCATCAACGATTGGCCTGCTCTTAGTAACCTTTCGGGACTGTCAAATAAGGGATACAATGCATGCACGCACTGCATGAGACTGAAAGTGTACATTTGCCAAATTGTAAGAAGAACGTGTACCTTGGGCATCGTCGATTTCTTCCGAAAGGTCATCCAGTAAGAAAGAAAGGCAAGCATTACAACGGCAAGGCAGATCACCGGCGGAACACACTGGTGTTGAGGTATTTGATATGGTCAAGGATTTGAAAGTCATCTTTGGAAAGGGTCTGGCGGACAATCAGTTCCAAAGGGAGCTGACGGCACGTAGCCATGTGGAAGAAGAAATCTATATTCTGGGAGCTAGAATATTGGAAAGTCCTAAAGTCCGCTCTGCAATCGACGTGATGCACGTTACGAAGAATATTTGCGTGAACATCCTAAGCTTCTTGGGCGTGTATGGGAAGTCAAATGATACAAAGGAAGCACGGCAGGACCAGCAAAGTTTGAAAGACCCGGATGACCGGCATCCGAACGGTTTCAAGGTCGTGCAGCTACGCTCGACCAAAGAAGAGAAGTCATCTTTTTTGAATGCGAGAAGTATGAAGGTCCCGTCAGATTCTCGTCCAATATAAAGGGAATAATAAACATGGCGGAGAAAAAGTTCCAAAACCTGAAGTCTCACGACTGCCACGTGATTATGACGCAATTGCTTCCGATTGCTTTGAGGGGCTCCTGCCGAAAATGTTCGAGTAGCCATTGTGAAGCTATGTGCATTCCTCAATGCAATCTCTCGGAAGGTAATCAATCCAGAAGTTCTACCACGGTTACAGAACGATGTGATCCAATGTCTTGTCGGTTTCGAGTTGGTGTTCCCGCCATCCTTCTTCAATATTATGACGCACCTCCTGGTTCACCTAGTCGATGAGATTTCCATTCTCGGTCCTGTATTTCTACACAATATGTTCCCCTTCGAGAGGTTCATGGGAGTATTAAAGAAATATGTTCGTAACCGTGCTAGGCCAGAAGGAAGCATCGCCAAGGGCTATGGAAATGAGGAGGTAATTGAGTTTTGTGTTGACTTTGTTCCTGACCTTAAGCCGATTGGTCTTCCTCAATCGCGGCACGAGGGGAGACTAAGTGGAAAAGGCACGATCGGAAGGAAATCAACGATATGTATGGACGGCCATTCTCTGTGAAGCACACCACACAGTTCTGACCAATTCCAGCTTGGTGGCTCCGTACTTTGAGAAACACAAGAATATTTTACGCTCGGACAACCAAGCCTGAATCCTGGATTAGGAAGGCCCACATGGAGACTTTCGGCATTGGTTGAGAAAACATTTAATGCATGACAATAAGGTTGTAGATCAGCTGTACATGTTGGCCAAGACACCATCTTCGACTATAACGACTTTCCAAGGGTACGAGATAAATGGGAATACATTTTACACGATCGCCCAAGATAAAAAGAGCACCAACCAAAACAGTGGTGTCCGCTTTGATGCAGCAACCGAGAATGGGCAAAAGGTCACATATTATGGTTACATAGAGGAGATATGGGAACTTGACTATGGACCCTCCTTTAGGGTCCCTTTGTTCCGGTGCAAATGGTTCAAGCTAACAGGAGGTGGGGTAAAGGTGGACCAGCAATACGGAATGACAATGGTGGATTTCAACAATCTTGGTTACCTTGACGAACCATTCGTCCTAGCGAAAGATGTCGCTCAGGTTTTCTATGTGAAGGACATGAGTAGCAAACCGAGGAAACGGAAAGATAAGAAAACGTGAAAGTGCATGGAGCCCCCATGTGTGGTTTTGGTAATTAATGACAATCCCTATGGACTAATGTTTGCATTGAGTTATATTTGTAGGAGTTGTCCATAGGCAATTCTTGAACCATATGTTGGCTTCAAGGTTGCAATAAGAAGAATTTGATGAAAGATATCAAGTGTCAAGTATGTCTTGAAGATGAAGATGGAGTGAGCCCTCAAGTTACTTCAAGACATCAACATGATGAAGAATGAAGAAATGAAGTGCAAGTTCAAGATGAGCCATCTCTAAGAGATCATTTGCTTGAATCTTGCCATCCATATGGTGACCATGGATATGTGAAGATGTGAAGAAGAAGCTCTCCCATGGTGGATTATGGGGGAGCAATCCCACAAGACTTCATCAAGCAAGCACAATCAAGAAAGGCGTTTCATCCTGTTGTGATCAAGATCGTCTTCATCGAGCTCAAGAGGAACGCACAAGGTTAAGGTTTGCTCTTGATAGGGTTTCTTTCTCACCGGTCTCATAGTGTAGTTGGAGACCGGTTTATAGTTTAGTTGCCGTACTATCAAGAGGGCTCTCGAGTGAGTAACTCGATCGTATCGTTCGGAGAGAGCTCAAACCTTTGCATCCTTGCATCATCTTTCTTGGTTGTTATTTGGATCTTATCCATGTGATGTTTTGGAGCTTGTGCTTATTCTCATGACAAGCTCTAGTTCATCGAAAACGGATTTTGCATAGATCTCTTGTTGCGTTTTCGAATTTGGTGATTTTCTCGGTTTCTCATGTTGAGGTGTTGCACCTCTAAAATTAATAGAAAATCACCCCCAACTAGTTTCCATATTTTCACTTTTTGTTGGGTAGCTCTTGTCGTGCTCTTTCCAACAAAATTGGTTTCGTCTTGATCTGAGTTTCCAAACTCTAGATATTGTCTTTTGAAGTTTATCTTCTATTTGATTTAAAGGAAAAAGAAAAGGAGGAGGCAGCCGGCACTACCACCCTTGATGGGCCGGCAGTACCGCTCGGCCCACTCCGGCACTGCCGGCTCGCGCTGCACTGCCGGGCCGCGCGGCACCTCCGGCCTGCCACCAGCGGCACTGCCGGGCCGGCCTAGCTCGAGCCAGGCTCGCTCTTGGCCGCCTACGCGCGCCGCTCGCCAGCCAGTCGCGCGCTGCTCCGCTCGCTCCCCCGCCGCCCCGCGCTGCTTCGCTCGCTCGCCCCGCGCTGCCTCGCTCGCCCAGCCGAGCCGCTCCCTGCCAGCGGCACTGCCGGCCATAACGGGCCGGCACTGCCGGCCTTTCTCTGGACGAGCCCAACGGGCAGATTTCCTGCAGCCCCTTTAAATAGTCTTCTTCCTCCTCTCGTTTTTCAGTTGCTTCACACACTTTTTGCTCTCCTCCATTGCTAGTATTTGAGAGCTCCCTCTACCTCAAATCCCTCCAATGATTCTTGAACCTTTTTGAGGGAAAAGGAGAGGAGATCTAGATCTACAATTCTACCAATCAAATCCATCTCTTTGTGAGTGGAACTCTCTAGATCTTGATCTTGGTGTTCTTGGTGAATCCCTTTGTTCTTCCTCTCTTATTCCCCCAATAGCTTTTGTAGCTTTGTTGGAATTTGAGAGAGAAAGACTTGAGCATCTTTGTGGTGTTCTTGCCATTGCATTTGGTGCATCGGTTTGAGTTCTCCACGGTGATTCGTGGAGGTGAAAGCAAGAAGGTTGTTACTCTTGGGTTCTTGGAACCCTAGACGGATTCTAGACCTTTGTGGTGATTTGTTGGGAGCCTCCAATTAAGTTGTGGATGTGTGCCCCAACCTTTGTGTAAGGCCCGGTTTCCGCCTCGAAGGAAATCCCTTAGTTGAACCGTGACCTAGGCCTTTGTGGCGAGGATCACCGGAGATTTAGGTGAGGCGCCTTCGTGGTGTTCGGTGTGTGGTGTGAGTACCGCATCTTGGGGTGAGGCCTTTGTGGCGTTGGTGTGCATCGAGCAACCACACCTCAAGGTGAGCCTCTTGTGGCGTTCGGGAGCACTAAGCAACCGCACCTCTCCACGGAGATTAGCACTCGCAAGAGTGTGAACTCGGGATAAATCATCGTCTCTCGCGTGCCTCGGTTATCTCTATGCCCGAGCTCTTTATGCACTTTACCTTGTGATAGCCATCGTGCTTGAAGTTATATATATATCTTGCTATCACATACTTGCTTGTATTGCTTAGCATAAGTTGTTGGTGCACATAGGTGAACCATTGCTTAGAATAAGTTGTTGGTGCACATAGGTGAACAATAGTATATAGGCTTTGGGCTTGACAAAGTAAACGCTAGTTTTATTCCGCATTTGTTAAGCCCATCTCGTAAAAGTTTTAAATCGCCTATTCACCCCCCCCCCCTCTAGGCGACATCCGTGTCCTTTCAAAACGATCAGTACATCATGCGATGATCCAAAGCGCCACATTATTCTTTCAGGGAAAAGAAACATCGTGGGAGTGGAGGACAAGACAGACATGTCAGAAGATTATAATATGTTTGCTGAAATTCCGCCCTTCAAAGTGAACACCGACCCAAGCATTAAGTTAAATGATGAGGATGCTCCATGGATACGGCACAATCGTAAGCAAGCAAGGACACAAGGGAAGAAATGATGTGTAATAATTTATTGTACCAAACTTTGTTGAATGAATCATGTGAATTATATTACCCGTGATGTGTTTGGTGTCCATTTTCGAATGATTCAATTGAGCACTGATGATACATGAAATTTGGAGTGACTAAGTCATACTCCTGCATACATGAAATTTGGAGTGACTAAGTCATACTCCTGCATATTGGAGTGACTAAGTCATACTCCTGCATACATGAAATTTGGAGTGATTTAGTCATACTCCTGCCTAGGCGTATAATATGCATACTCGTAGTCTTCATAGCCGCCGCCGTTGTACTGTAGTCGTCGCCTTCTAAGTTGCTTGTCGTCGTCTCTTCCGTCGTCGCTGCGTCGGGCGGCGCTCGTGGCTCGAACGAGGGTAGCGCAGGCGGGGGATATCGCCGGCCGTGATGTAGTCCATGACGCTCTGCAGTCCGGCCGTACCACCATAGCCGACGGGCCTCGTGGAAGTTTCCGGAGGCGGACCGTCCTCTCATACAGGCAGCGCCCTCTCACGCCGATTGATGAAGAAGGCGTCCCAAGTATGCTGGTTATCGGGATGCCAGCGGGGATTCATCCGCTGCTCCGGCGTGAGGTCGAGGTAGTAGTGGTTCGTGATGCCGCCGCGCCGGTACCCGGGGACGGGAGGGACCGCACGCCGCCGGCGCTTAGGCTCCAGCCGGGACGCGGTAGCCGGAGGGCAAGGGTAGTTCGAGGCGCAAAGCTCCTCCACTGCTAGTAGGTTAGAGTGGGTGCGGTGGAAGCCATGAGAGAGTGATGAGAGATTGTAGAGATGTGATAATGCTGGCCAAGCCGGGCTACCTATATGTAGTGACAAATGGCGGGAAAAATGGGAGCGGGAAGACAGGGGCGGGAAGAAAGAGGCGGGAGAAAGTGGCGGGAAGAAATTGGCGGAAAAAAATGGCGGGAAGAAAGAGGCGGAAGAAATTGGCGGGAAACAATTGGCGGGAAGAAAGAGGCGGAAGGGGAAGAAATGGCGGGAAGACGAGGAGGGAAGAGGGGGTCGGCGGAAAGAGGCGGGAAGAGGGAAACTTTTGAATTGAATTAGTTTTATTTTTATGAATTTTTGATAATTTGTATTTTTAAAATTTTGAATTGAATTAGTTTTATTTTTCTGAATTTTTTGATATATTATTTGTATTTTTAAGATTTTGAATTGAATTAGTTTTATTTTTATGAATTTTTTGATATATTATATGTATTTTAAACATTTTGAATTGAATTAGTTTTATTTTTCTTAATTTTTTGATATATTATTTGTATTTTTAACATATTGAAATGAATTAGTTTTATTTTTCTGATTTTTTCGATATATAATTTGTATTTCTAATATTTTGAATTGAATTAGTTTTATTTTTCTGAATTTTTTTATATATTATTTCTATTTTTAAGATTTTGAATTGAATTAGTTTTATTTTTCTGAATTTTTTGATATATTATTTATATTTTTAAGATTTTGAATTGAATTAGTTTTTTTTCTGAATTTTTTGATATATTATTTGTATTTTTAATATTTTGAAATGAATTAGTTTTATTTTTCTGAATTTTTTGTTATATTATTTGTATTTTTCACATTTAGACATGAATTAGTTTTATTTTTCACATTTCGAAAACGAAATAATTAAGGCCTTTAGTCGCGGTTGGCTTAGCCAGATTAAATCGTTTTCCGAGAAACCGAAAATGGGGCGAAAAATGCTTTGTCGCGGTTGGGGTCCAACCGCGACTAAAGGGTAGTCGCGGTTGGTGACCCCAACCGCGACTAAAGGCCTCTCACTATAAATATCGCGCGGCCGAACGGCCGCGCCAGTTTCTCTTCTTCCTCCGCCCGTTCGTGTACTGCCGCCTCTCGACGACGCCGCCGACGCCTCCTCTGCCGCCTCGACGACGCCGCCGACGCCTCCTCTGCCGCCTCGACGACGCCCCTGCACGCCGCCGCGCGCCATCGACCGCCGCCACCCGCCCCCGTACGTCGTCGAAGCGACCGCCGCCGCCGCCACCGCCCTCGAAGCGACCTCGCTGCCCCCAATCTCCGGTCGTCGCCTCAATCTCCGCGCCGCCGCACACACGCCGCCGCACACCACGCGCGCGCCGCAGTACACGGCCACCACGCGCGCGCGCCGGCCGGCTCGAACCGCCGCCGCCCACCGCCGCAGGGAGAGGCGGGCGCGCCAGTACACGGCGCCCCTGCCTCGATCTCTCTCTCATTTTTTTTTGGTTTTTGTTAATTAAAATTGTAAACTAAAATTTGACTTAAAAAGATTATGTAAAAAAATTAAAATTTGACTTAAACGAATTAACTTGTTGTTAATTAAAATTGTAAACTAAAATTTTGACTTAACAAAATTTAACAAATATGTAATATATAGTATAATGTATATAATTTTGTACTCCCTCGAAATTTTGACATAACAAAAATTTACTTAACAAAAATGTGTTAGGTTAACAAAAATTTACACATGTAATAGTATAATGTAACTAAAAATTTACTTAACAAAATTTAGACTTAATGTAACTAAAATTTTACTTAACAAAATTTAGACTTAATGATCAAAATTTTACTTAACAAAATTTAGACTTAATGATCAAAATTTTAACTTAACAAAAATTTTACTTAACGAAATTTAGACTTAATGATCAAAATTTTAACTTAACAAAAATTTTAACTTAATTAACAAGAATTATTTTATTTTGGGATCGAGAGGGGGCGGCGAGGGTTATGTGTCCTCGGCACCGCCACCGCCCTCTCGGTCACCGCCACACCGGTCTCTCGGTCACGCGGTCACTGCGTCCCCCTTTCGCCATGTCTCTCGGTCACGCGGTCCTGCGTCCCCCGCCACCACCACCGTTCTCTAGCGATCGCGTCCCCCTCTCGCCTCCTCGTCGCCCTCTCTCTTTATATGTAGAAGAGATATGATAATGCATATACACAATTAATTTGTTTTGACTACATGTTTTCAGGACTGACATATGGCGGACGATAGAGCTGACCCGATTCTGGACAACTATGATCCGGACGCTGAAGACCATATGTTCGGCATCATAAAAGGCGATATTCTATATGTGCCGACCGGACAAGAAGAAGATGATATCTCTTCGTATCTGAACCTTGACGGTGAAGATGAAGGGCGCCGTCAGCAGATGATGCCGAAGAAACGTCGATAAACGACGATCTTGAATTGGAAGTAGCAACCACCTCCGGCGCCGAGGTATATATATACATTGAGCCTCTGATACAAACTAACTGATTTGAATAAATATGTGTGTACTAACGCGCGCGACTCTCTTTCTTATTTAGCCCTCGGCCGGATCGTCGAAAAATCGAGTACGTCGTCAAGCGTGGCGCAACCAAGACGATGAAACCAAACGAAACATGCACCATCGAGGTTGTCGAGGAAGCAACCGGCAGGCGCTGGAGCCCAGCAAGAACGCCACCAAGTTTATCGGCCAATGCGGAGCCGTTGTTAGAGACAACGTCTCGATCACCGTCCAGGAGTGGAATGAGCCAAAGAAGGCACGTCTTGGTTTCACTTTTGTCGATAAGAGAACAAAAAAAGATTGCTTCAACAAGCTTATGGAACATTTCGTTCTACCTCCGGAATACCCCAAATACGATGAGAATGGTAACAAGATTCAGGAAAACAAGGAGAGGTGCAAGCTAGTCAAACAGTTCGCTCTTTCTAAGATGTCCAGCGCATTCCAGAAATACAAGCAAAATCTAGCCCATGACTTTGTCAAGCAGGGCAAGACTCCGGATTTCAAAGGACAATATGAGAAACCGCAACATGATTGGCCAGAATTTGTGAAGCAAAAGAAATTGGAGCAGTTCCTTGAAATGTCGAAAAAAATAAGAAGAATGCGGCCAAGAAGGAGTACAATCATATTATGGGGCCAGGAGGGTATCGCTTTTGGCAGCCTAGGTGGGAGAAGATGGAGAACGAGCTGAGGACGCGAGGAATCCGTCCAGGTATGGAGGGATGGGACCCAAGGGCCAAAAGCTGTGGTACGGGCATGGGGGATCGCTGAACCCGGAGACAGGGGAGTGTGTTTATCAGGGCAAAATAATTAAACCCACCCAAAAGCTTATTGAGGCAATGAGGGATGCTCAAGAGGGGAGGATCAAGTTCAACGGAGAGAACGACGCCCGACAAAAGCCCTCGGGAATCCTGAACACGGAGGACGTGTACGAGGCATGGGGCCCATTTCGTGGAAAGTAGGGTTCCCCAGAACGATGACCCGTACAGAAGCCGTAAGAGAAAGATGGATCGGGATGCAGATGTTGTGGCGAAGTTGGTAACGGAAATGGATGTGATGAAGAAAACCGTGAGTGTACTAGTAGCCGAAAGAGATGCAGCTCGGGCGCAGCATGAAGATCATCCAATGGATCTCGGAAGCCAGCAGCGGAGAGAAGGCGTGGCTTCCACGGAGGCCTCACCGGCTGGTGCACCGACGATTGAAATTACGCCGGAGCCTCGGTGGTCGAAATTACTGCACCGAGCCTCCTCGCTACCCCGTGGACGATATAAAGGAGATGAAAGCATGTCATCCTATTATCCTATCGGGAACATGTCCATGAAGGTAGCCATCGGCAGTGCTTTACCACCTGGAGCACTCCACCACAACAACCCCATTCAAGATGGCTATGCTCGTGTCACGGTGGAGGAGATAGTCCAAGGGTTTGAGGACCTGGACATTGACATTGCTACACCTGAAGGGGCGAAAAGACTTGGAGATGTCAAGCGCCAGTTCATTCTATGGCAGAAGAAGTTTATCAAGTTTCCAGGCGAGGCGCCAACAAGTCCACCCCTACGGTGGTGGTGGTGGTGGCGGCGGTGGCGTGGCGGTGGCGGTGGTGGTGGTGGTGCTTCACCTACACCTCCTTCACGTCAGCCGCCCCCGTCCACCTCCGGCGGGTAGCGAGCCGCCCCGGTCCTCCGCGGGTGATCGGACACCGCCCCAATCCACCTCCGGCGAAGAAGCGAGAAGCAGTCCCGGTTATTAACCCGGACCCTTATGTACCTAGAACCACAAAGATACCAGGCCATCACTGAAGCCTCTCATCCCGAGGCCTTGGGAACTTAGTGTCGAGGAAAATGCAGCGGCCGTGGCTGCTGCATGAGAATGGAAGGAGGACTGCAAGAAGAAAAGAGAGGCGAGCCCAAGCCAGTATTTTCTGACAAGCAAAAGCAAGGGCTAAGTCATTTTTGAACACACCGTCCCAAGCCGCGAAGAATCTGCCTGACGACTATTTACGTGAACTTCGTAGGCAAGCACTCGCGTTCAAGAGGAACCAAGAGTTGGCGGAGAAGAAAGCCTTGGAGGAGGCCGAGACAAAATTAGAAAGGGGAAAGAAGTTGCCCAGCTCGGGGAACAAAGTAAACAATCGATCGCCCCGCTCATAGTGCAAGCCGCCGGTCCGGATGCCCCCGATATCATAGCAGCTGCGGCAGCACATGGATTGTAACGAGTGCCAGAGAACAAGCGGCCGACTTAGGTATCACTCTTCGTGCACTGTTAGGCCTTGATGAGGCGCCAATGAAGGACATAGTATTTACATATGTGAAGAATGGCCCTCTCGTCGAGCCTGCGCAGGAAGAGGATCTACCTCGACAAATGAAAGGTCTGCTAAATTGGTACAAGGGTTACATAAAACTTAAAAACGCCAAAGACTATATTTATGCGGAAGTTAGATATGAGCATCACTTCAAACATTACTATGTACAAATTCATCGAGTGAATTGTTCCAGCTTTTCAATCTGCGCGATCTCGACAAATCTATCATCAGTTGCTACGTTCTGTAAGTGATTTATTAATTTCTACCCCATATCGTTCATTGCCTGCACTATATATATATATATATATATATATATATATATATATATATATATATATATATATATAGTCCTAACTATCTTGTTGTGTACGCTATTATGCAGAATGAAGAAGCGGGAAATGCGAATAAGGAACATCCATGATGTTGGGTTCATTGACCCACAAATCGTTAATTCATATGTGTTAGAACACCACCCCGCCGACGTGGAGGATGACCTGTGGCGGTTTATTAGAAAACAGAAACTCAAAAGTGATATTCTATTTCCTTACCATTTTGGGTGAGTGTTTCTGTCTTGAGCACATTCTCTTTTGTTTACTCCATGCATGGTATGTGGCTAATCGATGAGTTATGCATGACTGTGCATGTATCGTGTCCGCAGGTTCCACTGGATTCTTATGGTAATTCAATTTCAGACCTCCTCAGTTCTCGTCCACGACTCTCTGAATATGGATCCGGCGCTTTGGGCCGACATGAGAAAAATGATGCAAAAGTAATTATTTTCATTCATTTGCGCTTTATATCGATCCGCCTATTTCGTTCATCATTTCCTAATATCAAGTAACTAATTAATAACTCTCTTGTTCATTTAATTTTCTTTGCCTCGTAGGGTTTGGAGACGGTTCGTAGATACCAAGGTCGGTGAATTCAAAAAGAGCTACATTTTAAAATGGCAGTGCGGACGACTGGGGATATTCAGCCACCGGGGACCAATCTATGTGAATACTATGTTTGTGAGAGGATCCGAGATACTGCAATGAGCGGGACCAGAAGTGTGAGAACAACATCATGAGGAATAACCTCCGGAAGACGCTTAGTCCAGAAGCTCGCTTCCGACCACTTCAAGAGGAACTAGCTGGATGGTTGGCGAGGGAAGTCATCGATCCTAGAGGAGAACACCATTACGATGACGTAGAACTTTATATGCACTAAATTATGGATGGAAACTTGTTCAAAATTGTATATGGTCATCCGATATTGAATATATATTGTATATTCCTCTTGAATTCTTTTTGGTTCTAATTTCAAATTTGTTTGAAATTGTATATTCATATGCATGTATGTAGTGCCGTAGAATATGTGAAACTCCTTCAAAATTAAAACCCAAAAAAAATAAAACAATACAAATTAAAAAGAAACCAGATTTAGGGGGAGGGGGCTAAACCCTAAACCTGGGAGGCCTTTAGTCGCGGTTGGCCAGAAGAACCGCGACTAAAGGTCCTCCGCCTCGCGCCGCCGCGGCCCACGTGGACGGGCCTTTAGTCGCGGTTCGTAAGGAACCGCGACTAAAGGGGGGGCCTTTAGTCGCGCTACTTTGGTCGCGGTTGCGCAACCGCGACTAATGACAGTTGCGAACCGCGACCAAAGGCCCTTTTTCCACCAGTGTGTGTTGCAGATCAAATGCAGGAAGCACCAGTCGTGCTCCGGCCGGACGGAGACGGTGATCATCAGGGACATGAACAGTACACAATGGCGCCCTTTGGCACCGCCTTCGGCAGGCTCGCCAAGCCCGGCCTCGACGACAAGCTCCGCCACTCCGGCATGGCCATGTCATCTGCACTACTGTCTCATTGAATTTTCCATCGGGCGGCACCGGCCGGTCAGTGAAAAGTGAAAATAAAAGTTGATCCACCCAACCGCCCACATTACTGCTGGCCGACCAGCCACGGGCTCCGCACACACTCTCCTTGTGCGAATGCATGTGCAGCAGCTGAGTTTAGCTCTATTGACACACCTCTTTTTACAGCACGGCATATGCGCGCCCTTGCCACTGCCATACGCCACCGGCCATCACCTTATCAACCAGAGAAACTAACAGCATCTCCAGTCGTCTCCCTTAAATCGTTCTCCAAACGGCGGCAGATTAAAACTTTGGGAGACATGTTTTATTCGTGCCGTGTTTTGAAGACGTCGCTCTCCAGTCGCGTTCTCCAAACGCCGCCTCCAAACTTTTTTAAGGGTTTTTAAAAACACAACCATTTATTAAATATAGCATACAAATAAATATGTTTACGGAGATTGTTTTCAAATTAAATTACAACAAATAATAAAACAACTAAACAAATGTAATAAATAGGGCTAACTCAAGGTGCCACGGCATTTGCTGATAATCCTATGATCCTCCACAAATGCCCAACGAGATCAGCTTGAAGTTGATCATCGACATTGTTATCACGGATCTCTGCGTGCATGGCGAGGAAATCAACAAAATCTGCAGGTAAGTCATGATCAACCTCAGCAAGAGAGCTCTCACACTCATAGGGACCAACATGTCTCCTGGCATGATTCTTGCGGTCATCCTCGATGATCATATTGTGCATGATCACACAAGCCTACATCACCTCCCACATTTGGTCGTGAGACCAGCTTAGACCAGGGTACCAGACAATTGCAAATTGAGCTTAAGCACACCAAATACCCGCTCGACATCCTTCCTGCAAGCCTCCTGTCGCGCAACAAAGTGGGAATTCTTCTGACCTGATGGAGCCGAGATTGTTTTGACAAAATTGGCCCATTTTGGATATATACCACGGCTAGATAATAGCCTTTGGTATATTGGTGGCCATTGATCGCATAGTTGCATGGTGGAGCATGCCCTTCCACTAGTCTGCTGAACACCGGAGACTGCTGCAACACGTTGATGTCATTGTGTGATCCTGCCATGCCAAAAAAAGAATGCCATCCACAGGTCATAACCTGCCACAGCTTTAAGCACCACACTGCAATATCCATGATGCTCTTTGTATATACCTTGTCAAGCAAACGGGCAGTTCTTCCATGACCAGTGCATGCAATCAATGCTTCCAAGCATTCCAGGGAATCCAGCATTTTGTGCCATGATCCTTGCAGTCTCTTCCTCAGTTGGCCCTCTCAAGTAGTATTTGCCAAATTTTTCCACCACAACTCGGTAAAACTTGTACATGCTCCTCCTCGCGCGCTGCCCGGCGCGCGAAAGATCGCGGCCACTTCCGTGTCGCCCGCTTCCAAGCGCCGTCGGAGCGCACCCGCCTCGTGCGGTCCGCCTCCGACCGTACACCCGGCGGACGCGGAGCTGGCTTCCTGCCGCCGATTTGGCCCCTCCCCTACCTACGTGTCTACAGCGGCCCATTGTGGACGAAGGGGTGGTGGCTGCAGCAGCGGAGCGGCGGCGGCGACGGCGGAATTGCTCGCTGGAGAGGAGGCAGGCGGCGGCGGAGGAAATGGTAGCGGCGGAGGGGAGTAGGGTTTGGAAACTGAACTCCCCTCCGCAGCCCCTTATAATACGGAGCAGCCGCTGAGTTTCTCATGCCCCCGAACTCGTTTTACGGGCCAGGCCACGAGTTTGGGCTCCGTTCTAACCCACTTTCAGCCTAAACCCGTAAAGTTGCTGGACTTTTTCTGTTTCAGCCGTTTTACAGGCTGATCTAAGCGCCTTGGAGCATCACTAGTAGAGCCCTTAAACCCTCAAATCTTCAAAGCAGTTTAAGGGTTGAGAATGGGCATATTTTGGCACTTTTGAGGGGTGAAAAACAGGGGCAAAGACTAGAACCCTCAAACCCTTAAAAGTGAGGATTGAGGGCAAAGACTAGAACACTCAAACCCTTAAAAACATTCATGATATATCACAATTGTTCATCGGTAGACACTGACATTGATACTAGGTAGATAGTTCATCGCTAGACACTGACACTAGGTAGATAGTTCATCGGTAGACACTGACACTGACACTAGCTAGATAGTTCATCGGATCGTCGAAATCTAGGGTTTATCCCAAAAGTCCTCATCGAAATCGGAGTTGTCGCCATCCTCCGCGGCCTCTTGGCGGCTTCCTCCGCGGCATCCTCGGACTCCATCTCCGCGACCATCTTGTCGTACCAATCGGGGTCCTCCGCGATCTTCTTGGCGACTTCCTCCGCCTCCATCTCCGCGACCAGCTTACCGATCCAATCGAGATCGTCGTCATCAGAGCTATCGTCAACTACGATAGTGGGAGGCAGCGCCGAGGATGAAGACAGTGTAGGAAAACGTTGCATAGAAAACAAAAATTTTCCTATCGCGAACACGCAATCCAAGCCAAGATGCAATCTAGAAGACGGTAGCAACGAGGGGATGATCAAGACTAACCCTTGAAGAGATTCCAAAGCCTATAAGAGTAGGCTCTTATTGCTACGGTAGACGATCACTTGCCGCTTGCAAAAGCGCGTAGAAGATCTTGATCATGATCGCTTCCGGCGCCACGAACAGCACCTCCGTACTCGGTCACACGTTCGGTTGTTGATGAAGACGACGTCCACCTCCCCGTTCCAGCGGGCAGCGGAAGTAGTAGCTCCTCTTGAATCCGACAGCACGACGGCGTGGTGTCGGTGGTGGTGGAGAAATCCGGCGGAGCTTCGCTTAAGCGTGCGGGATGTGGTGGAGGAGAGACCGCTAGGGTTTGGGGAGAGAGAGGGGGGCGGGGGGTGCGGCCAAGGCGAGGCTTGAAGTCTTGGGGTGGTGGCCCCCTCCTTGGCCCCTCATTATATAGGTGGATCCCCAAGTGTTGGTGTCCAAGTCTTCGAATAAGAACCAAAAACCTTCCATAAGAGGGGGAAACCTAGCCCAACTAGGACTCCCACCAAAAGGTGGGATTTCCACCTCCCATGGGGGGGTGGCCGGCCCCCTAAGAGGGAGTCCACTTGGGACTCCTCCCCACCTAGGGCTGGCCGGCCATGGAGGTGGAGTCCCATGTGGACTCCACCTTCCTTGGTGGTTTCTTCCGGACTTTTCTAGAACCTTCTAGAACCTTCCATGGAACCTTCCGCGACATTTTAATTCACATAAAATGACATCCTATATATGAATCTTATTCTCCGGACCATTCCGGAACTCCTCGTGATATCCGGGATCTCATCCGGGACTCCGAACAAATATTCGAACTCCATTCCATATTCAAGTACTACCATTTCAACATCCAACTTTAAGTGTGTCACCCTACGGTTCGTGAACTATGCGGACATGGTTGAGTACTCACTCCGACCAATAACCAATAGCGGGATCGGAGATCCATAATGGCTCCCACACATTCAACGATGACTTTAGTGATCGAATGAACCATTCACATACATTACCAATTCCCTTTGTCTCGCGATATTTTACTTGTCCGAGGTTTGATCTTCGGTATTACTCTATACCTTGTTCAACCTCGTCTCGACAAGTACTCTTTACTCGTGGTATGTGGTCTCTTATGAACTCATTCATATGCTTGCAAGACATTAGACGATATTCCACCGAGAGGGCCCAGAGTATATCTATCCGTCATCGGGATGGACAAATCCCACCGTTGATCCATATGCCTCAACTCATACTTTGGGATACTTAATCCCACCTTTATAGCCACCCATTTACGCAGTGGTGTTTGGTGTAATCAAAGTACCTTTCCGGTATAAGTGATTTACATGATCTCATGGTCATAAGGACTAGGTAACTATGTATCGAAAGCTTATAGCAAATAACTTAATGACGAGATCTTATGCTACGCTTAATTGGGTGTGTCCATTACATCATTCATACAATGACATAACCTTGTTATTAATAACATCCAATGTTCATGATTATGAAACTAATCATCCATTAATCAACAAGCTAGTTTAAGAGGCATACTAGGGACTTATTTTTTTTGTCTACATATCACACATATACTAATGTTTCGGTTAATACAATTCTAGCATGATATATAAACATTTATCATAAACATAAAGATATAAATAATAACCACTTTATTATTGCCTCTAGGGCATATCTCCTTCAGTCTCCCACTTGCACTAGAGTCAATAATCTAGTTTACATTTGTAAAGATATAACACCTTGGCCTTATGGTGATTTATCATGTATTGCTCACGGAGAGGTTTTTAGTCAACGGATCTGACACGCTCAGAAACGTATGTATTTTGTAATTCATTTGCGTCTCAACGCATCACTCATTTCCAAATGAGTTGGCATTAAATATGTTTGATCTTATGGTGGAACCTTAATTCCGCGGTCTGAAATAAGTCACTAATATTGTCACATACAATATAGCTTCAAAGTTCGACACTATCGGAACTACACCAAGTTCTCAAAGAACTTCTTGACTCAACATCCTCAGTCATTTGTCAAAACAAATGACATACTCCTTCGTTTGTAGAATCCATCACAATATTTAGAACTCTTCTAAATCTAACATAGACAACTTCTAGTTCATTGTGCTACCTTTAAAACAACACTTAGTCTAATTTGAGATTGAAATTCTATTTTGATATGTGACAAAACAAATATCGGTGTAACACCTTACAGCGATTTGTTTGTCATTTCTTCATACAAAAATATATATGTATATCCTTAGTTCTTCTAAAGTACTCAAGGATATTCTTACCGTCGTCCTATGATCATCTTATGAATCATTCCGGTATATGCTTATAACATTTTAGAGCACAAGATATCTGATTTTGTACATTTTATTTGTGATCTAAAATCACTCATGTATTTTTACTCATCGAGTGTCAGATACACTCAAGTCTTGTTAAACCTTCACATGACAAGAACATTTTCTTAATATTTCTATATTGAACTATTTCAATATCCATTCTATGTACTTTGACTTAAACTTATTATGTGTTTCAATCTATCTTCATAGATCTTGACACTAAATATGTTTTAGTCCATATCCTTTCATTGAAGTTAATTTTCAATGAAACCTTTTAATCAAGTATGTAATTACATTATTTATAACCAACTATATGTCTTCTACATAAGTATTATAAATATGTCTCAGCGCCCCTTAATTTCTTGCAAATGCAAGCCTCTTCATCGTCTCTGATGAAATCAAAAACTCTTTGACTATTTCATCTGGTGAAGATTCCAACTCCGTGATACTCACTTCATCCAATTTGAAGTCGTATACCTATCTAGTATTCCATGGACCAGCAAAACTCTTGGTTGTATCTTGTATACATACTTCTGTTAAGTAGTGTATTTTGCCATCCTACTAGCATATCTCATAAAAGAAATATGTAGTGATTACTAGAATAATCCACATAGACTATAAGCATTGCTACGGAAGATCTAATCTTATCGTATTCAACTCTTTGAACTTTGTCGTAAACAATTTTTCGATAAGTCAAGCTTTCTTCAACGATATTTCATCCAAGTCCATCAATTTTATAGATCCATTTACTTTCAAAAAAGTATTCATCTATCTTGGATTTCATGGCGTATAGCCATTTTAACGGAGTCAGGGCCCATCATAGCTTCTTTGTTTGTAGTTGGTTTATCATTGTTCATAATCAATCCTTTGTCCACAAATCATTTATTTGATCACAAAGTAAACCATACCTACAAGGTTCAATATGTACTTCGATCTCCATGGCTAAAACACTTTGTAGTCATGGGAGCCATGATCGTGGTGGGCGAAACCAATTCCGATGCTGCGCTACTCTGATCATTATGCTTAGGTTCATAAACCTTATCAAATTATATTGTCCTCCCACTCAAATACTTCACTAAAACAATTTCTAAATAAGAAACATTGACAAACACTTTTGTCTTTGTCTCGTGGGAAGAATTCCCAATTAAATCTCTGGGATAACCAATCAAAGACATTCATCCGATTTTGGTTGACTATTAGGGTTTATACCCATGCCATAACTTGTATGGTGTCATTTCAACGGATCATGATGATGCTCTATTCAGTGTAAAAGCGGTAGTCACTAAAGCATAATCCACAAAAATATAATGGCATCAATATTTTATCTCATCATTGATCCAACAAAATTTGGATATATCTCTTGGATACTTCATCATCACTATGATACTCCAAGAAACGTAAGTTGTAGAACAATTTCATAACTCTCTTAGATGTTCGCTAAAACTTGTAATTCAAATATTTCCACCATGATCCAATCATAGATATTTGACTTTTCTATTACGATGATTTCCACTTCATGCTGAAATTTATTTGAATCCATTCAAAATGTTTCAAACTTTTCCTTATTGAATATATCCACATATATACTCAATTCATTGTTTGAAAGTTTTCATGAAGTAGAAGAATCTCCCGCACACAACTATGCCCAGTGAACCACATACATCATCATGTATTTTTCACTAAGTTAGTTGCCCGTTCAACTTTTGGCCTATGAACGGTATTTTAATCATTCTCTTTATAAAAGATTTGCAAGCGCCAAATGATTCAAAAATCAAATGACTCCAAAAATCCATTTACATGGAGTTCCTTCATGCGTTCCTTTCTAACATGACCTAAATGGCGGTTCCACAAATAAGTGGAATTCAAATCATTTGCCTTATGGCATTTTAGCGTCAGTGTTATGTATGTGTGTTTCACCATTAAGATTTATAATAACTTATCCATCGTACATGGAGTAATGTCATAATTTAAACAACTCATTGTTTTATTTGACCAGAGCAAAATAACAATTTATTAAGCTCTTTATTATAAATTCTAAGGGCTAGATAGAATGCCAACGACGAACATAATAACACTTTATTTTTGTTTCTGACGTGCATTCCTATCATATTCCTTGTCAGTCACTTAGGCCATTGTATTCTTGTATTGCGTTGTTTTGTATGACACTTCATACCAACCAATATAGTACTAATACCCAAGAATTTCATAGTGTGACTTAACTAGAAATACAACCATAACATGTATATCATTTATATACACCGAGCTAGACTTTCTAGTCTTTTCTTTTTCTTTTTGCCAAAATATCTTTTGCAGTTTCTCTTTTAGCTTTCCTCATTATTCAGAAAAACATATCAACTTCAATAACTTCTCGGTTTGTTGGTCAATACCAATAACCTTGAGGTTCTTACTTTGAAGTTGATCATCATATGACAAGTGTTCCAGATTTCACTATTAGTAACTTTGTAATATGATGAACAATTTCACTCATAATTTTATCCATCATATCATGACGACTTTCCGAGACCATGTCCGTACATGCTAGGCTCGTAAAGTTTTAACCTTGGTATTTGCATGTGCAAATCTAGCTTGCACCCGTTGTATGCACTCGTAGAATCTATCACACCCGATCATCACGTGATGCTTCGAACGACGAGTCTTAATAACGGTGCATATTAAGGATGGTCACTTCATGGATATGCGAATATTGTTAGTGCCCCAATAGTTGGAGGATTGTGACGCCTGGCGTCTTCAACCTTCATACATTCCCATAAAACTTATGAGTTTATGTAGTCTCACCAAATTATATTCTATTATCTTGTAATAAGGTCTTAGATATCACATATATCTCATACCTTGATTATTTCTGAAAACTAAATTTTCAGCTCCTTACTTTTCAAACAAATTTGAACTTCAAGTTTGACGGAGACAAGATAACTTTAGGTACTAATTGAAAACATAGCTCTTTGAATCAACAATGTGAGGTTTACTAAAAGTTTGCAATAGGACTTAATCAATTCTTGATTCTTTAACAATACGGTACCAATCCGTAAAGTTTCTTGTCAGATTTTAACAGTATTTCTATCTCAATAACAAGACTAGCGCATGGTAGAAAACGGATGCCAATACTACAAAATTAATTCAAAATACTACTCGGACTATGTTTATGATAATTAGTTCATGTTTTAATCTAATTACTAATGAACTCCCACTTAATACAACATCCCTCATAGTTGTTAAGTGGTACACGATCCAAATCCACTACACCAAAACCGATCATCACGTGAGATGATGTAGCTTCAATGGTGAACATCAACATGTTGATCATATCATCCATATGACTCGTGTTCAACCTTTCGGTTTCCGTTGTCCCGAGGCCATGTCTGTACATGCTAGGCTCGTCAAGCAAACCCAAGTATTCCGCGTGTGCAACATGGCTTACACCCGTTGTATGTGAACGTTGAGTCTATCACATCCGATCATCACGAGATGCTTCAAAACGACGAACTGTTACAACGGTGCATACGAGGAGAGAACACTTTATTATCTTGATATTAATGTGAGGGATCATCTTATAATGCTACCGTCGCGATCTAAGCAAAATAAGATGCATAAAGGATTAACATCACATGTTCATATGTGATATGATATGGCCCTTTTGTCTTTGCGCCTTTGATCTTCATCTCCAAAGCACGGACATGATCTCCATCATCAACGGGCATGATCTCCATCATCGTCGGCGTAGCGTCAAGGTTCATGGCGCCGTCTTCATGGTTGTTCACCTCATGTAGCAACTATTACAACTACTTTGAAATACTACTCAACATGAAATTTAAAGACAACCATAAGGCTCCTGCCGGTTGCCACAATACAATAATGATCATCTCATACATATTCATCATCACATTATGGCCATATCACATCACCAAACCCTGCAAAAACAAGTTAGACGTCTCTAATTTGGTTTGCATATTTTACGTGGTTTAGGGTTTTCGAGAGAGATCTAATCTACCTACGAACATGAACCACAACGTTGATACTAATGTTTTCAATAGAAGAGTAAATTGAATCTTCACTATAGTAGGAGAGACAGACACCCGCAAAGCCTCTTATGCAATACAAGTTGCATGTCGAACGAGAAACAAGTCTCATGAATGCGGTCATGTAAAGTTAGTCCGAGCCGCTTCATCCCACTATGCCACAAAGATGCAAAGTACTCAAACTAAAGATAACAAGAGCATCAACGCCCACAAACCATTGTGTTCTACTCGTGCAACCATCTATGCATAGACACGGCTCTGATACCACTGTAGGAAAACGTTGCATAGAAAACAAAAATTTTCCTATCGCGAACACGCAATCCAAGCCAAGATGCAATCTAGAAGACGGTAGCGAGGGGATGATCAAGACTAACCCTTGAAGAGATTCCAAAGCCTATAAGAGTAGGCTCTTATTGCTGCGGTAGACGATCACTTGCCGCTTGCAAAAGCGCGTAGAAGATCTTGATCACGATCGCTTCCGGCGCCACGAACGGGCAGCACCTCCGTGCTCGGTCACACGTTCGGTTGTTGATGAAGACGACGTCCACCTCCCGTTCCGGCGGGCAGCGGAAGTAGTAGCTCCTCTTGAATCCGGCACACGACGGCGTGGTGTCGGTGGTGGTGGAGAAATCCGGCGGAGCTTCGCTTAAGCGTGCGGGATGTGGTGGAGGAGAGAGACCGCTAGGGTTTGGGGAGAGAGGGGGTTGGGCGCCGGCCCTCTAAGGGGTGCGGCCAAGGCTGAGGCTTGAAGTCTTGGGGTGGCCGGCCCCCTCCCTTGGCCCCTCATTATATAGGTGGATCCCCAAGTGTTGGTGTCCAAGTCTTCGAATAAGACCCGAACCAAAAACCTTCCATAAGAGGGGGAAACCTAGCCCAACTAGGACTCCCACCAAAAGGTGGGATTTCCACCTCCCATGTGGGGGTGGCCGGCCCCTAAGGGGTCCACTCCTCCTCCCCTAGGGCTGGCCGGCCATGGAGGTGGAGTCCCATGTGGACTCCACCTTCCTTGTGGTTTCTTTCGGACTTTTCTAGAACCTTCTAGAACCTTCCATAGAACCTTCCGCGACATTTTAATTCACATAAAATGACATCCTATATATGAATCTTATTCTCCGGACCATTCCGGAACTCCTCGTGATGTCCGGGATCTCATCCGGGACTCCGAACAAATATTCGAACTCCATTCCATATTCAAGTACTACCATTTCAACATCCAACTTTAAGTGTGTCACCCTACGGTTCGTGAACTATGCGGACATGGTTGAGTACTCACTCCGACCAATAACCAATAGCGGGATCTGGAGATCCATAATGGCTCCCACACATTCAACGATGACTTTAGTGATCGAATGAACCATTCACATACATTACCAATTCCCTTTGTCTCGCGATATTTTACTTGTCCGAGGTTTGATCTTCGGTATTACTCTATACCTTGTTCAACCTCGTCTCCTGACAAGTACTCTTTACTCGTACCGTGGTATGTGGTCTCTTATGAACTCATTCATATGCTTGCAAGACATTAGACGACATTCCACCGAGAGGGCCCAGTATATCTATCCGTCATCGGGATGGACAAATCCCACTGTTGATCCATATGCCTCAACTCATACTTTCCGGATACTTAATCCCACCTTTATAGCCACCCATTTACGCAGTGGTGTTTGGTGTAATCAAAGTACCTTTCCGGTATAAGTGATTTACATGATCTCATGGTCATAAGGACTAGGTAACTATGTATCGAAAGCTTATAGCAAATAACTTAATGACGAGATCTTATGCTACGCTTAATTGGGTGTGTCCATTACATCATTCATACAATGACATAACCTTGTTATTAATAACATCCAATGTTCATGATTATGAAACTAATCATCCATTAATCAACAAGCTAGTTTAAGAGGCATACTAGGGACTTCTTTTTTGTCTACATATCACACATATACTAATGTTTCGGTTAATACAATTCTAGCATGATATATAAACATTTATCATAAACATAAAGATATAAATAATAACCACTTTATTATTGCCTCTAGGGCATATCTCCTTCAGACGAGAGGCGGCCGCCGCCGCTCGCTGCGCCGCTAGTTGCGCGTAGAACTCGAGCTCTTCTGCGACGTGCTGCGGATGCGCCGCACGGAAGGTGGCCATTTCCGCCTCATCGCGGTTCCGGATGGACATCCGCATGTATTCCCGGCGGACGGCGCGCTCCTCGGCGCTGGTAACGACGCTGAACGGCGGCGCCACGAACTCGGCTGCCGCGAGGTTGTCGACGTCGAAGAAGTTCCGTGGCCCGGCGGCGCCGTCGTAGCGCCACACCATGACATCGTACGTGCGCCGTGGTAGCCGGTGGACGAGTGCGGCAGGGCACGGCGCGGCGGCATCTCCACCGCAGGCGGAGGCAGGGCGGCAGGGGTCGGCTGCGAGGCGGGGCGGTGCGGCCCAGGGAGGTGCGGGAGGTGGCGGCCGGTTCGGGGAGGTGCGGGAGGCAGGGGCAGCTCGGGAGGTCGCGAATCAGGGCGGCGGGCGGCGGGGAGGCACGGATCCGGGGGCGGGGGAGCTCGGGGCGGTGGCAGGGGTCGAGGGGAGGCGGGCGGCGGCCGGAATCGTGGCGCGAAGGCGGGAGGTTGGGAGGGGAAATTTCCCTCCGCGCGACAAGGAAGAGGAGTGCAGGTTGGGGGTTGTTTGGCCTCCCCAACCCCTACTTCTACAGGTCAAAAATGGGTTTGGGAGAAATTTTTTTAGGATTTTCCATTTTCTGGGGTTTTACTTCGCGTTTTCCTCAAACTGTTATTATTTAGGGTTTTGGGGAGTACCATAGAGTTTGTAAGAGCATCTCTAGCAGAGCCCATATTTCTCGGAACCGAAAAAAGTGAGTTCAGTCTCCCGAAAAACAAATTGCGAGCGGATTTAGCCATAGCGCAGAACAGAAACCGAAAACGTGAACCGAACTCGCTGAATCAAACGTCGCCGGAAATCGAAATTCACGATTGCACTCGATTTCATCCGATCAAGCTGAATTCGTTCATAATTTACAATAATAGGGGCAAAATACATGCATATTCGACCTACATTACATACTAGGGACCTAATTAGACTAGATTTTTAGTCCCCGGAGTGACTATATTGTCACTGGGGCGCTTAATGTCGCCGGCGGAGGGTTTAGGGTCGCCAGCTCTTCCTAGGTGACGACGAGCGCCGCCACCTCGATGGCCGCCGCCTTGGAGGTGCTCCCGCAGGCTAGATGCGGCCCGTCGGCGTCGTCGGCGTCGTTGTCACCGTCGCCGCGCGGGGCAGCGGGGCAGCGCACGGCGGCGCGCGGCGGCCGGGGCGCCTCCGCTTCTCCTTCCGCAGCCGCCTCCTCGCGCGCTTGAAGGTGCGCCATTAGCTCCGGCCACTTCCGGCCTGCCCGCTTCCATGCGCCATCAGAGCGCGACCGCCTGGTGCGCTCCGGCTCCGCCCGTACACCCGGCGGACGCCGAGTTGATCTTCCGCCGCCGGATCGGCCACCCCCCTACTCACGCGTCTTGCACGCCCCATTTCGGACGGAGGGGTGGTGGCCGAAGCGGCAGAGCAGCGTCGGAGGGGCCGAAATCTCTCGTCGGAGCGGAGGCAGGCAGCGGGAGAGGAGCGGCGGAGGGGAGTAGGGTTTACGAACCGAACTCCCCTCCGTGGCCCCTTTTAATACGGGCCGTCCGCTCGATTTCTCGGGCCCCTGAACTTCGTTTACGGACCAGCCCATATTTTCGGATTCTGTTCTGCACGCGTTTCGGCCCGAACCCGTAAATCCGCCAAAAAAGTTCAGTTCTGACGGGATTTAGTAGCTGTGTTACATATGCTCTTGGAACGGCGAGTCCCTAAACTGGACGCCGAAAGAACCTACAACGCCCATGCTCTCCAACGCACGACGCTTGGGTCGGCCGTTTTCCGCACCGACAGGCCTACCAGAGCGGGCCACCGACCACTCCATCCTCGGCTTCTCAGCTCAGTCCCCTCTCTATATATATATCTCTCACCAAGCCGGAGGGGCAGCCGCTGGAGGTGAGGAGGAGGGGCGGCCGCCGGAGGAGAGGAGGATGGCCAGTCTTTCACCGGAGAACCATGCTGCCGAGGTCCGAGGAGGAGGTCCATCGCTGCCAGAGAAGTCTCCTCTGCGTCACGCCGCCAAGGTAATTCGTACATGTTCGTTTTGGCCGTCTGGCCGGACATATACAAGTTCAGTGTGCCAAACTAATTTGTACGCATTGAAAAATGAGTAACAAATGTTTGAAGTAACTATCCACCATACTAGATCTGAAGTTTTCTGAAGGATGACAAACTGAACTGATTACTGGTAGTTATATGTACGTACAACTAGTAGCTCTCTAGAATACTAACTGAACCTAGATTTGAGTGCTAATAACTGAACTGAACTGAAACTAATTTGAGACTTTCATTTGGAAATTTCAGGATTTGAGTGCTCTGCTTTGCAGTAGAGGAGAACTCCGGCTATGGCGAGGCCGTCCGCGCCCGCGGTTAGGTTCTCCGATGATACGGCGAGGCTGCAAAAGATTCACGCAGTCAGGAACTCCGCCGTCGGGTCACAGATCAAAGCAGTAATCGAGCTACTTTGCAAGGTAACTAATCTGATATCTTGATGGGTTTCGACGTTTTTTCTGGCTTTCCTTGCGCACAAACCAACGATTTCTTTCTTGGGGAAAAATGTGTCCGTGAACAAGTAATATTAACCTCGATGTGTTTTCTGAACTTGCAGACGAGAAAAGCTCCTACAGCGAAGCAGGTCAGCGAGTCAGACTTATGTCGACGTGCAGGCAACATCGCCGTCTTTGAGAATCTGAGGATCACCAATGTAAATCTTCCTCTCGCTTCTGTATGTGCTGAACGCACGATGTAGCAACTCCAACTGAAAACCAGTGGGACTTCCCGAACTTTCCGAACATGGATAAATGAGTCTCCTCCCTCCACACAGAATGCTTCGACCAGTCCCGATGTAAGTTTCCTAACATTAGCTTATTTTCTCAAGCATGTCCCTATTCTTATCAAAATCTACTTGCCCAACATGCTAAACTTTATTTAGGCAAGGTGCCACTGTCGTCAAACTCCGCCGATCGTTGTATAATAAATTGCTCATCACCTCTTCAGGACTCCATCCTTAGTATATATCCAAACACGTCTGTTGTAATAATTCAGCTACCCCTGCCGATTTCAAGTACTAATCTCCTCGGCCAACATGTCAACCTCTAGGATCACCACTAACAAGCACACTGGATCCCACACACTCGAGATTGATAACTATTCCAGCTATAAGCACTTTCATAGTGGATTATCCGCCGCCACGGTCGACTCCACGACCGCAGGATATAGTTGGACCATTCAATGCTACCCAAAAGGTGTCACCGCATCCTTCAAAGAATACATAAGTATGTATCTCATACTCAAAGGGGTCTGTTGGTGAGAGCCGACGTCGATTTCACTCTACTGGTGGCAAAGAAGGAGAGTGGCTCGTAGAACAAGCCCGTCGAGGTGAAGAAGGTCACAAACGAACCGCAATAGGCTTGCGAAAAGCTTGTGAAGTGGAAGGACTTGGAGAAATCAAAGGATCCGGTGGGCGAGTAGTTCAAGGTCATATCCTCGTCACCTTCAGGGGCAAGGTGACGATCTCGCACATCACCTTGAACCAGTCGCCCACGAGATACTTGGATTTCTCCAAGTGTTTTTTCACGAGCTTTTTGCAAGCCCACTGCGGTTCGTTTGTGACCATCTTCGCCTCGACAGACTTGTTCACCAGACTTGTTCACCGACATAATCCTTTGATTATGAGATACATACTTATGTATTCTTTGCAGGATGCGGCGACGTCTTTTGGGTAGTACTGAATGGTCCAACTGTGGCCTACGGCCGTGAAGTCGACCGTGGCGGCGGTTAATCCACTATGAAAGTGTTTATGGCTGGAATAGTTATCAAATGTCGAGCCATGTGGGATCTAGTCTGCTTGTTAGTGGTGATCCTAGAAGTCAACATGTTGGCTGAGGAGATTAGCACTTGGAATCAGCAGATGTAGCTGAATTAGTACTACAGATGTGTTTCAATACATAGTGAGAGTGAAGTCCTTGAGAGGTGATGACGTATTTTATTATATAGCAATCGATGGAGCCTAGCGACAGTGGCACCTTGCCTATAACTGAAGTTTGGCCTGTTCGGCAAGTACCTTTTGATATGAGTAGGGACATGTTTGGGAAAATGGGCTAATGTTACGAAAGCTTACACCGCCACTGGTCGAGCCATTCCATGTGGAGGGAGGAGACTCATTTATCCCTGTTCGAGAAGTGGCTTTCCACTAGTGTCCGGTTGGGGTTGCTACATTGTACGTTCTGCACATGCACGAGCCAGGTCGTGTGGTTGGTTGGAGGGTGTCAGAGTGTGATATCGTTTTAAGCCATCGACGCACTCGGAAAGTTGGTTCTATATGACTACAAGAGAACAATCTGACTCTTTTCTTGGGCAAAAATGTGTCTGTGAACAACTGCTATTAACCTCGATGTGTTTTCTGAACTTGCAGAAAAGAAAAGCTCTTACAGCAAAGCAGATCAACGAGGCGACTTATGTTGACAGCACCGTCTCAAGAGCCTGAGGAGCAATCCCAAGGTGCACTTTGACGGGAGGTGCCTTTTCTCTTACAAGGTACAGTTGGTTGGTATACATGTGCTTGTTGCTTGCTAGTGCTAGGCATGCCGATCGAGTGATGAACAAACACATGTATACCCCATTGTGCAGCCCACACACGGCGTGACGGGAAAGATGAGCTTCTTGCCCTGATTAGGCGGTTCTGCGATGGCATTACGGTCAAGGAGGTCGAGGATGTGTATCCATCTGAACTGGACGATCTGCAGATGGCCAAGTTATCCATGGTTCAAGCTGTCTGAAGGTTAAGTTATTAGTTCTAAATCTCTACAGTTAACTTTCCACGTGTTTTCTTCTTTGAGGCTCTGAAATCCTCGGGTGACATCTACTAGCTGTCAGGCGATCAAGACATCGTGTTCCCGAACGATCCGAGGTTGAGGTTGGAGCTGGACACCGAGCTGAAGGAAGCTGTTCTATGAGATCAAGCTGCCAAAGGACATGCTGGACATCAAGAAGGATCTCCGGAAGAATGGCGAGAAACCAGTGACCAACACTGCCAAGTGGAGGGCAGCAGCGCAGATCTTCTGCAAGCCTTCGAAACCCAAGAACTCGAGGAAGAAGCAGTGCAGGGCCACGAGCAGGACCAGGATCATCAACTTACATCTTCCTGGCCTCGTCGAACTGCCCATGGATACAATAGATTTTATCTGACTGATGAAATTGATGCACGTTCAAATTAGGATTTAGTACTGGACATTATACTATGTCGTCAAAGCACTTGTGAGTTCCTCTGTGAATTACGATCACAGAGTGGAATCGAACTCAGCGGAATGAGATTCGAAAAATAGAAATGAAGGAAAATGCCGTGCTGTTCCTGGTCTATCCTAGCAGAAGCCGTTTTGTTCCTACACACGTCTTTCCCTTTTGTAGGCTCAGGTCATGGTCTTAGTACCAGTACCGTTCAGCAAAGTTTTGGTAGACATCACAATTAGGATGACTACAACCTTACCCAAATTCCTGATCGATAATGTGAAGCTGCAACAAAATACTTTGCAACCAACAGATAACATTGCAAGTTTGCCACCAAAATCCACCTCATTCCATAACAATCATGTACTCCGTACTACGTACTGTCGTAGTTCAAATTGATTCCAACCAATGTACTAAGAGACATGCGTCAGGATCGCATCTTGTCAATGCGAATGTCGAGAATCACCTCCTTGGATGCCCCGACCCAGCAGATACGCAGGCGGCACCATCATGAAAGACGGCAGCTCCTCCACCAGGACCTCACCGGGCCTGGTGCTGCTTGTCACCGTCTCCAACTCCCACTTGATTCTTCCCGCCACGCTGCTCAGTGGTGGCGGGCCATTCGCCCAAAGCTTGACCGTGCACTGCGGCGAAGGCGATGTTCCCGCCCTGATGCACACCCCCAACACGACAGTGGCCGCACCATACGCATCCACGGCGAGAAGGAACACGCAGTTATCCCCTACCCCGTGGAGTAGGTACCGCGGCTCTGACACCTGTAGCTGGTGGACTTTGCTGTAGTGGACCTTGTGCACGGGCACCGAGTGCAGGGCGGCAAGGTGGCCGAGGAGCACCAGAGGCTGACCGAAGAAGCCACAGGTGGGCTCCGTGCAGTAGCAGTGGACACGCGGGCACTGGGTCTCATGCCCAGCAAGCTCGAGGTAGGGAACGTTGATGCCGCAGCCATCATGGGAGCACTCTATGCTCGCCGACGTTCAAAACTTTTTGAGTAATAAAGCTTATTTTTTTGCAGGTTCTGTTTTTTTTCCTCAAATTGATGTGGTGCTAGGTTATTTGGCTGATGGAAGGAAACAAATGAGATTTCACTTGGTGTAATTGCTGGAGAAGCAGTGTCAGTATCCAATCTAGGGATGGATGCAGGTAATCATTCTTTCAGTTATGCAATTTATCTAAAGTCTTGTGTGAATCAAGTAATTCCCGTGTGGCACAGTAATTATTGTCAAGTGGAGGCAGATAGTAGTACATGTTATTTTTCAGTTACCTCCGCAAAACATCCTCTACATTTTGCTCACTTATCATGCCATGCGCTATGTTTCCATTTTCCAGGAACATAACTTGACAAAATGACCAGAGTGCCTTCAAACTTATCTGATTTCCATTAAATAGTCAAAATCTTCTTGCTTCATTTTTTCAAAGGAAGCTGGATAGAAAGCTCCACCTATTATTTATCTTCTGCTGTATTTATTCTCCGACAAGAGAAAAGCATACCTGCTCAATCAGACAATCACATGCAGCAGTACAATAATATTTCAGTGTATTAGTTTTTGCTTGCAACTGATATATACTATTTGAGTCCCAACCTTGATCCATTTAATACTGAACCTGTAAAGCAATTTTCACTTGCCTTCTGAAGCAATAAAAGGGGTTGGTGAAAATATTTAATAGTGTTGGTTCATTACTATGAGTACGGAAATTTGACAGTGTAGAATTAAGGATTACCCGGTGGTGCATAACATTGTTCTTTGATTAACGTGTTAAACCATCAGTCATGTCTATTTGTAAAATATGTTAAATGTAGACACATCTGTATCTCCTCACTTCAATTTCAGGAGTCAGTTTTTGTACATTTATGTGATTTGAACTTATGCTACTTAAAAATTAAGCTATAGTTTCTCTTCGCTATTGTCTTCGTCATTGTGTAGGGTAATTAAAAGTGCAACTTATTAGCTTTGTTTAACATAAACTGCACATATGTAGCTACTTTTACATTTCCTCATGTACTTTCGATATAAGTTTCCGCATATTATATATGTTTTTTTAGTGTAATGTTTTACTTCTTCATTTGAATCTCTTTTAAAGTTGTGAGGCCATTTCAACTTGCAGGTTTTAGCTCATTTAGCAACTGATCTTCTCCCTGTCTCATTTGGAAATGATTATCATCAAGGTAAGACTATAATCAATAGCTTTAGTAACTTTTTTTCAGAAGCTTTAGTAATTAAGCAATTCTGGTTCGTAAATCCTCTTCCTACTACTAATGAATGGCGAACTAGGTTCCCAGATTTTGATATGTGCCTGCCTACCTTCCTGCCACGGCTTTCCTTTCTATTGTGCGAATTGTTGATGACCTAGATGATGAGGCCCAAGGGAAACACTATGAAACCGAGAGGGACACGCCGAGGCCAAAAATGGTCCAACTTGTGCCATTGGCTTGACCAATTTATACTAACTTTTTTACTACTATATAGCTCCCTGTCACCAAATTGTAAATATATTTTAATACAAAATACCATCCAACTAAAAAAATTGTACTCCTACCTAAACATGGAATACTAAATATCTTAGTTTATTCTTGTACATCTCAAACATGTATCGTTATAATGAAACTTAAATTTGTGAGGTGTTACTATACAAAAAATAATCATTTTGGTGAATAGAAATTCTATCCAAATATAAAAATAAAAGTCAATAATTAAATATGATAAAAATCACTTCCATCTACGAAACAATAGCGTTAATTAATACTCGTCTAAAATAGGTCTGTATGCTTTGTCAAATTCAGTATGTACAAATATCTTGATAGAGTCTTCTGTTCTGCACGAGTCTAAAATATATTTGACAAAGGTTCCCATGGTATAATTGGGACACCTAGATTTAACTAATAGAATTCTAGAGTGTACAAGATGGGTTTTTACGAATCAAGCTTACGAGGTGTCACGAGTAGTTTGCCTTTAACTTCGCTCCTCTTAACCTATCCCTACTCAAACATGAAAGGATAAAACAAAATTTGTTGCTCCAATCTCTTCTCTTTCGACTATCTGCATCGTGTGCCTAGGTTTCTTTTTTGACAATCAATCAATACCACATATATTCATCATAGCAATGAATAGTACATGGTAGAGATACACAAGTTATTTCTAATAATTACAAAGTCTAAAAGTCACGACTAAATCTTCGAACTCTTTCTTCTTTCATGACACAATCTTATACTTATCTGAAGGTAGCCAAAGATAGATACTAAACCATAGACCTATGAATACCAACAAAAATTCTCCCATAATTTTAAGCAAGTGACACTCGGTCGAATAAGTTTGCCCCTTCCAAACACTCGAGCGAATATGCTTTCATTGCTCCAAATCTCACAGGGACATGGAGCCAGATGAACAAAACGCCATACGTGTATCTTCATTTTTCCCGGGATAGATTTCCACCCCTTTTCACTCATCGCTCTGTTCGAGGCGAACCCCTTGCCCAACAAGATCTGTATAGCGAAGAACTTTGACGATCAACATAATTGTAGGCTGAACGGACGGGACAGTGTACGTGCCATGCCTAGTGAAAGGCACGATGTGAATCTGGAAAATTCTCTCTGCCACATGCAGAGTTTCATTGGTTCCATGTACTAGAGTCCTCGTCGAGACGTTGGACTTAACACTCCCGGGGGGAACTTGGAACCCAATTATCACCGAGTATCTTGATACCTTGCTTTAGGAGATCTCGGCCATGCAAAAGGCTCCTCCATGCAAACAAAGAGGAACGGGGTTTAGGAGCGTGCCGGAAATCAGAGTTTGGAAAATATCTGCCTTTGGGAACTCGTGCACATAGAGTTTGTATCAGTGAGGAACCACCAACCCTGATTTGCGAGCATGGCTTAATTAAACAGGATGAGGTCACGAAAACCCATTCCTCCCAAAGCTAAGTAGATAACCAATTCCGGACCTCCAATGCATATTTTTTATACTGTTCTCCAAACCCCACCATCTATTGGCAATGGTCAAACGATCTTATCACATGTGATGATGAGAAGTTGGAAACAACTCATAACATATGTTGAAATACTTGGATCATTGACTTCAGCAGAGCTTCATTACTAGCCCTTACAATAGCCGGTCAGTCAATCTCCTGATGTATTTCCAAATTTTGTTTAAAGGTGGCAGACAGTGAGCGATTCACCGAGGTAGGTATACCTAGATAGAAATCATTAAGCACCTCACTCAGAACTTCCAACCTTGCTTTCACAACAGCCTTCACATAGTCAACACAATGATTCCCAAAAAAAGACCGATGACTTCTTAAGATTAATTTCTGACTAGAGCCATCACAATAAATCTTGAGAGTTTACTTTAGAGCATCAACACTCCTATGGTCCTACCATCACTCCTTGCAAAGACGATGTTATCATCGGCAAACAAAAGATGTGATATAGCCGGACCGGGTCGACCACTGCGAATACCATAGAGGCTCACCCCGATCGTTTTGTTGTTGCAACAAACATAACATTCCTTCAGTACAAAGGAGAACAAGATATGGACCGATTGGATCTTATTGTCGAATACCCCCTCCAAGGAACAAAAGTGCAAGAGGTCTACCCATGTACCTCATGGCAAAAGAAAAAAAAAGATCAACTATCCTACCGAATATCAACCAATGGTTTTCCGGAAATTCAATTCAATTCGGCTCCCGGGATGCATATGGAGTCCATCCAAAAAAATATTTCTAATTGTTAAAAATTCCAGCAAAAACATTCTCATGTACATCTCTACAATCTGTGTGTTCATAGAGTTTCTCGAAAAAACCGATATTTTTTGGGGTCAATGTAAAAAAGACAAAACATGTCACACAAAAAGCCTTCTTTTTAGCACCAATTTTCGATAAGTCGAATTTTCATGGAAAGACTGTGCACGATGTACGTGTGAATTTTTTATTTCGAATTTTTGACATTTTGAAATGTATCAAAGATGCATTTCAAAATAAATGGACCATATGCGCGTCCAAGAGCGCACTCCAATGGTTTCCTAGCTTTAAATGAAGAATTTGTTTCATTTACTATTTGCAAGACTAGGCTCTTATGCGTGCATAAGAAATTACAAAGACAGCAAAATGAGTTATCTCATAGATGTAAATTTCAGACTAATGTCAAGTTAGTTCGGACAAAAAGAAGCATCTGATTAAGTCTAGTTAAAATGCACAGTAACCCTGTAATTTAATTAGCCTCGCTGCATTGACGATCATGGGATGTCACACTTATTATTCCCCATTTTCTACGTGATCCATCTAAATGTAGATTGCCCAATTCAGAGGACATCACAAAGTGAACCAGTACATCAGGAAAAGACTGCTCAAGCTTCTCAACACGGTTTTGCAGGCAGTGAAACTTCACAACTACCTCATCTAAAATTTCTCATAAAGGAACACCTGTCTGTCTTTGGGAAGAATGCTACCTCGAACAAAATTGTAGTGTGCCGCTTTGGATCAACAGCAGGACATACCATCAAAATTCAAGTTTCATGTCAAGCAACTACATTCAACGGTAGCATGTTCCATTTATAGGGCAATTGCAAAGACAGTATATAATAATCAACATTCAAGGGCAGTATACAACTTAGATATATTTATATAGGGAAATTATGGAACAAGAAAAAAAACAGAGTTTCAGTATACACCAAAGAATGAATCTGATTGATCGATTATTACTTTGCTCAACAACAACAAGATTCAAGCTAAACAAGGGATAGGCCCATTAACAAAAATTCTAACAAAAATTCTAGCAATCTAGCATATATTACTGAAACAACAAATAAGTTTCGGTAATACCTACATGTCTCAAACATAAAAAATAAATATGAAGCTTCTCTATGCATGATACATCCAAGGGAAATATTTGAACCATGCGGTATCAGCCGGGATTGTGAAAAACTTTATTTATCTAGCAATCAAACTGATCGAAAATGATCTAACTAACCATATTTCAAAATCAAATACTAAACATTGATATTCCAATTTGGTACATATTATATTTACACACAATAACTAACAAAAAAAAACCAAGCAAGAAAGCAAGGGGTCTATTTATTTCAATAATCAAAGCATCTCAACACTAAGACTAAGTTGAATTGGATACATATTTCAGAAGTCAAAATCACACAAATGCTATCATGACTGAATATGGAATGTAGTTTGGCATACCACTCATGTCCACTCTATTTTTTGCATCACACATTATTTACCGATGGTCACTACTTGTAAAGCTTGCTGCCATAGGTGAGGAAATGAAAATCATGAATAGACGGTCCATTAAGTTTCGAAACCATATTAGCTTCTAGTTTTGTACCAAAATTTCGTATTTTTTGCCGATTGAACCTAGATTAGAGCTCTATAATGCCGTATGGCCCAAACTTATAGGACCCGCATAAGGTATGGTCCAAACTTATAGGACCTCCGGTGCATTTTACTCTTTTGAATTTAATTTTAGGGATGCACAGGTTCATCCGTGCCATAGTTTAATTTGAATTGCATATCATTGATATTTCAAATACTAACTCATAATTCAAACCAAAAGTTACAACATGCCAATCATTTCAGTCATAGCTCAGCAAACATTATTTCATACCTGAAATACCTGTTAATATTAATCGCACATGCAAGTTAGAATTGTACATAGGAATTGCATGTTTGTCAAAATATTGGCTAGCTAGATTTGTTACGGCTAGCAGAACTCAATCAGCATGTACAATATGCCATAGGTCTGACCAAGTATCAGCTAGAGTTTTTACATTAAAAAAAATCTACAAGCATGAAAACTGCTCAATAGTCCCGGGACATCAAGGTAGTGGTTGGCTGCGTAGAAGTAGTGATAAGCTCACCAAGTCTGTGCCAATTTCAGAAAAAACCCCAAACATCCCTTGAGCATTCGCATCAGGCTGTTGGTTAAGAACATCTGAAGAGTCAACATTTTCCAGAAAATAGTGGTGACAAGCAGCTTAGCACATTGATATAAGGCATGAATAATCTGCTATAATTTTGATGGCATACATGTAAATTAGAGAAGTTTGACATAAGCAAAAAGACTATACTGGACAGTTTCACTTTCAATAATGTGGTCTATATGGACTAACAATTAAGGAAGCGCTCACAAACAAGGATGTACTAGTTGAATGCCCGTGCGTTGCTACGGGCCGAACTTATTCTTAAAACAACAGTGAAATAATAATAATACATATGATTGCTTGCGAGAAAAAAAAATCTGAAAGCAATCTAAAAAGACCAAAGAGTGATTCGAACTTAACACGAAACAAATAAATATTACAAAATAGCTTAAATGTGGATGTGTCAAAAGCAAGAAATGAAGCGAGATGGTATCTTTACATGATTAGCTTTTGATTTCCACAACTCAACCTTCATGCTTGACTACCTTGTGATCTCCAAGCATCTGATTATATGATTTGTTAAATGCTTTGTTAGCTAAGTACGTAGCAGATTTCTCCAAACAGAGAAAATTTAAACCATTAACGGGCAAGATTTAAGTGTCTAGAATGAGTAACTGCAAATGGAACCTTACCTTAATGCTGTTGTTGGGGACACATGCTCGTGACACCAGATGAGAAGCTAGTAACCGTGATTTCTTCTAGGGAAAAGAAGTGTTTTGATGTTGTTGTTGTGCCTTCATCAGCAGCTAGCCCATCTGCTCAAATATGCCGCTAGACCATCTCTATGTGCAAGACAAATGTTTACCTTTTCTACTTGCTCTATTCCACTATTTAGAGCAAAGCAAAAAATCCAAAACCTCATGGATAATACTTGTTGGTATTGCTAACGGGCTTGGTGGTGCAAGTTGTAGAGGTCGAGCAGCTCCATCTCTCCATCATGGACAATACGACATACAATAATAGTATGTTCAGCTTCATACTCATAACTACATTGGCTAAAAATAGACATATGAAGTATCCATATGTCAGGTAAACACTAATGGTGAGGTGAATGTAGAACATATCTAAATGACATTGGTAATTCAAGGAAAACAACACTTTTTACAATGAGCGGGCATTTCTTACAGCCCAAAAGAAACCATACAATGCAAGAGGAGACATAGATGCAGTGCAGACTTAGCATACCATGGTCGAGGGCTGCGCTGATGAAGTTAGAGGAAGCACCCACTGACATGTGTACCTTTGGAAGTAGCTGTTGGTGGTTCGCTGGTACGTTGGCATTGAGAGCCGCGAGCTAGTCGGTAAGTAGGTCTGAAGATACACGTAGTCAAGAAACCTGAAACAAATATGTAAAACGCATTAGTGCACCACGCTTGATATTTTGCATCATACAACCAACATGAGAGAGAGATACAGACAACTTCAATATGGGGCGCCATCGGGATCCTCTTCCATAAGTTTCAGTGAACATCATGTGACATCAAAGAAGAGACCGCACAATAATCGGGATTTGTTTCGATTTCTTAAATACTATTTTAACATCTTTTCTCCACTTGAATTTGTTTCGACTTCTTTTCTTTCAATATGGGGCGCCATCGGGATCCTCTTCCATAACAGCATGGGCGGGGCAGAGTGGCGGCAACATTGGCGAGGTGGAGTCTCTGCAGAGGGAATGGCGAGAGCCGAGCGGGCGAGGGAATATACGAGAAATGCAACTCCTCATGTAGGAAGTGCCCCCCATACTATCTATACCACTAACTTTTTAGAGATTCGTGCTAGCAAGGTTGCAAAAATATCCTCCCACCTCCAATCTTTAGTCCATTTCTGTTTTGCATAAAGCCACCTACTTTTTTCACATTTCACATATCTTACAGCCAGTACTTCCCCTCTCCCTCTCACACATCTCACAGCCTCCTGTGGGGATTTTTTTTGACTGAAAATAAACCAAAGTTTTTTCTTACAAATTATCATATAATAGTTTTGAATACAGTTTCCAAAACATATTAATTTTCTGATGATTTTGAGTACAATAACAGTTTCATATAATCCGCAAAAATATAAAACTTGTTTTAAATTTTCTGATAATTTTGCAGTTTTTGAAAATACACAAGTTCTGATAATTTTGCAGGTTTTTAAAATACACAAGTACTAAGTTCTTGAAAGAACATAGGGACATAAATAAATTGCCATTGTTCATCACAGTTCCATTGTTGTTTTACTCAAATAGGAAAATTAATGAAAGAAAACTTCACTGGATCTGTAGATATGAAGGAAAGAAATGTAAAAATTGTGTGATACAAATTTCTTAAATATTCATACACACTTTGTGTAGTAATATTCTTTTTCGATTATTACCAAATTCACTATGTTTCATATATGATTCACATAAACATATCAGTTTCATATATGATTAACAGAAACAAATCATTTTCAACTGCAGAAATAGAAACTGGTAAGATTGCGTGATCTTGCCGAAAATAAAACAGAAAGAATTTTCGTAGTATGCTGCACTGATATACATGATCAGAAGTTACTGAATATTACTCAGCAGTCTTAGCTGGACAACAGCAGACCTATGCACTTGATACAGGATTCATGAATGTTTCATACAGATTCATACACTCCAAAGAAGATTCAAAAAATAAAAATAGGTTGAAGCAAGAAACATACAAGTTTCCATCTGCAACATAAAAATGTTCATGTTAGATGGAACGAGCACCTCTATGCACCATCATTGTAACTAATTTAATTACATTTATTATCTAGATTCATACAAGATCCAGCGGACCCATACAATAATCAAGGTCACGAATTAAACAAACACGGATCGAAACCACCAAAAAAAAAGACAAGATTCAGAAGATAACATGGAAGAAAAAGGCAAGGAAATAGAGTGTTGCCAGCCAAGATCTGGTCCCTCTATGCATAGACCCCGGTACATCGTACGGGAGGGCGCCGCCTGACGGGAGAGCGCCGGAGGGCGCGGTTGGCCGCCACGGGAGGGCGCCGCCGTCGGACGGGAGAGCGTGGGAGCGGCTCCTCCCCGCCGGAACTCGCGGCAGAGGGCGAAGGTGGTCGGTGGCGTCGCGCGAGGGAGGGTTGCGGGGAGGATAGCAGCGGCTCTGTGCCGCCCGACGATGAGGAGGCGGCCCTCTCCCGCGTCCAGCAGACGGCGGGCGGAGGCGGGGTCAGGGAGGGGCTGGGGTGCGGGGGGCGGCGGCTCTGGGCGAGGGACGGGCCGGGGCTCGGGAAGGTTGGCAAGATGGAGAGGCGGCGGGAGGGGAAGGGAGGGGAGAGTGCTGGGGGTTCGGGTTAGATGGGCAGCGGGAGTAGGTTTTGCTCCTCCAGGGTTGTACTGTGGGTTAATTTCAACGATTGTGTGGGTCTTACATGCAAAAACTTCCAAACCATTGTTGACCTATGGACTTTTGCACGAATCTTCAACGAATAGAGAGTTTAGATAGTGTCGGGTGCCTTCCTCCATCAGGGAAATCCGCACTCGGGAATATACCGATGATTGTGGCATGTCATTTTTCGAGAATAGGAAAGTCATCTTTCATAATTATTTTGTCCATAATTAACGTAATTACCGTGAGGGCTTGAGATAGGACCGGCGGTTTGGAAATAGGAAAGACATCTTCTCCTACCAAAGTTCAGTTAGCGCTGACTTAGAAGCCATCGGACGATCCTCCTGGAATGGTTTGGGAGTTTCCTTTTTAAGCAACGAAATATATTTATTCTAATTAATTGAATGCATGATTTATGATACCATAAATGATACCGTGAAATTAAATCGGACGAAGTGGAGACCGTCAGATTGATTGAACGGCCAGGATCTTTTCAATGACGACCACCAAAGTGCGTTGAGTGTCAAACGACCAACTCCCATTTAATAGTAAAGATTTATTCTAATTAATTGAATGCATGATTTATGATACCATAAATGATACCGTGAAATTAAATCGGACGAAGTGGAGACCGTCAGATTGATTGAACGGCCAGGATCTTTTCAATGACGACCACCAAAGTGCGTTGAGTGTCAAACGACCAACTCCCATTTAATAGTAAAGATTTATTCTAATTAATTGAATGCATGATTTATGATACCATAAATGATACCGTGAAATTAAATCGGACGAAGTGGAGACCGTCAGATTGATTGAACGGCCAGGATCTTTTCAATGACGACCACCAAAGTGCGTTGAGTGTCAAACGACCAACTCCCATTTAATAGTAAAGATAACCATAAAAACATGACGGTGTTTACATGCAAATTGTAATGAAACATATTGGACAAGTTCCCCTAGGTGATAAAAAATGAGGACCTGCCACCTAGTTGAGAAACCAATAATCACCAGAAGATGCTGGTAAACCATAATACAAAATGAATACGAGCAACCAGAATAATGTGGTCCATATGGACTAACGATTAAGGAAACACTCACAAACAAGGATGTATAACTAGAAAAAACATGACGGTGTTTACTTGCAAATTGTAACGAAATATATTGGACGAGTTCACCTAGGTGATAAAAATGAGGACCTACCACCTAGTTGACAAACCAATAATCATCAGAAGATGCTGGTAAACCAGAATATAAAATGAATATGAGCAACCACATATGCTAATTCTCAAAGCATTCTCAATGAATACTTGAGTGAGTGCAAAGGTTTCTGTGCATGACGAAATAATCTGTAAATCAATTATGCACAAACATGAACATCAGGTTTTAAGTAACTCACCAAGGCAACTAAGCTGAAAGTTTCTCTGAATATGTGCATATCATAGACTATGTCCCTGCAGAGAACCACCAAGAATACAAAATAAGACATCAACAAATAATAATTGAAGAGAAGTTGTAGTTATACCATGGTTCCTTCTCTTGAACTGTCATATGCAGGAGCAGACTGCAGCTTCATGGAAGCTCAATGCTATTTCTACTGCTGCTTCTGGATCCCTCGACGAGATAATTGTTTCTAACAGAGAAATACGTATAGTAGGTCAGGCAGTGGCTACAAATGGTTTGCTCAAAACAGATGAGAAGTGCATCCGCTCACCTTCTCGCTTTCTGTAGATATCTTTAGATGTATGACAGTGCATGGTATTTCATTGTTTCCTTACTCCAAAACAGGCAACCAAGTTGTTTTGAACCCTGAACTCAACCCAGAATTGACCCAGTTAATGTCCAAAAAAAATGTAAGCCTACGAACTGGAAACAAATGATAGTTTCTAGGAAAACCATGGTGCCATATAGCAGTGCTATCCATCTACATCATGCCATAGCACTCATGTTAAGTTTCCATTTGAGCTGATATACTTGACCATACAATATTATCGATAAATCACAACCACTGAATACCTGAGCAAGCAACATAACTTACAGTTAAGGTTGACTAGGTAACTACAAAACTAACCGTGCTCGCCCAAATGGGTCAACGTGGCTATGTCACTATGTGAGCTCATTAAAATAGTTCAAAAGTGGTTGGACACCATATAAACACAAGGCTTACTGGCTGAGCATCTTGGTTACAAGTTGCTTAGTAGGAAGGACTTGCACAACAAGAGCGCCGATAAATAAAAAAACTACAATGATCGGACTGACAGCAACATAAGTGACTGAACCAACAAAAGAACACTAGAATGATCGATCTCTAGACACCCCCCAATCCCCACCTAAAATCAAATCAAAATTCGAGATTATTGCTGGGCATACACCACTGCCAAAACGAGAGAGGAAAACTAACACTTGGGGGACTGGGGGTACGACGACGTGTAGATCTGGCGTGGCGGCCGTCGAATCAGCAAGGTCCGGCTCGGTAACCGCGACATGGCACCGGTGGCCGTCCAATCAGCAGGGACAGGACGGTCACCACGATGTATAGCTCCCGTTGCCGTCGAAACAGCAGGGGCGGTGTGACCACCAAGGGCGCCGCGGCGCCGTCACGACCATGGTTCGACCGGCCACAGCTGGAGTTTGGAATGGAGATCGCTGAGAAGGGGAGAAAGAGGGAGAGGGGGCAGGGCATGGCGGGACGAGGGCGAGGGCAGGGTGGGGCGGCATCGGAGTCGGAGATCTGGAGGCGCGGAAGAAATGTTCCGACGAGGGGTGGGGGGAAGAAGAGCGATACATTTGGCGAGCTCGGACTGGAGTTTTCTTGTCTCACTGTGCGGCTGTGAGCCCACAGGCGCATACGGAAATGCAAAACGCGCACATTTCATCTGAACATTTCCCAATTATTTTCGCACGTAAATTTTCTTTTTAGAACATTTTCGCACGTAAATTCATCTTTCTTGTTTACTGCTTTTCTATCCTTCTGGATTCTGGAGGCTAATTAGCTCCAGCGAATCACAGTCAAAAAAGAATTAGCTCCAGCGAAATAAGGAGAACCAACAACTGTGGTTTACTGCTTTTCTATCCCTCTGAATGCTAATTAGCTTCAGTGAAAGAACAAGAACCAATTGAAATGTTAGAAGGGAGCCGCATCGTCAGACAGTATTGGCACTTTAGTGTCTCATATTGGTGAAATATTTGTCAGTGGGAAATGATGTTTTCGTTGATAGTAAGACATCTATGATGATTTCGTTAATTTCAAGATCCGTCTAATCAGTTTTTTGACTCAGTTTTTTGAAGGTGTTCATAAATGTAGGATGTGCATGCATGCTACATGCGATCATTGGATTGAGGGTATGTAACCGGGACTAAAGCTTTATGGTAGGCTACAACCGGGACTAACGGTTTTTTCTGGTTTTTTACTCCCCACGCACCCTTCACCCCCTCCCCACATGGATCGCATTTTTTGCTTTGTAAAATATAAAATAAAATGATAGAAAATTCAAAAAATAAAATGTTTTTAGATTTTTGTATATTATGCAACCTACTATTTGATGAAATTAAGAAATTTTCATTTTCATTTTTTTTTGCAAAAAAGGTTTGAAAAATAGTAAAATCACATTAACTATGGAAATATGAAAGCATGAAGATTTTAGGTTTTGTTATAAATTACGGATTTTATATTTTTTTATTTTCCAAAAAAATAAAATTAATAATTGCATCCTGCATAAAGATTACTATTAGTTTTACCCAATTTTTAGATTTTCAAATTTTAAGGTTTTAGGTTTGGCAAAAAAATAAATATTTAAAAAATAAAAAAATACAAATTAAAAAGTTAATGTTTATTTATTTATTCAAGATTATTATTACATCATTATTTTTGTTTATAAAAGAATTATTTAAAATTCAAACAATAAGAAGCACGACATCGACCAACATGTTAATAGAATTGATATGATACTAGTATCACATACATGCGTGCGAAGCATTTGGATGTGGGACGAGATGGACCCGGAAGTTAAGCGTGCTACTGCTAGAGTAGTGGGATGATGAGTGACCGAGCGGGAAGTTTGACCACGAGTAAGTAATTTAACTAGAGATAAGTGTAGTTAGAGACAGAGACTAAACTATGCAAATAACTGAAATAATAGAAATTCTGAAAAAATAGAAAAAAAGAATGGAAAAAAATTAGAAAAATAAAATATTTTTTTTCACCTGGAGGCATTTTCGCCCCGACGCACGCAGCCCACGTGTATGGACCTTTAGTCCCGGTTCGTAAGCAACCGGGACTAAAAGGGTGGACTTTAGTCCCGCTTTTTTAGTCCCGCTTTTTTAGTCCCGGTTGAATAACCGGGACTAAAGCCCCTTATAAACCGGGACTAAAGCCCTTTTTCCACTAGTGCTTCTACGTCTATACTGTGTTTCATAAGAAAAATCCAGGCAAAGAACTAGGCTCTAGGTAAAATGTGAATTTTCCGTAGCAAAATATTGTAAAACTAAAACATTTTAGCAACTAGTCAAAAGATAAAACATATTGGAAAATATAAGTATTTTGAAGTATCTTGAATATTATGATCTATATTTATCTAGGCTGCAATTGTAGCATCTCTAGATGATCTTGCCAGCCCATATATGGCCGCCAATATCCTTTTTGGCAAAAAAAAATGACTCGCGTAGATATTGAAAAAAAGGCTCGGCCTCGAAATATTTTCCGGGTGCTAGAAATGGCGATGAAACATAGATAGAGCTGGTTCCGCCACTTGAACTTCTCACTCCCCTATAGACTCGCAATAGTTGGTGGGAGTGACATTTCAGCTCTGCACCTTGAGCTTCCCCACGCCAGTGATATCTTTGCCCTTGCCTCTTCTAGCCTTGTCGTTTGGTTGACGTCATGGAGGTAGCCCCGACCTTCCACCCCTCTCTTGCCACCGTCTAGACAATGACGCCCAATCCTACCACCTCTGGGGCAAAGCGTAAGTGACATGGCAACCACATTATGCAAGGAGGCGGTGCTCTTTGTGGCTATGAGCTTTGGGCATGTCCCACATCGATGTTGGAGGCCACCAACGGTGGCAAAGCGACGTCGTCCAAGGGTCCGAAAAAATCCATGTTCACCTCACCACCGAATACAAAAAAAGATATAACCGCAAGGCTAGATGTATTTGTAAAAGAATTTTGGGAGATGCAATGAATGGAGATCATGCAATGGAGAAGCAAGAGTATATGGCCACTATGGTCAATGGTGATGCTACTTTGGGTGGTGGTGATGGTCATTCTGATGGTGGTGATCATTTCAGTGGTGATGGCTATTCCGACGGTGGTGGCGATGCTATGGTTGGTAGAGAGGATGGCACAATGGCCGATGATAGAGGTGGCACAATGGCCGGTGATGGAGGTGTCACAATCGCCGGTGAAGGTGATTGTGCTATGGCCGGTGACGATGAAGATGGTGCCTGGGACAATGACATGCCATCATGGGGACCATACCGGCCTACGTCTCGGTCTTCTGAGGCAAGTTTTATTTTTAATTGAGCCTTTGGTCCATTAAAAATTAAGATTTGTGTACAAATTCTTCATGGGCTAATAAATGGACCGTTCTTGTTGGGCTTTCATTGTTCGCTATTGTGATCACATTGTCGTTGTTTGATTGGATCATCAACAACTTTTTTATTGCTTATTTTTTACATGTTTTTAATTGGTACTTGTTCTATTGGGCATAGTTTTTTCTTTGGTTTGTGAAACAATTGTGAATTAATTGTGCTGTTAGATATTTGTAAGCTTCAAATTAATTGTGCTGTAAGTATGTTTTATGTTTGATCTATAAGCAATAAATATTGATTTGCAGTATCAGTGTGGGTTGGAGCAGAACATAACTCATACCATTAAAAAAACCGATGCTAGTTAGGGGATTTGTTCGGCCGGAGCTCGCGTGGCACCGCAGAACTTTGTTTCGGGGTACCCAATACTAATTTTCTAGTATCGAGGTATACAATTCTCTTAGAAGTGTAAACTGGCTACTCCGTCTTACCCACAGACGCGAACGTAGCGGTCGGAGTCTCGCAGATGTTGCTTTGTCGCCTCCGTGACTGATCGTATATATGACGCCTTCTGCATTCGATAGACGCGCAACACCTAAAGAATTTAGATACGTGACAAGCCCAGGCATACATTTTCACAAATAAGTTGTCCAAGGTGAATTATTGCCGATGTCTCATCCCAAGAATCATGATGGACAAAGTGACAATTCAAAAGGAATGGATCCAACATTATGTTACTATCGAAATTAGCAACACCACCATTGCATCGTCATTTCCACGATCTCCCCCTTCGCCGCCATAGCTGCTCCCAGGCCGGAGGCACTCCCATGTCGCATCATCGTCCTGCTCAAGCCACATCCACCGTCACCTCGACTTTCCCTCTAACCATGCCTATCTTCTTCGGTTCCGACAAGGTCCCTCATAACCCCACTCAAAACCTAAGTCTTCGACGTGCTCTTTGCACCCACCACCCCTAAGTTCCATTCCTCGCCTTCGTCGGCGAAGCCACGACCAACCACGTCGTCTCCTTCTCGAGCAAGGTCTTGGCATTGCCTCCACCGTCGACATCGTGGTAGGTCGCGTCATCCCGGTCGTTGGCTTGTCCTCTTCATCCTCCCCGGCGGGATCAGCCGCGGCATCGGGGCTATGGTGTGGCCGGCCCGGTTGCGTCGGAGGGGTGCGTCGACGCGCTAACGGATGCAATTTCGAGATTTGGCCCGGGGTGGAAGCCCACTACTAACCCACATGACTGGCCCATGAACTGCACAGCACAGCAGACGAACGAGCAAACCCTTCCCGGCTACCGCTCTCTGTCGCTGCTCGTTGCGGCGGGACCTGAGCGGCCGGCGGCGCCACTCCATCGTCGCCGGCTTGCTGCTTCTTGTTCCCCCACGTCGCGCCGTCCTTGTCCGCCGCTCCCCATTACGCTGTTGTGCTGCCGCCGTGCCGCGTCGGCCCGCGCCTCGCCTCCTCCGTGCACTGCTCCACCTCGGCACTACCGAGGCCGGCTCGCCTGCGACGCTGCTTTCTTCCGCGCCTGCGCCTCCTCCGTCCGCCCTACCGCGAGCTTCTGTTCCCCGGTTGGGCTGCGGCTCCGCCTCCCCCCTATCCTCCCCCAGCAGCCAGGACCCAGGAAAAGCCCCAAGGGCTAGGTAATCTCTACCCCTCTCAACCCGCCTGTCCTATGGAATTGATTGCTTGGTTTAATGAAATTGCTTTCGATTTCATGTGTTAAAACAATAGAAGATGCAGAAATTTTATCCGTTAGTCTCTCAATACCCAACTAATCAGCAACTCCCAACCTGAACCTTCTTCTATTGTTTATGTGGACATAGGAGCCTCAGATCAACTAAGCCATTTATTTGTTACCAAGTACTATCTTTTGTATCCCCGTGCTGCCATTTATAGTTTTCTTATCGTCTTTTATGAACTTTGTTATAGTTTTCTTATCGACTTTTGTGAACATTGTTGGATCGTTAACAGTTGAGCTGAAATTATATGTTCATCTTCGCAATCGAACCCAAAAAAATTATACTTTGACGAGATTTTTTTCAGAGTAGTTTCTAAGCTCTATCTTTTTTTTTTGTTGCTCGGGGCTTGCCAATCCTGGCTCCTCCACTGATTGTGTCTATCTTTCAAGATTAACAGTTGGACAATCATGCCTCCGAAGCCTGCTCTGAGTGCTAGTCGCAGTGTGAGCAAGAAGCGAGGCAATCCCATGTATTTCAGGACGGTATAATGCTGGAATCCCCACCATCCATTGGATAGTTTATTCAGTTCACGTTGTATTGAAGTCAAAGTCATTTTAATCCACCTCATACCCTGTAGACCGATTGCAGATTGTCACCTCACCTCCTTTTACAAATCATGAAGCTTATCGTTGAAAATGATCAGCAGAAAGGTTACGTCAAAGAAATTGGGTTTGGGAGCTTCTTGTCCATGGGTGAATTTGAGATGAACAACGCTCTTACCCTGTGGTTGGTTGATAAGTTTAATTGTGACAGTGAGGCTCTTGAGTTTGAAGGTGGCATATCGATTCCAGTAAGGCCACTTGTGAAGAGGGTCCTTGGAATCCCTTCAGGCCCTATCCAAGTTGTAGAGGGTCTAGATGTTGACGACGCTCTCTACAGTCAGTATACTTGTAATCGCAGAGCAAAGAATGCGATGGAGGTGGCAAATGAAATGTGCATATTAACAGACAAGGAACCGTTCTGTATAGCATTTATGATGGCGATACTCGGAATTTATCTAGCACCGGATACATCTGGGGCCGTCAATAGGGCCTTACTGGGAGCTGTTAAGCAGGTTGATAAACTCAAAGACATGGACTGGTGCAATTTCGTTGCTACCTACCTCTTCAAAGGAATCAAGGAATATAAAGAATCCAACACAACTTGTGTTTCTATAAAGGGATGTCTCCACATACTGAGCGTAAGAATCATTCTGACAACATTTCTGTAATTAATTATTATTTGGTCTAATAAATTGTTGGAATGTGCTGATTGAGCTTGTTTATCTATAAATTTATTCTAGTTCTTGTCATTGCAATGCAGGTCGTATTCATCGATCATGCTGCGTTTGAAGTGCCAGTTGGTTTTCCACGCTTGGGTGTTGTCACTACAAAACATATCAATTGGGTTGTTTCACATCCCTTCACTAGCTTGATGGTAATGACTTGTGCACAATTTGTAATATGCTATTGCTTTGAAAATACGATTGCAAACCCTAGTTCCCTATTCGCTAATACGAACATTATTTCTATTCATTATTATGTGAACATATACCTTGTTTAAAATTAATGGTGCTCTCTACAGCCATTAACAGCCTTGTAAGTTTTACACACATGCATCCATTGAACAATGCAATGACTTGTCCACCTTGCTTATCTAACATTTGTTTGCCAAACTAATGTCCGGTCAAGTTAATTACTTCTATGAAATTACATTTGAGTGAAATATTTCAGAAGTATTCGTATTCTTAAGTTGCGCATAATGTTGCTACAGTTAGCTTGATGTGGGTCGTGATTCAAATAGGTATGTCGTCCAGAAGAGTCAATTTACGCTGCTGTGGATATCATGCCAAAAGATAACATTGTTGAAGATGGAAAATGTGTTGATTCTGAAATAATTACTGATGCTCTGGGCGATAAGCTTGCTACCACCAACACCGATCAGAATAACAACAAGGATCCCGTTTCAGCAGAGCTTGACACTGCCATGACAATTCCCAATACAACAAGCTCGGCAATAGTTGAACATGTAGAGTTAGGTACATCACCTCGATCAGCAGGTACAAACCAGACACTTACTGCTTAGAACATTATCTATAGTCACGTTTAACAAATTTAGCAGAACCATTTTTTATCAGCATTACTTGTCCTGATTGATATGCTATAAATTCAGTATACTTGTGATTTTGTATATCGAAACTCCTTTTATCCTATCCCCACCAAGCCATCATTGCTCTAACCTACGCCGTATCTCAAGTTGTATAATTCTTTGTAAATGGCAAAAGGAATACAAAATCTGGGCACACCAACCACCTCGCTCGTATGCATCTTAGCCCAAGCAGACCGAAAACTTGTCGTACTTTTCCTGTGTGCTGGAGTCGGTCGGTGGTCAGACCAAAGACCTGTACTGGGGTTAAAGACCTGCACCGTGCCAGCCAACTCATTAAGGACGGTCAGCCCCAAGCAGCCCAGCTTCGACACAGCTAACACTTTCTATAACTTAATTAGGTGAGATCTACAGATTCAAAATTTGAATCCTGCACACTTGCCACTGAGCAATAGCGAGCTTAGAACAGGAGACATAATTCTTAGTCCAAGGGAAGTGGTTTTACTGGCGGGATGGGAAGCTGGGGTCAAGTAGTACCCAGACGCTCCCCCTCTGCCCTGCCGTGGACATGAACTTGAGCTCCTTCTAAAACCCCAGTAGTCATAATATTCAGTTTTGAATTTTGAATCATAGTTGGAGCCTTTAATACTGTCCCAAAGGATCAGACACCAAGTAGAACCAAACTGCAGCTGTTGGTTGAGATAATAAATTCGGATGCGGACTCCACATCATATTTCTGTTGTTGAATTTACATTTCCAATTTACATCTCATACCATATAAGCCAGAATGCCCAGAACAGTAATTAAAAACACAGAACAACTGATGTCGTTGGATCAATTTTACACAGCAAATTTGTCGATGCAATATTACAGCAATAATCTGGCCACACAACCAGTAGCTAAATTAGTTCTGTTAGGTTTAAGAAATAGAGGATACACTTACTCAGAAAATCACTAATTAAAGTACAGATTTAGCTCAATATTGGTTTCTGTGTCCCAAACTAGGTTTCATCTAAATAACTATAACGTTCTTAACACAACTGTTCTTCCGGTGACCAGGTAAACCACAATTAGAACATTTTGCTTCTTTCTGAGGCTTTGCAACATCCGGCGGTCTTTGCGGACATGTCATGCTCTTGTGTCCAGGCTGCTTGCAGATCATGCAGAATCTTGTCCCTTTTGAGGTTGTTTCATATGGAGGCCTGTCGCGGCTAGTGGTTGGCCTCCCCCCGCTCCTATTCTTAGATGGAGCAAGAAGGGCAGCATCTAGGCTCATCGGCAATGTACAGCCAGCTTCACGTGGAACCTTCTCGAGGTCGCACGTGCTATCTTGGCGCTCAGCCTCCCCACAAGTCCTAAGCCATCACCCTCTACACCCATCTTAATCAGTTTTGGTAACAAATCCTTAATTGTCCCCATTGCAGTGTTGTATGTCTCAACATTTGTATCCTCGAGTCAAACCACCTCCATAGCATTGAGCTATAACTGGGAATGCTGGTAGCTGACTGACTCCACCAATCCCTAGTCTTTCTGGTATTGCTTCAGTTGCAAGGGTAAAACGTCCCTTGCATCTACTGTCCATCTTCTCATCACATGTAACGCTAGGATCTCTGCGCAACGCAGATGAACAAGCACCTACAGGAAAAAGAATACCGTTAGTGATCTCCCTCCAATTTATAGATGAATAAACAAAGCAGTGACAGTTCAACGAGGCAAACAACAATTTTACTGCAAGAACATCATGTTTTATAATAACCACATTCCACATTAACCTCGTGATGCACCTTGAACCATTTTTCTCTAGCGGGGTCACCTTGTGTTTTGCAAAAAAAATGCAGATAGATTTAATGAATTCTTTTTGTAAATACCTTTCAAAACTGTTACTGGATTTTCCCCTCCCATCATTTTGACGAATTCTGTGAAAACCCATTCGAAGTTTTCAACTTTCTCTTTCTGGAACAGCAAACGCCAAAGAAAACACTCTGAAAAAGGTGAATGGCACATTTTCCATTGTTTCACCAAAAGAACCTATAATGTTGTATACCTTTCTCAGGTTCACGTTGTTTCACCAAGTCTTTAGTATAACTGTCAATGTGTTTATGCGAAGGCCAATGTGCCTGTTCCCCAAATGAGGCCGAAAGATCATGACTGGCGTTCCCTGCCCTTGCAGTCATTATCTTTGGAACGCAACAATCTAAAATGACATCCGCGACCCTTGGTTTACCCTGCAAGTGTAAAATTATAACCAAAGTCAATATCATCTTCTACAAACATGAGTATAAAACTCCCGGTAATATAGGGATTTTCTTTTCTAAATCACTTACTGCGCACCCGCTAACTATTTCTTGCATGCACTTCACTCGATCAACGATTTAGCCTGCTTTTCCCATATCAAACACCAAATCCATGTTTTCAGGAATACAGATTGTACAAATCATAAGCTTCACCTAATCAAACGTAACACCAACAGCCGGTACAATTATTTCACCATTGCCTCTAGTTGGGTAGTCACGTAAGGTTTGTTCCAACGCACTCATGCGTGAAGAATTCAATTTCCTCTCTGGAGGTACTTTTCCTACCTGATACCTGTAATTGACGGTTCATTTTTTTCTTCATTACAAAATGCAGGCATGAACTACTACAACATAACAATTAGTCAGTATTTTTTTTGTCAACAACTAGTATATACAGGAGACAAACAATTTATCCCATACCAAGAAGATCACACTTTTATTCTTTGTTATAAGCAATGCATTCTCTAGTCTCACCAACTCACAGCTAGCTTGGCACTAAAAGTTTTAACCATATATAGTTCGCAATGGATTCCAGACAAATAGGTGTAGAAACTAAAAATTGCTACCAAATTTCCTGAAATGTGAACTACTTAGTTACTGGAACACTGTTCATTAGTGAGGTGCCAAACTGACCAACTGGATTGATAAACAGCACCACTCCTAGTAAATGTGATTACCTACAGATAATCGGCAACAAAAGGCCAAACAGTTGCGGAATAGCAACAAATCACATCTTCTGAAAATGCTATCATGGAACTATTTTAATGTGTCATCGCCTAAGCAACTCATAGCGAGATATGCACTAACCGTCTTACCCTAGAGTTCCTAATGCCCTCCAGAAAATATATGTACAGAATCAATGTTTATTTCTAATTAGTAGAAGCAGAACTGTTTCAGTTTATGGATCACGGGGAACCATATAAATCAATGGCATACGATATCCCTAGATTCTAGATCAGGAACAGTACCTTCGTTTCCATCCAGAGACGATTGACTTTTCACCTCCAGTTTTCCCTCCATTTACAGATCCATCAGACACCAATTCCTTGTCAGTGATTCCTATGCAGGTTGCCCTTGTCCCTGAGTAGCCAGATTCTGCGCTCTGGCTATCTCCAACAGCAACGGTAGGAGGGATGGAGGGTTCACAAATAGACAGCAAGGCTGAACGACCAACGACTGCTTAGGGTGGTAATGTAGCACCGCCACATACGGTTCCACCGTGCCATCTCCGGCCTCGAGCGTGTGGGGAAAGATGCAGATAGTAGGTTTGGGTACAGGATCAACTCTTAACTCCCATAGTACCGTTTCAGGGGTGTGAAAATGGCGAGCTGCAACTGGATGGGCTGACACGGTGGACTAACCAAAACGTTTGTGGCTCATGTCAATTGGTAGAGGATGGGCCAGAAGAAACCTACTACATCCTGTCCCGGTCCCGGTTGAAACCTGTACCAGGAAACCGGACGGAATTGATGTTGATTTCCTGCCCAATGACCCAGAATTCAATTTGTACATGATGTAGTACATACAATTCGGTGCATACAGGCTACAACGTATTACACTATTTTCCAATTCCAGCTATGCGTGAACCGAGGCATAGCCCGGATGGTTGCCGGGTGCTGATACCTGTGCTACCCGTGAGATCTCGAGTTCGAGTGCTAGCGCCCGCTCTCTCATTGTACACACCAATATATCATCTATTGAATTGTTTGGAGGGCTTCTTACCCCCCAAATCGCATTTTCAATTCCAGCTATGCCTCATCACCATCCACTACCTCTCATGACCAACCAAACTCGGACGCTTCATGGATGTGAATTATATGTCAATAAAATGAAGAAAAGATCTTTTATTTTTTATGTTGCATTTGTATTTTGTGCATTTTAGATAAAACTGTACTGTGACTTCATGTAACACTTCCACAACTGCAGCACCCAGTTCCTTGACAGGACACATAATTTTTCCAAGAAGTGGCGAGGAAGTGCAGTCTTCTAGGCCTTCTGACCAGCATTCTGCAAAATTTTGTGTACGCTTCACATTCATGGCCACATTCTATGAATTTTTCTAAAGAAATATCCACTGTGTTGTTAATTCGATTAGAACTTTGCAGATTAGAGAGATCATACATGTTGCTGCCGATGCCCCCAATGGAGTGGACAGGGGTTCCACATCACGTATGGAGAATGGTGGCGAGCAACAACAGTCTTCTAGGGCTTCTTCTGAACCCTGTTCTGCACAAGTTTGTTGATACTTCACATTTGTTGCCATATTCTATGATTTTTTCTAAAGAAATATCTGCTGTGTTGCTAATTCCATTATAACTTCACAGATGCATGTTTCTCCAGAAAACCCCAAGGGGATGAACCAGGGTTCCACATCGCCGGTGGAGAATGCTGGCGATCGGAGCGCCAAGAAGGCAAGGGTGGATCGGTCCAGCAGTGGCCAAGCTAAGCGAGCCAGAGGAGTAGCAGCTCTGAACATGAGCTTGCTCAATTGCACAGTCTGCTGCGGCCCTTGCAAGCCTCCTGTTTTCCAGGTATCTTTCTCCAACATGTTCATTTACCTGAACTCCTGAACTGTGAGGAAGTCAGTGATTGATGCAAATGTGTTTCTGTTGGGCTTAATTTTCTGTGACAGTGCAATGGCAGGCATTTAGCTTGCGGCAGATGCCTTGCCAAGCTCCCCGGCGAGCAGTGCCAGACGTGCGAGCACGGTGGTGGCTTCAGCCCCTGCCCCATCATGGATGACATCGTCTCCTTGGCCAAGGCAGAATGTTCCCACGACGGCTGCAAGAGCTCCGTCCCCTACCACGAGCTTGATGACCACGAGAGCGTGTGCCCCCACGCGCCTTGCTATTGCACGCAGCCTGGCTGTGGCTTCGTTGGCCCACCGCAGGTGCTCCTCGGCCACCTCGCCGCCCTGCACTCGGTGCCGGTGCACACAGTTAGATATGGCAAAGTGCACAGGCTCCGGGTGTCGGAGCCGCGATTCCTGCTCCACGGGGAAGGAGACGACAGCGCGTTCCTCCTTGCCGTGGGCATGCTCGGCACAGCCATGGTCGTGTCGGCAGTGTGTATCAGGGCAGGTGCGTCGCTGCGGCCGCGGTACGCGGTCAAGCTTTTGGCGAACGGTCCGCCACCGCCGAGCAGCGCCGCAGGAAGAATCAAGTGGGAGTTGGAGGCGGTGACGAGCAGTACCAGGCCCGACGAGGTCGTGGTGGAGGAGCTGCCGTCTTTCTTGACCGTGCCGCCTGCGTATCTGGTTGGATCAGGTGCGTCCAAGGCGGTGACTCTCGACATTCGCGTTGACAAGTTGTGATCGATCAGTTTAGTTCGAAGTAGCACTGACGAAGAGACATTCGCGTTGATAAGATGTGATTGATCGGTTCAGTTTGAAGTAGTAGGATGGCGAAGAATGGTCGATGGGAATTTGTGTGTTCAATCATCTAACTGTGATGTCTAATTGCTTACCGAAGACTTTTTGCATGGTAGTGCTAAGACATGCACATACGGTGTTCATGTCATGTTATGACCAACATTCCATCACTGCAAGGTTCCAAGCATTTCATTGTATTTGTTGCATTAGTGCGTGTTTGGTATCTTTGTCCCATTGACGAACAGGTTGTGCAGCTCGCTACTACCCACATGCGAGGTTGCAATCATAATGACCAATGGAAGGAACTTTTTTTTTGTGAGAATCCTTGAGCTCAAACAACGAGTTAAATGCATCATTAGTCTTCCAACTTACCGTCAGTGTCTGAAACAATCCTGGAGCACAGAAACTGTCATATTGTTTTTTTTTTTCTGAAACCTATGACTGTGGGGGAGTCCGCCACAGCTTCCTTTATTAAACCCTTATAAAAACTTTACAAAAACATATGTAAAAAAAAACAGGAAAAAACCTAAGGCAGAGAGGTGATCAAAGCTGATAAGGAATCACCAGAGGAAGCTTTCACCCTATGCTTAAGCATGGTGACCTCAAAGCAAAAACTAGCCTTCCAACTTCTAAAAGATGGTCTAATTTCTTTGAATATCCAATCATTCCTTTGCTTCCATATTGTAGTCCTGGTACTTTGTCCAGGATGTCTATCTACGGTCCTGAATACGATTGGCCAATGTAACACTGACATGGTGACGGGGTGGGCCCAGACGTGTCGACGGGGGTAGCCCCACCACCAACGCGGCTTCTCACGTCCCGTGGCAAAACTGCAATCTTCCCCTGCAAACGAGCCACACGGTCCAAATCAGTATGCACGGCTTCTCCTTTCTCCCATGTTTCCTCTCTTCGTGCAGAATTGTCGAGGTGAGCGGTGGCTGCAGGAGACCATGCTGGACGCTAGAAAGATAAAAAATGATGGTGATCTACCCCTCAAAAGTGAAAAGATAAAAAATGATGCCCATAAATTTTTAGATTGTGTAGCTATAGGCGTTTTTGGTGTTTAGAGGGGTTAGCAAGCAATAATGTTGGAGAGGTAGTCCAGAAAAACTATTGTTGTGGAGCTCCAGACCGAAGACTCCGGGGTGTATCAGACTGGAGAGTTCAAGGAAAGACTCCCCCCTCGACTTGGCTAAGCGGAGCGTCTAGCTTGCTCTTAGTATGGGGTATGGAAGCTCTCAGTCGAAGACTCCGGCCTTACTATTTCTAGACTTGCTATGGTCGGAGACTCCATACCTTCCAGGATGGAAACTTTGACCATTCTGGTTGCGAAAACTATGTAGGTCGAAGACTCCAGGATTAACTGACCGGAGTCTATGGGGTAATATTACCTGCAACGACTATTTTCCTAGAGGTACTATAAAAGGCACCCTTCTTCTCTAAAGAAAGGTTGTGGCTTCCACTCTCTCTCATCCATTGTTCCAAAGATCAAAACTCATAGATCTCCCTCCATAGTCATTCAATCTTGTTGCCCTCTTGAGAATCAAGGGAGGAACCCTAGATCTACACTTCCACCAAAGGGATTTCACTATCGCATCCATTCCATTTAGGAACTTGCTCCTCTTGGATCTTTGGAACTCTAGTTGGAAGAAATCGCTCTTGAAGCTTGATTTTGTGTTGTAAGAGCTTCGTGGTCGGTTTTATTGAGCTTCCAATTGAGTTGTGGAGATTGCCTCAACCTTGTGTAAAGGTTTCGGTTGGCACCTTGAAGGTCACCGTTTAGTGGAGCGGTGGTTGTCCTTTGTGTCACCACAACCTTCCAACGTCCTTAACAAGGAAGGAAGGAAGTATGTGTATCATCCTCATGTATCCTTGTCTCCATTGCGGTTAATTCTATACTTTACTTCTTGTGTCATAATTTAGTTGTAATTGTGCTTTCTTGTCATGTAGGTAAATTCACTTAGTTGAATATCTAGATAATTAACGTTTTGTGTGAAGCCTAATTTTTTTTTCGAGAGCACGCGAACGCGTGCCTTAGTTTTATAGAAGGTAGAACAGTATGTACAAGAAAGAGCCCATCCTGCGTACAGGCTAGCTACAGGCTCGAGCCAAAAGTGAAAAAAAGACTACTCTCTAACAACACTAGCATCTCCCTCCCGAACGCCTCATGCTGCGAGCAAAAGCTTGTAATCATCTATGATGGTGCTCGCTAGCCGCTGCGTGGTGTACTGCCTCTGCGTGTTTCCAAACACCCAAGCATTTCTATGCTTCCATAGGGCATGTCAGACATTACACACTAGGGCATCAAAGCATTTCCTCCTCTTCCTCCTGAACCTCCATCTTTCTGTGCTCCACCAAGCTTCAAGAACGATGTCACCCTCCGGAGCATTGTAGTTAAACCCTAGCCTCATGTCACAAACATGCCAGACCTCTCGCGCAAAGACACACTGCAAGAGTATATGTCCAACATTGTCCTCCTCCTGTAAGCAAACATAGCAGCTCGAGGGATGGTCTTGTAAGTTATGCCTCGCTCACCTCTCGGAAGTCCAAATCCGATGTTGAACCGCAAGCCACATGAAAAGCTTGCTCTTGGGTGTAGCATGGTTCCTCCAGATGGCTTCGTGTAGTTGGAACCTCACCCCTCCCTGTACCAATCTGTCGTAGCTATCCTCTAAGGGTGCCCATACTTCGAGCGCCGGTGTGCATACTCCAACACGTCGGAGTACGCGCCACGGAGTCGCTCCTGGCGGTGCTTCGCCCACGGATGAGGACTCCATGGTCAAGGCAATGCGCCGTAAAGCGGCGACTAACCTCGACACTAAGGGTATGGATAAATGCACTAAATCATTTTTATCTTTCTCTACACCTCAGGTTTCCGCCAAACTGAATAGTGTTGGCGTCTCCTTGGGTTCGTCTTTAGCTACTATTTCTGTTTCGACTAAAGCTCTAAAACATTTGGAGTTTGATAGATTAAAAGTCACTCCTATGTTTGGAACTAAGTCTACTTCCTCTCCGACTAATGTTGATGATGACGAAGCGTACGCCATTACGGATGGCCAGCTTCTCACACAGATTGTTGGAGAGGTTCTGGAGGTAGGAACGGATGACGCGATGCTTGGTTCGTGTTTCGAACTACAAGCAACAAATCGCAAATCCAGAGCCTCCAATATTAAAAGGAACGCATGGCCTAATAAAAAGGCTAGGGTGACAAAATCTGCAACAGTTTCTAAATGAATGGCATGTTTAAGAATAGCAGAGGTCTCCAAGACTTGGCTAAACACTTACACATCGCTGAATCCATCAGAGACTATGCTTTAGATTTTGTTGCCATCTCCGAGACAGGTAAACGGAATTACTCAACGAATTTTCAAAATCGCCTATCAGGCGGGGAAGATTTCTATTGGGTATCCCGTCCACCTAGGGGACGTTCTGGCGGTCTATTGATAGGAGTCCGATCTTCAACCATGGAAATTCTGGATAATTCGGGTGGAGATTTTCACATAAAACTTCACATTCGGAATAAGTCAGATAATTTCATTTGGAGTTTGGTCTCTGTTTATGGGGCCGCACAGGATAACTTTAAGCCTGCTTTTCTTCGCGAGTTGGTTAATCTAGCAAAAGATAATCCATATCCTATTGTTATAGGTGGTGATTTTAATTTGCTGCGATACCCTCATGAAAAGAGCAAAGGAAGATTTGACAACCATTGACCTTTTCTGTTCAACGCTGTCATTGACAGTTTGGACTCAAGAGAAGTGGCAACGGTTGGAAGATACTTTACTTGGGCTAACAGTCTTCCTGAACCTACATATGAAAAATTAGACCGAGTACTAGTTTTACTTGGGCTAACAGTCTTCCTGAACCTGGGCTAACAGTCTTCCTGAACTTTACTAGGTACCTTACAATGAAAAATTAGACCGAGTACTAGGTACCTTACAATGAAAAATTAGAAGTGGCAACGGTTGGAAGATACTTTACTTGGGCTAACAGTCTTCCTGAACTTTACTTGGGCTAACAGTCTTCCTCATGGATTCGGACTGGGAACAGAAATTCCCTCTCGTGTCGCTACGAGTTTTACCTCGGATTGTATCTTTGTCGGATCATGCTCCTATCTTACTTTCCACTGGAATTCCAACACCTCAGCGCCGTCGACCGTTCAAATTTGAACTTGGATGGTTGCATAGGGATGGATTCTCAGATATGGTTAAAAAGGTATGGGAACAGCCGGTCGCTGGGTCTACCCCCATCCAAAGGTGGAATAATAAACTTCGATCGGTTTGGAGATACCTTGGTGGATGGGCAAGACACTTAGCTGGGCAGCTTAAGCAGGAGAAACTATCTCTCTCTTCATCAATTGATGATTTAGAGGCAAGCGCCGAAGTACGCCCATTAACTAAGCAAGAAATTGAACTTAAGAGTCAATACAATGCAAAGTTAGCTGGACTACTGAGAGAAGAGGAACTCAAATGGTACCAAAGAGCTAAGGCCCAATTCATTCTTGAAGGAGATTCGAATACGAGATACTTCCATAGTGTCGCCAATGGTCGGCACAGGAAGAAACGTATTCATTCTCTATCGCAAGATGAGGGTCTGATTGAGGGCCATGAGCAGCTCAAGTCTTTGTAGGATAACGTTGCATAGAAAACAAAAAATTTCCTACCGCGAACACGCAATCCAAGCCAAGATGCGATCTAGAAGACGGTAGCAACGAGGGGATGATCGAGACTCACCCTTGAAGATTTCCAAAGCCTACAAGATGAGGCTCTTGTTGCTGCGGTAGACGTTCACTTGCCGCTTGCAAAAGCGCGTAGAAGATCTTGATCACGGCGCCACGAACGGGCACCTCCATACTCGGTCACACGTTCGGTTGTTGATGAAGACGACGTCCACCTCCCCGTTCCAGCGGGCAGCGGAAGTAGTAGCTCCTCTTGAATCCGACAGCACGGCGTGGTGTCGGTGGCGGTGGAGAATCCCGGAGCTTCGCTAAGCGTGCGGGAAGAAGGAGGAGTGGGCGGCTAGGGTTTGGGGAGAGGGGCGCCGGCCATCTAGGTGGTGTGGCCACCTTGTTGTGTTGGGGTGGCCGGCCCCCTCCCCTTGTCCCTCATTATATAGGTGGAACACCCAAGAGTTGGTCTACAAGTCTTCGAATAAGACCCCAAACCAAAACCTTCCATATGACATGAAACCTACCCAAGCTAGGACTCCCACTAGAGGTGGGATTTCCACCTTCCCTTGGGAGGGGTGCCCGGCCACCTTAGGTGGAGTCCACCTGGGACTCCACCCCTTAGGGTTGGCCGGCCATGGTGGTGGAGTCCCTTCGGGACTCCGCCTTCCAAAGTGACTTTCTTCCGGAATATTCTAGAACCTTCCATAAATGCACCGGATCATTTTCAAACACATAAAATGACTTCCTATATATGAATCTTATTCTCCGGACCATTCCGGAACTCCTCGTGATGTCCGGGATCTCATCCGGGACTTCGAACAAATCTTCGAACTCCATTCCATATTCAAACACTACCATTTCAACATCAAACCTTAAGTGTGTCACCCTACGGTTCGTGAACTATGTGGACATGGTTGAGTACTCTCTCCGACCAATAACCAATAGCGGGATCGGAGATCCATAATGGCTCCCACATATTCAACGATGACTTAGTGATCGAATGAACCATTCACATACGATACCAATTCCCTTTGTCACGCGATATTTTACTTGTCCGAGGTTTGATCATCGGTATCACTCTATACCTTGTTCAACCTCGTCTCTGACAAGTACTCTTTACTCGTACCGTGGTATGTGGTCTCTTATGAACTTATTCATATGCTTGCAAGACATTAGACGACATTCCACCGAGAGGGCCTAGAGTATATCTATCCGTCATCGGGATGGACAAATCCCACCGTTGATCCATATGCCTCAACTCATACTTTCCTAATTAATCACCTTTATAACCACCCATTTACGCAGTGGCGTTTGATGTAATCAAAGTACCTTTCCGGTATAAGTGATTTACATGATCTCATGGTCGAAAGGACTAGGTAACTATGTATCGAAAGCTTATAGCAAAAAACTTAATGACGTGATCTTATGCTACGCTTAATTGGGTGTGTCCATTACATCATTCATATAATGATATAATCTTGTTTATTAATAACATCCAATGTTCATGATTATGAAATTAATCATCTATTAATCAACAAGCTAGTTAAGAGGCTTACTAGGGACTCTTTGTTGTTTACATATCACACATGTATCAATGTTTCGGTTAATACAATTATAGCATGGTATATAAACATTTATCATAAACATAAAGATATATAATAACCACTTTTATTATTGCCTCTTGGGCATATCTCCAACAGTCTCCCACTTGCACTAGAGTCAATAATCTAGATTACATTGTAAGGTACCTAACACCCATGGCATGGTGTTGGTCATGCTTTGCCCTAGGGAGAGCTTTAGTCAACGGATCTGCTACATTCAGATCAATGTGTACTTTGCAAATCTTTACTTCTCCATCTTCGATGTACTCGCGAATCGAATGATAACGCAGCTTGATATGACCACACCGAGCTCTACAATGAACCTCTTCATCCATACCGCTTCTGATGAAGCCTCTGAAGCTGCTATGTACTCCGATTCTGTTGAGGATTTCGCCACCGCGAGCTTGCCCACTTCTGCAGCACCATTCAATATAAACACGTACCCAGATGTGACTTAGAGTCATCAGGATCGGTGTTCAAACTTGCATCGGTGTAACTTGTTACAACGAGCTCTTGGTCACCTCCATAACAAAGAAACATATCCTTAGTTCTTTTCAAGTACTTCAGGATATTCTTGACCGCTGTCCAGTGTTCCATTCTGGATCACTTTGATATCTGCTAGTCAAGCGACAGCATGTGCTATATCCGGTCTAGTACATAGCATGGCATACATGATAGAGCCTACTGCCGAGGCATAGGGGATCTGACTCATTCTTTCTCTTTCTTCTGCCGTAGCCGGTCCTTGAGTCTTACTCAAGACCTTGCCTGGTAACATAGGTAAAAATCCTTTCTTACTTTCGTCCATTCTAAACTTCTTTAGAATCTTGTCCAGGTATGTACTTTGTGATAGCCCTATTAGGCGTCTTGATCTATCTCTATAAATCTTGATGCCTAATATATACGATGCTTCACCAAGGTCTTTCATTGAAAAACTATTATTCAAATAAGCTTTTACAATAGTTCTATATCATTCCCAATAATAATATGTCATCTACATATAATATCAGGAATGCTACAGAGCTTCCACTCACTTTCTTGTAAATACGGGCCTCTCCATGACACTGTATAAACCCGAAGTCTTTGATCACTTTATCAAAGCGTCGGTTCCAACTTCTCGATGCTTGCTTCAGTCCATAAATTGAACGCTGAAGTTTGCATACTTTGTTAGCATTTTTAGGATCGACAAAACATTTGGGTTGTACCATATACAACTCTTCCTCAATGTCTCCATTAAGGAACGCCGTTTTGACATCCATCTGCCAAATCTCATAATCGAAAAATGCAGATATTGCTAACAAAATCCTCACAGATTTTAGCTTCGCTACGGTGAGAAAGTCTCATCGTAGTCAACACCTTGAATTTGTCGGAAACCCTTTGCGACAAGTCGAGCTTTATAGACATAATATTACCATCAGCATCTGTTTTTCTCTTGAAGATCCATTTATTCTCGACAGCCTTTCGGCTATCGGGTAAGTCTACCAAAGTCCACACTTTGTTATCATACATGGATTCCATTTCGGATTTCATGGCTTCTTGCCATTTGTTGGAATCGGGCTCATCATCGCTTCTTCATACGTCGCAGGGTCTTCATCATTGTTGTCCACAATCATGACATTTAAACAAGGATCATACCAATCAGGTGGCACGTTCCCTTGTCGATCTGCGAGGTTCAGTAGCTATCTCATTTGAAGTTTCATGATCATTATCATTAGCTTCCTCTGTTGCCGGTGTAGGCGGCACAGGAACTTCTTCCGATACTACGCTACTCTGATCAACGAGCAAAGATTCTTCAATCTCATCAAGTGCTACTTTTCTTCCAGTCACTTCTTTAGTGAGAAATTCTTTCTCAAGAAAGGTTCCGTTCTTAGCAACAAAGATCTTGCCTTCGGATCTGTGATAGAAAGTGTAACCTATAGTTTCCTTAGGGTATCCTATGAAGATGCATTTCTCGCTTTGGGTTCTAGCTTGTCCGGTTGTAACTTTTTTACATAGGCTTCGCAACCCCAAATTTTTAGGAACGACAGCTTAGGTTTCTTATTAAACCATAATTCATACGGTGTCGTTTCAACGGATTTTGATGGTGCTATATTTAAAGTGAATGCGGCTGTCTCTAATGCATAACTCCAAAATGATAACGGCAAATCAGTAAGAGACATCATAGAACGAACCATATCTAAGAGAGTTCGATTACGACGTTCGGACACACCGTTTCGATGAGGTGTTCCCGGCGGTGTCAATTGTGAAAGTATTCCGCATTTCTTTAAATGCATGCCAAACTCATAACTCAGATATTCACCTCCGCGATCAGATCGTAGAAATTTAATCTTCTTGTTACGTTGATTTTCTACTTTACTTTGGAATTCCTTAAACTTCTCAAAAGTTTCGGATTTATGTTTCATGAAATAGATATACCCATATCTACTCAGATCATTTGTGAAGGTTAGAACATAACGATAACCACCGCGCGATGCTACACTCATTGGTCCGCACACATCGGTATGTATGATTTCCAATAAGTGATCAGTAGCTCGCTCCATAATACCAGAGAATGGAGTCTTAGTCATTTTTCCCATTAGACATGCTTCGCATCTATCAAGTGACTCAAAGTCAAGTGATTCAAGTAATCCATCAGTATGGAGTTTTTTCATGCGTTTCACTCCAATATGACCAAGACGACAGTGCCACATATAAGTAGAATTATCATTCAATTTAATTCGCTTAGCATCAATGTTATGTATATGTGTATCACTACTATCGAGATCTAATAGAAATAAGCCATTCTTTTCAGTGCTCGACCATAAAAGATATTATTCATAAAAATAGAATAACCATTATTCTCAGACTTGAATGAATAACCGTCTTGCATTAAACAAGATCCAGATATAATGTTCATGCTCAACGCGGTACAAAATAACAATTATTGAGGCTTAAAACTAATCCCGAAGGTAGATGTAGAGGAAGTGTGCCGACAGCGATCACATCGACTTTGGATCCATTTCCAACGCGCATCGTCACTTCATCCTTTAGTAGTCTTCGTTTATTCTTTAGTTCCTTTGAGTTACAAATATGAGCAACCGAACCAGTATCAAATACCCAGGTACTAGTGCGAGAACCGGTAAGATAAACATCTATAACATGTATATCAGATATACCTTCTTTCTTCTTCTTGACAAGGCCGCTCTTGTCTGCCAAATACTTGGAGCAATTACGCTTCCAGTGTCCCTTCTCCTTGCAATAATAGCACTCAGCATCAGGCTTAGGGCTAGTCTTAGGTTTCACAGGAGGCGTGGCAGCTTTCTTGCCACCCTTCTTGAATTTTCCCTTAGACTTGCCCTGTTTCTTCTGGTGGTCTTGTTGACCATCAACACTTGGTGCTCTTTCTTGATCTCAATCTCAGCAGATTTTAGCATGGAGAAGAGTTCAGGTAACTCTTTGTTCATGTTCTGCATATTGTAATTCATCACAAAGTTCTTGTAACTAAGTGGCAGTGATTGAAGGACACGATTAATCCCCAGTCGGTTAGGAATCACTATTCCCAAATCACTGAGTTTCTTCGCATGCCCGGTCATGGAGAGCATGTGCTCACTAACGGAGTTGCCTTCTTCCATCATGCAACTGAAGAAGTGTTTCGATGCTTCATAGCATTCCACGGCCGCATGAGTTTCAAAGATAGTTTTCAACTCATTGATTAACTCATGTGGATCGTGGTGCTCAAAACGTTTTTGAAGATCGGCTTCCAGACTGGATGGCTAAACTTGAGAGTACCGAGTTTTCCAGTCGCGTAAACATTCTTTACTTCATCGGTTTCAGTTTCTGCAGGAGGGTCACCTAGCGGTGCATCAAGCACATATTGCAGATTTCCGCCATTGAGGAAGATCCTCACATGACGGAACCAGGTGAAGTTGCTACCGTTGCTCTTAAGCTTTTCTTTCTCTAGGAACTGGTTAAAATTGATTGGGGACGCCATATCTACAACATATATTTGCAATAGTTTAGACTAATGTTTATGACAAATTGAGTTCAAATTTTAATTCAACATAATTAAAAACTAGGTGAACTCCCACTCAAAACAATATCCCTCGCATTGTCTTAGTGATCACACGAACCAAATCCACCACACCAAGTCCGATCATCACGAGACAAGATGTAATTTCAATGGCGAACATTCAAAGTGTTCATCATATCAATCATATGATTCATGCTCTACCTTTCGGTATCACGTGTTCGAGACCATGTCTGTGCTAAGCTCGTCAAGGCCACCTTAGTATCCGCATGTGCAAAACTGGCTTGCACCCGTTGTATGCACTTGTTGAATCTATCACACCCGATCATCACGAGATGCTTCGAAATGACAAGTCTTGGCAACGGTGCTACTAAGGATGAACACTTTATTATCTTGATATTTTAGTGAGAGGGATCATCTTATAATGCTACCGTCGCGATCTAAGCAAAATAAGATGCATAAAGGATTAACATCACATGCAGTTCATATGTGATATGATATGGCCCTTTTGTCTTTGCGCCTTTGATCTTCATCTCCAAAGCACGGACATGATCTTCATCATCAACGGGCATGATCTCCATCATCGTCGGCGAAGCACAAGGTCAATGGCGCCGTCTTCATGATTGTCCTCCATGTAGCAACTATTACAACTACTTTGAAATACTACTCAACATGAAATTTAAAGACAACCATAAGGCTCCTGCCGTTGCCACAATACAATAATGATCATCTCATACATATTCATCATCACATTATGGCCATATCACATCACCAAACCCTGCAAAAACAAGTTAGACGTTCTCTAATTTGGTTTGCATATTTTACGTGGTTTAGGGTTTTCGAGTGAGATCCAATCTACCTACGAACATGAACCACAACGGTGATACTAGTGTTGTCAATAGAAGAGTAAATTGAATCTTCACTATAGTAGGAGAGACAGACACCCGCAAAGCCACTTATGCAATACAAGTTGCATGTCGAGCGTGGAGCAAATCTCATGAACGCGGTCATGTAAAGTTAGCCCGAGCCGCTTCATCCCACTATGCCACAAAGATGCAAAGTACTCAAACTAAAGATAACAAAAGCATCAACGCCCACAAAACCATTGTGTTCTACTCGTGCAACCATCTATGCATAGACACGGCTCGATACCACTGTAGGATAACGTTGCATAGAAAACAAAAATTCCTACCGCGAACACGCAATCCAAGCCAAGATGCAATCTAGAAGACGGTAGCAACGAGGGGATGATCGAGACTCACCCTTGAAGATTTCCAAAGCCTACAAGATGAGGCTCTTGTTGCTGCGGTAGACGTTCACTTGCCGCTTGCAAAAGCGCGTAGAAGATCTTGATCACGGCGCCACGAACGGGCAGCACCTCCGTACTCGGTCACACGTTCGGTTGTTGATGAAGACGACGTCCACCTCCCGTTCCAGCGGGCAGCGGAAGTAGTAGCTCCTCTTGAATCCGGCACAACGGTGTGGTGTCGGTGGCGGTGGAGAATCCGGCGGAGCTTCGCTAAGCGTGCGGGAAGAAGGAGGAGTGGGGCGGCTAGGGTTTGGGGAGAGGGGGCGGCCATCTAGGTGGTGCGGCCACCTTGTTGTGTTGTGGCCGGCCCCCTCCCCTTGTCCCTCATTATATAGGTGGAACACCCAAGAGTTGGTCTACAAGTCTTCGAATAAGACCCCAAACCAAAACCTTCCATATGACATGAAACCTACCCAAGCTAGGACTCCCACTAGAGGTGGGATTCCCACTTCCCTTGGGAGGGGGTGGCCGGCAACCTTAGGTGGAGTCCACCTGGACTCCACCCCTTAGGGTTGGCCGGCCATGGTGGTGGAGTCCCTTCGGGACTCCGCCTTCCAAAGTGACTTTCTTCCGGAATATTCTAGAACCTTCCATAAATGCACCGGATCATTTTCAAACACATAAAATGACTTCCTATATATGAATCTTATTCTCCGGACCATTCCGGAACTCCTCGTGATGTCCGGGATCTCATCCGGGACTTTGAACAAATCTTCGAACTCCATTCCATATTCAAATACTACCATTTCAACATCAAACCTTAAGTGTGTCACCCTACGGTTCGTGAACTATGTGGACATGGTTGAGTACTCTCTCCGACCAATAACCAATAGCGGGATCTGGAGATCCATAATGGCTCCCACATATTCAACGATGACTTAGTGATCGAATGAACCATTCACATACGATACCAATTCCCTTTGTCACGCGATATTTTACTTGTCCGAGGTTTGATCATCCGTATCACTCTATACCTTTTTCAACCTCGTCTCCTGACAAGTACTCTTTACTCTGTGGTATGTGGTCTCTTATGAACTTATTCATATGCTTGCAAGACATTAGACGACATTCCACCGAGAGGGCCCAGTATATCTATCCGTCATCGGGATGGACAAATCCCACTGTTGATCCATATGCCTCAACTCATACTTTCCGGATACTTAATCCCACCTTTATAACCACCCATTTACGCAGTGGCATTTGATGTAATCAAAGTACCTTTCCGTATAAGTGATTTACATGATCTCATGGTCGAAAGGACTAGGTAACTATGTATCGAAAGCTTATAGCAAAAACTTAATGACGTGATCTTATGCTATGCTTAATTGGGTGTGTCCATTACATCATTCATATAATGATATAATCTTGTTTATTAATAACATCCAATGTTCATGATTATGAAACTAATCATCTATTAATCAACAAGCTAGTTAAGAGGCTTACTAGGGACTCTTTGTTGTTTACATATCACACATGTATCAATGTTTCGGTTAATACATTTATAGCATGGTATATAAACATTTATCATAAACATAAAGATATATAATAACCACTTTTATTATTGCCTCTTGGGCATATCTCCAACAGTCTTATATTACATCATATTATAAAGGTCTTTTCGGTGCACCGGAGGAATCAGATATATCTTTAGATGAATCTAGGATAAATGATATCCCTCAGGTGTCGCCTCAAGAAAATGCTTTTCTTACGAATCATTACACAGAAGAGGAGGTGAGAAAAGCGGTCTGCCAAATGGAACTCAATAAGGCACCGGGTCCTGATGGATTTCCAGCAGAGTTCTACCAGAACTTCTGGGAATTCATTAAGAATGACTTGATGGCTCTCTTCGTTTAGCTCCATGCTGGACAGTTGGACCTTTTCCGAATCAACTTTGGGGAAATAATTCTGCTCCCTAAAGTTAATGATGCAGAAAAGATCCAACAATTTAGACCAATTTGCCTTCTAAATGTATGCTTTAAAATTTTCACCAAAGTCGCTACTATTAGGCTAAACTCGGTGGCAGATCATGTTGTGCGACCTACTCAAACTGCTTTCATGCAAGGACGATATATCCTAGATGGAGTCGTTACATTGCATGAAACAATCCATGAGTTGCACCGCAAAAAGTTGAATGGAGTTATCCTTAAAATCGACTTTGAAAAAGCCTATGATAAAGTCAAATGGTCGTTTCTTCAACAAACACTCCGTATGAAAGGTTTTTCGGAAGAGTGGCGCGCTTTAATTAATAACTTTGTTTTTGGAGGAAGTGTCGCCATCAAAGTAAACGATGATACTGGACGATACTTTCAAACAAAAAAAGGTTTACGACAAGGTGATCCACTATCTCCAATGTTATTTAACATTGTTGCGGACATGTTGGCAATTTTAATTGAGCGTGCTAAAGTTGATGGTCAAATTGAAGGAGTGGTACCTCACTTAGTTGACGGAGGTTTATCAATTCTTCAGTACGCCGATGACACAATTCTGTTCATGGATCACGACCTACAGAAAGCTACAAACCTGAAATTAATTTTGTCAGCGTTCGAGCAACTGTCGGGTCGCAAAATAAATTTCCATAAGAGCGAATTGTTTTGCTTTGGCGAAGCCCAAGACGAGGCAAACCTATACGCCAAACTTTTTGGTTGTGGGTTGGGCAGTTTTCCGCTTAGCTATTTAGGCATTCCGGTTCACCACCGGAGGCTCACTATAGCTGAATGGAAGCTCGTTGAGGAAAGACTTCAGAAACGACTTAGTAGTTGAAAGGAAAGTTACTATCTCTTGGTGGAAGATTGGTTCTCATCAATTCAGTACTCACAAACTTGGTACTGTATATGATTTCCTTTTTCCAGTTGCCTAAGGGAGTCCTACATAGATTGGACTACTTCCGATCTAGGTTCTTTTGGCAAGGAGATAGTGAGAAGAAAAAATACCGGTTGACAAAATGGAGTGTCGTTTGCCGTCCCAAAGATCAAGGTGGACTTGGGGTCCATGATCTTGAGGTTAAGAACAGAGCTTTGCTAGGGAAATGGCTAGCTCGGTTATTAACTGAGGATGGTGTATGGCAAAATTTACTGCGGAGAAAGTATGTTGGCTCAAAGGCAATATCTCAGGTTATTTGGAAGGCAATATCGAGGCACAGGCCATTGCTTGGTTTAGCAGTGGGTGCAGAAGAGGTTCACCGTTGTGGCAAAAGCTGCAGCGGAACATGCCGACAACGTTGGCAGAGATGATACGTGTGGCGGATAGTTATGCGTTGGGAGACCCAATGCAGCCGGCAGTGCAACCTGAGCCGGAACAGCAAACCAACAACAGGGATAACCGGAATAACAAAAGAAGGAAGATTTTCCGGATCGAAGATACGGTCCGCGCAAGTTGCTGCGGTACAAGAAAACTCTGAGGCCAGCGGCGCAGAGGCAAAGAACCGGATCGCAGCCATGGGCGGGTCCTAAGAAACAATGGGTGGAAAAGAAACCCTGGGTCCAGAAAAGAAGGCAAGAACCCACAAAATACACCATGGAAGCTGCCATGGACCAACCTTGCCGGTGGCACACACCGAATCCGGCACACCCGTCAAACCATCGACGAAGGATTGTACCTGACCAAGTACTTGATGCAAAAGGGAGCGGTAAAAGATGCACAACCACCGCGATATGCCGCAACAACACTACCGCCACCACCACCGCTTACCGGGCAAACGCCTTACCAATGCAGCCAAACCGGCAGCGACCACAAGTTAACCGGGTGGAACAAAATAACGATCAACCACCTCCACCGGCACCTTTAGGCCGGAATGTTTACGAGGGTCCGGATATGTGCTGCGTTGTCTTTGTCACTGAGCAGACAGGCAAAGTGTACACCGCCGCTCCATGGAGGTCAATGCCGTGATGCCGGCAGTCCCAAAGTATATGCTATGGTCAGAGCAGGAGATTACCTGGTCATTTAAAGATCACCCCAAAATCATGCCGAATCCAGGTGGATACGCTCTTGTTGTGGACCCAATCATGAAAGGGCCACAGACTCGAGTAAAGTTCAGCAAGGTGCTGATGATATAACGGCAGCATCAACATCATGTATAAGCACACCATGCATACGCTGGGCATATGAGAAAACATGCTTCAGCCACGCGTACGACTTTCCACGGAATCGTTCCGGCTTGTCCTGCGATAGGAAAAGTTCGGTGGACGTAGCATTTGGAGGACGTGACAATTGCCGGGTTGAAAATGTCGAGTTTGAGGTGGTGGATCTAGACAGTCCATACCACGCATTGCTGGGGAGACCGGCGTTAGCAGCCTTCATGGCCACAACTCATACGGCTTACCTCAAGATGAAGATGCCGGCACCTCGCGGACCATTGATGGTGGGAAACTATAAAGTCTCATGGAAGCATCTGCTGGATCAAACCTAGCGGAATCGCTGGTAATTGCAAGGAAAAGAAAAGAATGCAAACAATTACTGGCTCCTCCTCCGAGCTTAGCTGCAATGAGTGGAAACTTGGGTTCACCGGCATTCAAGCCGACAAATGAAACAAAGGACATTGTGCTGGATCCGACTTACCCAGAGCGCACCGTTCGTATCGGTGCCGGACTCGATCAAGCATAGGAAAGCGCGCTCGTCAGCTTCCTCCGTGAGAATCGGAATATCTTTGCCGGTCAGATGATTTGGTAGGTGTTCCGGGAGCTGGCTGAGCACTCTTTAAACGTCCGGAAGATGCCAAGCCGGTGCGACAACCCTTGCGCCGGTTCGCTGAAGATAGAAGGAAAATCATAGGAGAAGAGGTGACAAAACTGCTCGTTGCCGGATTCATCGTGGAGGTCACGCACACAGAGTGGCTGGCCAATCCGGTAATGGTCGAAAAGAAAAAATATGAGAACTTGGAGGCTAAAGCTCCAAAGGTGTGGCGCATGTGCATTGACTACACCAACCTAAACAAGGCTTGCCCAAGAGACCCTTTTCCTTTGCCACGAATCGATCAAGTGATTGATTCAACCGCTGGTGTGAGTTGTTGTCCTTCCGGATGCGTATTCCGGTTTCCACCAGATTCCCTTGAAAAGGAAGATCAAATAAAAACTGCGTTTATTACCCCGCACGGGGCTTATTGCTATGTTACTATGCCTTTTGGTTTGCGCAACGCTCGTACCAGCGCTGTATGCAAAAATGCTTGTTTGATCAAATCGGAAAAAATGTGCAAGTCTATGTGGATGACATTGTGATAAAAACTAAGGTAAAGGACACCTTAATCGATGACATCCGGCAAACATTCGATAACCTGAGACGGTTCCGGATGAAACTCAATCCGGCAAAATGCACCTTTGGTGTCCCTGCCGGCAAGTTGCTCGGTTTCCTAGTATCAAGCCGGGGCATAGAAGTCAATCCGGTAAAGATCCGGCAATAGAAAGAATGACTGTCCCTCGAGAAAGGACGTACAAAAGTTCACGGAAGCTTGGCATCGCTAAGCCGGTTCGTGAGCAGATTGGGAGAAAAAGCTCTACCACTCTATGCTCTCATGAGAAAATCCGACACGTTCGTCTGGACCCCTCAGGCAGACGCAGCGTTTAAGGAGCTAAAAACAATGCTAGCCACAGCGCCTATACTGGCTTCACCTCTAGAAAGAGAGCCTATGCTATTATACATAGCGGCAACAAACCGGGTTGTGAGCGTAGTAGTTGTAGTTGAAAGAGAAGAAGAAGAAAAAACCGTCCAGAGGCCGGTATACTACCTGAGCGAGGTGCTCTCCCTCTCAAAACAAAACTACCCTCATTTCCAAAAAATGACTTATGGCGTGTACATGGCCGCCACAAAACTCAAGCATTACTTTGAAGAACACCCCATGAAAGTGGTGAGTGAAGCACCAATTTCCGACATCATGTGCAATAAAGACGCCAGATGGGCAATCCAGATATCACCATACGTGCCGGTGTATGAAAGAAGAGATGCCATAAAATCACAAGCTTTGGCTGATTTCCTCGTCGATTGGCGGAGATGCAATACAAACCACCAGATCAGAGGATAGAGTATTGGAAAATGCACTTTGATGGATCCAAACTCAAAGAGGGTCTAGGTGCTGGTGTGGTGCTTACCTCGCCAAAGGGGATCACCTCCGGTATGTTTTGCAAGTACATTTCAGGGCATCGAACAATGTCGCTGAATATGAGGCTCTGATCCATGGGCTTAAAGTCGCAAAAGAAATCGGTGCACACCGGATCATTTGCTATGGAGATTCAGATCTGGTGGTACATCAGTGTTCCGGGGATTGGGATGCGAAAGATGCCAACATGGCCTCGTACCGGTTTCACGTGCAAAAGATTGCCGGATTCTTCGAAGGATGTGAGTTTCACCATGTGCCGCGCGCAGAAAATGAAGCCGCGGATGCTTTATCCAAGCTGGGCTCATCTAGGCAAGAAATTCCTCCCGGAATAGCTTTAGCTCACTTAAGGGTACCATCGATCAAACCAAGCCCGGAGTCGGAATCAATTTTTGTACCGGAATCACACGTAGTGCCCATGGATATTGATGAAGGAAACCCGGGACTGCGGAAACTGGGGACTGCTCGGCAAGCTCGGGGACTGCCGTACCCATACCGGAAGAAATGATGCTGGTAGATAGCATGGAGATAGATGCACCGGTGTTTCTGGTTCGAGAGATACCGTCGTGGGTTAAACCTATTAAGGAATTCCTGATCAACGGCACCTTGCCGGATGACGAAAATGAGTCAAGGAGAATTCAGAGAAGGTCCAAAGCGTACACATTCATCAATGGTGAGGTGTACAAAAGAAGCGTTACCGGTATCCTTCAAAGATGTGTGGAACCGGAAGAAGGGAAAGAAATGCTTGAGGAAATTCACCAAGGAGAATGTGGGCATCATGCTTCATCAAGGGCACTGGTAGCAAAAGTATTCCGGCATGGGTTCTATTGGCCCACTGCTTTGGAGAACGCCGAAGATTTAGTGAGAAAATGCAACGGGTGCCAGAGGTACGCCAAAAAAAATCATACCCCAGTGTCCGGTTTAAAAACAATACCATTGACATGGCCGTTCGCCGTTTGGTGCCTTGACATGGTTGGCCCATTCAAAACTGCAAGAAGCAGCATGACCCACATCTTGGTTATGGTGGATAAATTCACCAAGTGGCTAGAAGTGAAACCCATCGCAAAATGTGATGGACACACAGCGGTGAAGTTCTTGAAAGATCTCATTTTACGGTATGGATACCCGCACAGCATCATCACTGACAATGGAACCAACTTTGCTCAAGGTGAGTTCAAAAGGTTTTGTGAGGACAAGAACATCCGGTTGGATTTGTGCTCAGTGGCACACCCACAAGGCAATGGCCAAGTGGAAAGAATGAATGCTTTGGTACTTTCCGGTATCAAACCTAGACTCATTGATGCGATGGAAAAGTCACGGGATGTTGGCTCGATGAGCTACCATCGTGGAGTATAAGAACAACTCCGAACCGGTCTACCGGATACACTCCTTTCTTCATGGTTTATGGAGCGAAGGTCATACCAAGCGATATCATTCATGATTCACCAAGGGTACAGCTCTATACTGAGCAAGAGGTCAAAGAGGCCAGAAAATGATGTGGACTTGCTAGAAGAAGCAAGAGAGCTGGCTTTGGCAAGAACAGCCATTTACCGCAAAACCTCGAGACGCTATCATAGCCGGAAGGTTAACTCGAGAGTTTTCCGGGAAGGAGATCTCGTACTTCGCCTAGTGCAGCGCACTGAAGGCGGCATAAGCTTTTGCCACCATGGGAAGGTCCCTTCATTGTAAGCAAGGTGCTTCACAATGACGCATACTACTTGATCGATGCACAGGTGGAAAAAGGAAAGGCGGACAGGTCCGGAGAGGAGAGCAAGCGTCCATGGAATGTAGCCCTGTTGCGTCCTTTCTACTCTTGAAGATGTGGTGTAAGAAGTTCCTTTTTTGTACCTTAATTGCTATGAATAAAAGATGCCGGAACCTTGAATGAACCTCGAGGACTACCCCAATAAGGTTGCATGTAACTTGTTTATTTTTTCAGTTACCGGTTGCTTATTGAATGTTTTTTCTTTCCGGTTCAGTAGTGTGCTAAATCCTACCGGAGTCTTCGACTCGCTGTTGTCCGCAAACCGGCTTCATGGCAAGCAAGATAAACCGGTAGGAGATAAGCATGCGGGAAGAAAGAACAATCCGGAAAGTTTAACTAACCCCGGTTAAACCGGTTTTTTGCAAAATTTCAAAGTTATTTCTAAGTTCAAGAGGATGCTTGTTTGGTGAAAGAACCTTGTGCTCATACGCCAAAGAACGCCCAGAGAAGGCAGGCAGAGCCAAGGCAAAAGAACCAAGTATGCATCAAATTGGATGCGGAAACAATTAAGAAATCTTTGCGGTGCAAGATAAAAGCAAAAACAAGAGGCAAATATGCTAAGCAAACTTAAGATAATTAACTACCGGTATAACTTACCGGCATAAAGTGTTGTAGGGTAAGCAAAAGCGGACTTAAGGTTTTACATCATACACCCCGGCATACCGAGGTCAAATTTAATAAAGTTTGTTGAAAAGCAAGCAGGAGCAGGTAACTTGTTCAGGCAGCGGGGGCATCAGGAGGAGTGGCACCGGTCTCAGCGTCTTCAGGGGGAGCAGTGCTGGCTTCGGGAGCTTCCGGCGGCACGTCCTCAGCAGCTTCATCTTCCTGTCCCTCGTCTTCTTCTTCCTCATCGCTGAGGTAGTCCTTGACACCAGGAGGGGGAGGGATGAAGCTGCGGACGTCGGCGTACTCAGCAAGCCGGTAGGCCCGATCCTGCCGCTTTGCAGTGAGCGCCGGATCCATGTCCGTGGGAGCATCTTCGCGTACGCCGAAGGGCATCCAGATTCACGTCAGTACAGGAGCACGCGCGCGGCGCCGTGTCAGCTCCGGCACGAGCCGCCAGCATTGCCACTCGCGAATCCGGTGCCCAGCATCCTTCAGCCGGTTGGCGATGGCGTGATGTTCTCCGCAGCTCCTCCTCAGGCCACAGCACCTTGAAGATTTGGATGGCGGCAGCGGGCAGGTCGGCAAGAAGCCGGTCGACGCAGCGCATGTGTTGGACTCGCGCGGAGAGGGTGACAAGATAGTCATACCCATCCCAGTGCGCGTCCATATTGGGAAATTCCCGCGCCACCCGATCCTCCCTCACCTTCTTCACGGCGTAGACCTGGGATTCCGGGAAATGCTCTACAAGGAGAAAGAAAAAAGCGTAAACACAAGACACCGGAAAAGAGCATGTCGGAAGAACAAGGAATGAAGGTACATTTTCAAAAGGAGAAAGCTTGTAAGCGAAAGAAGGGGCAAGGCAGGGACTTACGGAGAGCCAGCGCGTCGATCTTCATAACCAACCGATCATATTCCTTGTGATCAGTGGTCGTGGTATCAATGAGGCGCTCCGCTGCTTTCCGCGCTTTCCTCTCCTCCTCCAGCTCTGCCGTTAAAACGGTGTTGGAGTTCGTGGAGTCCTCCACGACCTCCGCCAACCTGGCCTCAGCCGCGACCCGGGCATCCTTGAGAGCTTGCTCGTGCTGGAGCGCGGCCTGCATAGCCTGGTCCTTCAGCTCCCTCAACGCGGTCTTCTGGGCGTCCAGTGCCTCCTTGTGCTCCTTGAGAAGCTGCTCTTTCTCGCCTAAGTACCGGAAAGAGAGGTTTTAGCAAGCGACAATAGATGAAATAAGAAAAGAACAGGTTAGCCGGAAAAGAAAGGGTAGTACCTTGGAGCTTGGCAACCTGGGCCTTAAGGGCCTCGATGGTAGCTTCCGGAACAACTGTTAAACAAAAGGATGCGTGAATAATGAAAGAAGAAAACATTCCGGTGAAAAGATGCCGGAGGAGAAGAAAGAAAACAAACCTTGGCAATGGCTGTGGGCCTCGGCAAGGTCCCGATGCTCCCACAGAAGCTCCTCAAAGAGTTGCTTCCGGGCGTCAGATGCTCTATTCAAAGGAAGATGGTTGTGAGAAAGAGAGAAACAAGAGGTCTTAACCCGAAACTCGGGGACTGGCTATGCCGGTTTCACGCGTTTCTAGTTGAAGTTTCGCGCTAAGAGCTACGCTCTCAACACGAAACTCGGGGACTGGGAGGATAGACAAGATCCGGAAAGAAAAGAAAGGCATCAACAAAAATACAAGAGGTTTAGCGAAACTTACCACCACGTTGCTGGTAGCATTGTACCAGCACTGTCAAACTCTTTCACGGCACGTTTAAGCCGCGTGAAGTGTTCTTCAGTGCAGAGGCCGGTCTAGCGCGAAGGCGGTCCTTCCCCAAGCCGCGGGTGGAGGCAGAGATATCCGCATCGTTCCACTTTTGGGCGTAGGGGAGAGGTGCCCCAGGGTCCTTGCCCGCGCGATTCAGCGCAACGATCCGGCCTAGGACGCCGGAAGGTTTTCGGGACAGCGGCGGCAGGACCGATGTGCGGCACCACGTCCCGGCCGCCTGAGGCGTCGCCTCCACGGCCTTGCCACGGGAAGCCCCGGGCTTGAGGAACTTGGTGATCTTGGCGGTCTCTGGCGGCGCCGTTCGTTGGCCACGGAAGGTCCTTGGCTTGGCGGCGGTGTCGGCGTGGTCCCAAGGCGCGGGAGATACCGGCGCGGAAGTATCCGCGCGGTGAAGGAGGAGCTGGGCTGTTTCTTTTTCTTCTTGGGCGGGAGGAACCAGTTCACTTTGCCGGCCTCTATCTTCTTGGCGCCGATGTTGCTGGCGCCAATGTCTTGAGCCTGGAGGGGAGGTGAAGTCCTCCTCGCGCGGTGATCGGGGTGTTGGGGCCGCGCGCCCGAATTTTGTGCCCCGAGAGGGAGGCGGAGGTGTTGGCCAAATGATGCCGGACTTGAGTGAGGAGGAGGGGTTGAAGTCCTTCGGAACCTTCGAGCCCGGTGGCCCTGAGCCAAGCTTGAGCGCGGGGCTGAGAAAAAGAAAGAAAGATAATTGGAGAAAAGCTACCGGAAAAAGAACTTGGCAAAAAGATGCAAGCAAGAAAATAAAAACTTACCCGGAAGCAGTTGGCATCTGCTTTCGCTTGTAGCGACGCATGCCCACTTGCTTCTCCCCCAGGGGCTCGGTCCGGAAGCGCTTGGAGGGAGGGGCCTGGCTGGAACCGGCGTCAGATGCCGGTTGTTTGTTCTTTTGGCCCTGAGCCAAGAGGTTGTCCACAAACTCGACGCCCGCCTCAGCGTCCAAGGGCGCCACGCGCTCATGGATCTGTGGGTCAAAAAATAGCTGAGAAGAAATTCACAAAAAGGCAATAACGGAAAGGTACAAGAAACCGGAAAAGGGAATACCTCGAGCATGGCCAGGTCATCGGAGGACCCGGTTGGCTTCGGCGGAGACCGGCCAAGACGCGCAGCTGGGGTCTTGCCCATCTTCAGATCCTTCCAAAAAATGTAGGGATCTGGGTCGAAGGAGTCAAGGGCGCTTTCCGAATCCCACGTTGCTCTGCTTGGATAAGGGGGAAGCGGTCCTGGGCCTGAAACACAAAAAAAAAGGAAAGTTAGCAAAAGCACAGGGTACCGGCAAAAACAATCCCAATTGCATAACCTCTTACTTCTTGGGTAGGAAGGTTAGTAGTGCTGAGAGGAAGAAGGCCCCATCCCCACTCAAATGGCATAGCAGTTTGGCAAATCTGCTTAGCCTTGCGAACAACGTCTTTTTTGCTAAGGGCGGCCTGTGATCTTGGTAGGATCGCCGAGACCGTACATCTCGCTCATCCTATGCGCGGCGCTGGAGGAAGCACCCGGCGTGAAATAAAGGTGCGGATAATGTCGTCTGAGCAGATGTTGGTATCTTTCTTCAGAGAACCCAAGAAGCGTACCACCCGGTTGGTTTCGGCATGATCTGTCTTCGGGTTGTAGCTCCAGTTGGTTCTGCTGGGAGGCCCCGCTTGAAAAGGAGGGAGATCGATGAGATCGGCGCGGCCGTCGTTCTTCACGTAGAAAAAGGTTCCTTGCCAGGCGCGGCAAGACTCGAGGCCGGTAAACTTAAGAAAAGAGCTCCCTTGGCGGGAGCCAATGATGCAAGATCCGCACTCCACAGTGGCTTGGGCTTAGGAATTTCCCTGCCCTGGACGGAGTTAATCCGCAAACAAAAGCGGGCAAATGTCTCACGAGTGGGACAAATGCCAATGTAGGCCTCCATGAAGGTGGCGTAGCAGGAAGGTAGAAGATGGCGTTGCCAGAAGGTGGTGAGGTTGGAGTTTGTAAAAATCTAGAAAATCCCGGAAAAAGGGGAGGGAAGGCCGAAGCCACGCTCAAAGTGAGCAAGAAAAACAACATGTTCACCGGTCCTGGGAGCCGGTTCGATTTCGTTACCGGAATCGCAAACTACTCCTTCCGGAATCTGCGAGACCGGTACAACCATCAATCTCATATTCAGGTGACATTGGAGCCCATCCAGGCCCCACGGGTGATTGGGGAAGGCTCCGCGGGATGATTGGCTAGAGCTACTAGAGGCCGGAGAGCTGCTTGCTTCTTGGCTGGGAAGCTTGGCTAAAGCTGGGATTCTAGATGGCCACGGACTCTTGGCGGCTACGAGTCCTGCTGGTTGCCGGAATCGGTGTCCATTGGATCTGAAGCCGTGGATTCGCCGGGAGATTGTCTACGGCGTTTAACGGAAGAAGAAGAGGATGCGGAGGAAGTTTCCTTGTCAGACATTGGAGGGGAGGCGGAAAAATCCACACTTGAACCCCGTGAAGATCTACGAGTAAGAGGAAAATCAAAGAAAAAGAGGAAATAAGAACACCATAGTCCCAGATCTGAAAAGCAGGCAGATGGCAAGCAAAGTTAAATTGGTACCAACCTGGGGCGGCGTTGCTGAGGAAGAAGTTCACCGGTGGTGGAGCGGACCAGCGGTCGCCGACTGGCGGCGGGAGAAGCTCGCAAGGAAGCACGTGGGCGGACGCGCTGAGGGCGAGAAGGTTCCCGCACGAAGAAGTCCGACGGAAGTACGGCGTGAGTTCGCCGGGACGGAGCTCGAGCAAGCGGCGGACGGAGAACGGCGAAGGCACGAGAGCGAGAACGCGGGGATGGAGAATGCGAAGAAGAGGAAGAAGAAGAGGCAGTTGAGCTTATGAAGGAGTCGGGACGTGGGCCGAAAAGCTGGCCACGGCGGTTCGCCTCTCCCATAGCGGTTCGCACCGTGGGCCGCCACGTGGCGAGGAGGTACACGCGAGAAGACAGGAGGCCACACGGAGCACACACGGGATCCAAAACGGCTAGTGGGATCCGCAGTGGGGCATTTAATGATGCGGAGTCGAAAGTGACAAGCGACAAGCACGTCGTCCACGGTGCGCATGTCTCTGTCGCACGTGGGGCCCGAGATATTCTCGACCTCGCCGAGGAAGGAGTAAATGCAAATGAAACCGGAGAAAAGAGAAGCCAGAAGATACCTTGCAAAGAGAAAAAGACAAAAAGGGGGCAAAGATGCCGGATCCAAGCCCAAAGCCGGAAGGATTAAACCGGTATCCAAAGACATGAGAACCTGGCATGGTTGGATAGAATCCGCCACTACTACTTCGGGACTAATGTTGGGGGATGACCCCGGCCAAAGGCATGCCAAACCGGATGGTTTGAGCCATCAGGATACCGGTTAAATGTTCATGCCGGAGTCTAAGATAGGCGTTCGGCTGAGCAAACTAAGCCGGTATCCCCAGAGGAGGGATACCGGAACCGGATAGAAAAGGTACCGGGCCGTTGGAAGGAGGAGCTTGTCGGCAAGGCTGGTCAAAGATTCTCTCCAGAGCTAGAAGACAAAGATGAGCTAAGCAAAGTAGCTTTAAACGAGCTGACGATAAAGAAGAAGATGACGAAGAAAGAAGCCGGAGGACGTCAGCCTCCCTGTTTAAAGAAGACCCCGGTGTTATCTATGATTAAAGTAGCTTTGTAAAGTAGCTTTGTAAAGTCAAAGATGCCATTAGGGTTTCTTGCACTGTAAGCCACTCTCCCCTATATAAGGAGAGGGCAGCCCTCCTTACGGGGACGCACAGAACACAGAGACAGAGAAAAACACAAACCTGTAACTTGTGAGAATCAATGAACATGGTGGTCTAGAAAGCGAGTTCTTCCTTGTGTCTTTCTTCTTCAACCTCTGGCCTTGGACAAGTTCTTGAGGAAACCATCCGGAAGTTCATCCCATCTGATCACAAACCCTCCCCTGAATCCTCTAGCGTCCATTCGGCCCCAATCTAAGCCATCCTATGGCATCTGTCTGTTCACCACGACGACATGGTTGGGAGCCCATCATTAAGATGAGGGTCAATGATTTTGATTGTAATGCTTTATGTGATCTTGGTGCAAGTATTTCTGTTATGCCTAAGAAAATTTATGATATGCTTGACTTGCCACCATTGAAAAATCGTCATTTGGATGTTAATCATGCTGATAATGCTATGAAGAAACCTTTGGGGAGGATTGATAATGTTCATATTATGGTTAACAATAACCTTGTCCCGTTGATTTTGTTGTCTTGGATATTGAATGCAATGCATCTTGTCCCATTATATTGGGAAGGCCTTTTCTTCGAACTGTTGCCACCATTGATATGAAGGAAGGTAATATTAAATATCAATTTCCTCTCAAGAAAGGTATGGAACACTTCCCTAGAAAGAGAATGAAGTTACTTTATGATTCTATTATTAGAACAACTTATCATGCTGATGCTTCGTCTCTTGATGTTACTTGATACACACTTTCTGCGCCTAGCTGAAAGGCGTTAAAAAGCGCTTATGGGAGACAACCCATGTTTTTACTACAGTACCTTATTTTATATTTGAGTCTTGGAAGTTGTTTACTACTGTAGCAACCTCTCCTTATCTTAGTTTTGTGCATTATTGTGCCAAGTAAAGTCGTTGATAGTAAGGTTCATACTAGATTTGGATTACTGCGTAGAAACAGATTTCTTTGCTGTCACGAATCTGGGCCTAATTCTCTGTAGGTAACTCAGAAAATTATGCCAATTTACGTGAGTGATCCTCAGATATGTACGCAACTTTCATTCAATTTGGGTATTTTCATCTGAGCAACTCTAGTGCCACTTTAAAATTCGTCTTTACGAACTGTTCTGTTTTGACAGATTCTGCCTTTTATTTCGCATTGCCTCTTTTGCTATGTTGGATGAATTTCTTTGTTCCATTAATGTCCAGTAGCTTTGTGCAATGTCCAGAAGTGTTAAGAATGATTATGTCACCTCTGAACATGTAAATTTTTATTGTGCACTAACCCTCTAATGAGTTTGTTTCGAGTTTGGTGTGGAGGAAGTTTTCAAGGATCAAGAGAGGAGATGATACAATATGATCAAGGAGAGTGAAAAGCTTGGGGATGCCCCGGTGGTTCACCCCTGCATATTTTAAGAAGACTCAAGCGTCTAAGCTTGGGGATGTCTTGCATCGACAACATTATCAGGTTCCTCCCCTGAAACTATATTTTTATTCCATCACATCTTATGTGCTTTGCTTGGAGCGTCGGTTTGTTTTTGTTTTTGTTTGAATAAAATGGATCCTAGCATTCATTGTGTGGGAGAGAGACACACTCCGCTGTTGCATATGGACAATATGTCCTTAGGCTTTACTCATAGTATTCATGGCGAAGGTTGAATCTTCTTCGTTAAATTGTTATATGGTTGGAATCGGAAATGCTACATGTAGTAATTCTAAAATGTCTTGAATAATTTGATACTTGGCAATTGTTGTGCTCATGTTTAAGCTCTTGCATCATATACTTTGCACCTATTAATGAAGAAATACATAGAGCTTGCTAAAATTTGGTTTGCATAATTGGTCTCTCTAAAGTCTAGATAATTTCTAGTATTGAGTTTTGAACAACAAGGAAGACGGTGTAGAGTCTTATAATGTTTACAATATGTCTTTTATGTAAGTTTTGCTGCACCGGTTCATCCTTGTGTTTGTTTCAAATAACTTTGCTAGCCTAAACCTTGTATCGAGAGGAATACTTCTCATGCATCCAAAATCCTTGAGCCAACCACTATGCCATTTGTGTCCACCATACCTACCTACTACATGGTATTTCTCCGCCATTCCAAAGTAAATTGCTTGAGTGCTACCTTTAAAATTTCTATTCTTTACCTTTACAATATATAGCTCATGGGACAAAATAGCTTAAAAACTATCGTGGTGAAGAATATGTACTTATGTGTCTTATTTCTTAGTAAGTTGCTTGTTGAGCGGTAACCATGTTTCAGGGACGCCATCAACTTTTACCTTTGTTGAATATCATGTGAGTTGCTATGCATGTTCGTCTTGTCTGAAGGGGCGGTTTTCACAATCAAATGGTTTGAGTATGCATACTGTTAGAGAAGAACATTGGGCCGCTAACTAAAGCCATGAATCATGGTGGAAGTTTCAGTTTGGACATAAAACCTCAATCTCTTATGAGAATATTAAGTTGTTGAATGCTTAAGCATTAAAAGAGAGTCCATTATCTGTTGTCTATGTTGTCCGGTATGGGTGTCTAAGTTGAGAATGATCAAGCGAGAAATCCAATGCGAACCTTCTCCTTAGACCCTTGTACATGCGGCATAGAGGTACCCCTTTGTGACACTTGGTTGAAACATATGTTATGCAATGATAATCCGTGTTAATCCAAGCTAATTAGGACAAGGTGCGGGCACTATTAGTACACTATGCATGAGGCTTGCAACTTGTAAGATATAATTTACATAACACATATGCTTTATTACTACCGTTGACAAAATTGTTTCTTGTTTTCAAAACCAAAGCTCTAGCACAAATATAGCACCCCGCCTCCTTTCTTTTACTTTTAGTTGAGTGTTCTCCTCCCTCACACATTGTGTGAAACGTGCATTGATTCCTACATATTTGCACTTGTTATATTATTTTACATTGACAATATCCATGAGATATACATGTTATAAGTTGAAAGCAACGCTGAAACTCAATCTTCCTTTGTGTTGCTTCAATACCTTTACTTTGATTTATTGCTTTATGAGTTAACTCTTATGCAAGACTTATTGATGCTTGTCTTGAAAGTACTATTCATGAAAAGTCTTTGCTTTATGATTCATTTGTCATTACCATTGTTTTGATCGATGCATTCATTACATATGCTTACAATAGTATGATCAAGGTTATGATGGCATGTCACCGAAATTATCTTTGTTATCGTTTACCTGCTCGGGAGCACGGGGATGCTGATACGTCTCGACGTATCGATAATTTCTTATGTTCCATGCCACATTATTGATGATATCTACATGTTTTATGCATACGATGTCATATTTATGCATTTTCCGCACTAACCTATTAACGAGATGCCGAAGAGCCGCTTGTTTCTGCTGTTTTTGGTTTCAAATCCTAGTAAGGAAATATTCTCGGAATTGACGAAATCAACGCCCAGGGGCCTATTTTTACACGAAGCTTCCAAAAGACCGAAGAGGAAACGAAGTGGGGCCACGAGGCGACGACACGCTAGGGCGGCGCGGCCTAGCCCCTGGCCGCGCGGCCCTGTTGTGTGGGTCCCTCGTGTGGCCCCTGACCTGCCCTTCCGCCTACATATAGTCTTCGTCGCGAAACCCCGACCGAGAGCCACGGTACGGAAAACCTTCCGAGACGCCGCCGCCGCCAATCCCATCTCGGGATTCAGGAGATCGCCTCCGGAACCCTGCCGGAGAGGGGAATCATCTCCCGGAGGACTCTTCACCGCCATGATCGCCTCCGGAGTGATGAGTGAGTAGTTCACCCCTGGACTATGGGTCCATAGCAGTAGCTAGATGATCGTCTTCTCCTTATGTGCTTCATTGTCGGATCTTGTGAGCTGCCTAACATGATCAAGATCATCTATCTGTAATGCTATATGTTGTGTTTGCCGGGATCCGATGGATAGAGAATATTATGTCATGTTGATTATCAATCTATTACCTATGTGTTGTTTATGATCTTGCATGCTCTCCATTATTAGTAGAGGCTCTGGCCAAGTTTTTACTCTTAACTCCAAGAGGGAGTATTTATGCTCGATAGTGGGTTCATGCCTCCATTAAATCTGGGACAGTGACAGAAAGTTCTAAGGTTGTGGATGTCTGTTGCCGGAGGGATAAAACATTGATGCTATGTCCAAGGATGTAGTTATTGATTACATTACGCACCATACTTAATGCAATTGTCTGTTGTTTGCAACTTAATACGGAAGGGGTTCGGATGATAACCTGAAGGTGGACTTTTTAGGCATAGATGCATGCTGGATAGTCTATGTACTTTGTCGTAATGCCCAATTAAATCTCACTATATTCATCATATCATGTATGTGCATGGTCATGCCCTCTCTATTTGTCAATTGCCCGACTGTAATTTGTTCACCCAACATGTTATTTATCTTATGGGAGAGACACCTCTAGTGAACTGTGGACCCCGGTCCTATTCTTTTACATTGAATACAATCACTGCAATACTTGTTTTTACTGTTCTTCGCAAACAATCATCTTCCACACAATACGGTTAATCCTTTGTTCACGCAAGCCGGTGAGATTGACAACCTCACCGTTACGGGCAAAGTACTTTGGTTGTGTTGTGCAGGTTCCACGTTGGCGCCGGAATCCCGGTGTTGCGCCGCACTACATCCCGCCACCAACAACCTTCAACGTGCTTCTTGACTCCTACTGGTTCGATTAAACCTTGGTTTCTTACTGAGGGAAAACTTGCTACTGTGCGCATCATACCTTCCTCTTGGGGTTCCCAACGAACGTGTGTCTCACGCGCATCAATCATTGCATAGTGTTGAGCTCTCCACCAAGATTAGTTCGAGTGAGAGACCGCGAGCTTGTTTGTTGTGGGTATACTTTATGGGTATATCAACGGCATGGCCTAGATCCGGCAAGCCCGGGTGGCCCATAGTTGGTGGTGAGGCATGTGGCCCATCGGGCGGCCCAGTTGCTGTAGATCATGAAGGATGAAGTCCAGCCCAGGAACGAGAGCCGGATCCAACCGACCTACGAAGGAGGCCGGATCCGTGAAGGCCCATGAAGTATCCGGATCCGCCGTGACCTAGAAGGAAGGCGGATCCTTGACGTACACGGCAAGGCTTTGTACCGTAGTTAGGCAACTTGTATTCCGGCTAGGACTCTCCGTGTAAACCCTAGATCCGAGCGCCTATATAAGCCGGATCCCGGGAGCCCTAGAGGCACAACCACAACTCATTGTAACAACGCGAAAGCGCCCAGATAATTCCAGACAAGCAGCAGTAGGCCTCGTGCAGGTGTTCCGAAGCTGGGTAAATCGCGTACCACCGTCCCGAGAGCACTCCGCCCTATGGCCCCTACTTCTTCTCCCCTCGTGAGGATCCCTCCTCCGACCGTCGATTAGGCAACGGTTGGCGCCCACCGTGGGGCTGTGGCGTGGAGGCGGAACCGGGAGGGTTCCGCCATGGGAAGCTACGACGACACCATCGGTGTGGGGCGCGTCCTTTACGCCGGAATCTGCGATCGTCCCTCCGATGAGTTGGATTCCGGCTAGGACAAACCCCGTCAAGCTCTCCATCGTCCCAATTGGCGGCATACACGTCTTCATCGGGGAAACCGTCGATTCCAACGGAAACCCACTGGTAAGTAACGCAGACGCGACCGCCGCAGAGCTGGACGCTGTCGCGAAGATCCGATCTGAGATGCAGGAGCTTCCCAAGGAAGACTCCGCCTTAGATCTGGAAATTTCAAAGCCCACCCAATCCGCCCGAGCAGAAACAACGGTGGAAGACCAATGCGATCCGCCTGGTCTCCCGTGTTAGAAAAGCAGAGGTGCCACTCGTACACTTCTTGGCCCATACCGCGGAACCGCCCCTCAAGAAGACGGAGCTGGTCCCGAGCAGGTAGAAGCACCGGAACACAACGCGGATCCGGATCTGAGCTTGTCGGAGAGAGCGAAACTCCGGTTGAAGAGTCGATTTTGGGCAATCTGAGCCCAATTTCGGAGATACCCCCTCCATGGAGTCTGATGACTTCGTTCGCAAGATAAGGGAATACGGATACGTGATCAGCCTGAAGTCGACTCCGCCCAGCCTAAGCAGGTTCTCGCAACGATAGCAGCGCAGGGACAAACTGGATCTGAAGAACCAACCAGCCAATCGACCCTCAACCATCCCACCAAGGATCTCCAATGTCTCGGGTGCGACCCCACAGGGATTCTTCCTCGGAGGAAATCCTGTCAGCTGAGGAGATGGTGGCGTGAGCAGTTCTTAACAAACCTATAACCCCGGGCGACGCCGCAGATTTGGAGGCTCTAGAGGCCACCAGACAGGAAATGCTGGCCACAGCCAAGAAGCTCGCTGATACCGAAGCCGCATTAAGGGAAGAAAGGGAACAAGCTGCAGGTCTGGCGGAAACTTTAGACAGACAGGATCGCGAAATTGCTGCTACACTCGAGCAGGTCAAGGGCATGGCGAAAGAATGGGAAGTAAAGATGACCTATGCGCAGGCGGAGGCCGATCGAATCGTTAGAGAAGCAATCCCGCCTCGCAGGATCAACTTCGCCACGCCCGCGAGCACCACCGCTGGAAACCCCAAAGGACAACATGCTAAAAGCTGCGGAACTACTGCAGAAGAAGGACGAAGAGGTTGATATCAACTATCTTCGCACACTCGTCGCTTCAGCAATGCAGCAGCAAAGCAAGGCGGATACTTCGCGCAGGTTGGAATCCAATCCGGATAACTGTATATCTACCGCGCGAAGGACGCCCGCGCGATCGGCGACCCGATGACGAATCACACACCGGATCCTCGGAGCGCAGAAGAAAAGCCAGGGAACACCCAAATCCGATCCGTACCATCAAAGACGCCACCGTCAGATCCAAGAAAGGGAAAGGATGCAATGTACTGGACGGGACAAGTACCGCAACCCCTCTCCTCCGCTCACGGTTACCCGCGACCCCCTCGCCGCCGTAGTCCAGCCGGAAACACCAGGCCCCCAGGGCATGGTGGGATTGTTATCCGCGACAACGTGCTGCCAAGAAACAGAAACAGGGAGCGCTCGCCGGAACCTCGCCGGAACCAGAACAATGTTCGTGAGACCGAGCCCAGGAGGAGTCGGAACGAGGAGCGGGACCCAGAGCCTCGCCGGAGCCGCGACCCGGAGCCTCGCCGGAATGACCAGGGCAGCCAGCGCCACGGCGAAGGCAGCTGGAGCCGGAGCCAGCACCGGGAAGGCCGAGGAGAGTCGAAGGCGGAAGCAAGAAATCGAACCGCCCACCTCGCAGGTCTCCTCACCACCACCTAGCGGTGGCGGCGGAGGTGGAGGCGGAGGCAACGGTCGAAGATCTCGCTCTCGCTCAAAGTCTCCTCACCACGGCTCACGCGACGCACGGGATCGCCTCAACGAATACAGAACCGACTACATTGGTCCGAAGTGCTTTGGCAGGATGATTCGAGAGGAACCAAAGCCAAGGATGAACCTCAAGCTACCCGGAAACCTGAAGCATTATGATGGCACCGAAAGGCCGGATACCTGGATTGAGGATTACTACAATGCAGTAACCTTTGCCGGAGGAACCCCTAACATCGCCTGCCGCATGCTCCAGTTGTACCTTGTAGGTCCAGCCGGATCGGCTCAGCGACCTCGAGAAAAATTCCATCTTTTGCTGGTTCGACCTGAAGAACGCTTTCGAGAAACACTTCAGGGGCACATACAAGAGACCTGCCACAACAAGCGACCTGCAGGCATGTATCCAGAAGAAGGGCGAAACATCGAGGAATTTCCTCACCCGATGGTTGGCATGCGAAACGAGTGCGAGAACGTTGACAACCGCACAGCAATGCACGCCTTCATTGGGGGCTTGCAGCGAGGAGGATTGCTGCGACACAAGCTAACTTGCTTGGTCAATGCAAATCAACGACGTTGGACGACATGATCACCATCGCCAGCGATCACACTGCCGCCGATGACGACGCGGCGGTGATCTCGCAGCCACAGAATCCCCCTGCATCAGCAAAAGAAGAACCGTGACAACGGTAGCAGCAGCAGCCATAAGCGCAAGAACCCTGATGACCAGAAGAGTGGCGGATCCGAGATGATCGCCATTAGGCAACGACATTGTTACTCTTGGAGGGAGACCTCCTAGTTGGCTTGGCGGTTGGTGCTTCGGTGATCTCTTCAAGAAGATTGTGAAGAGGCCCGAGCTTCTCCTTCGTGGAGCTTGTGAAGTGGTTGTGGAGCTTGCCATCTCCGGAGCGGAGGAAAAGCTAACCATAAGGAAAGGGCCATTATCCTTCATGGATGTGGTTCGGAGAATAGGGTGAGCCTTCGTGGCGCGGGGAATCCTTCGTGGGACCTCCACTCCTCCAAACGTGACGTACCTTCTTGCAAAGGAAGGGAACACGGGAATACATCCTCGTCTCCGCGTGCCTCGGTTATTTCTATACCCGAGCTCTCTTTTCTTGTGATAGCCATCGTGCTTGAAGTACATATATCTTGCTATCACTTGTGCTACATATATCTTGTGCCTATCTTGCTTAGCTCTAGTTGCTATTGTTACACTTAGTTGAGCTTAGCATATTTAGGGTTTGTTCTTGTAAACTAAACAATAGTTTAATTCCGCATTCTTACAAGACAAATCCGCAAGAGTTTTTAATTGCCTATTCACCCCCCCCCTCTAGGCGACATCTCGATCTTTCACACTATCTTGTTCTTGGAACATGATATTGCAAAAGCGGTAAATATGAAACTTATTCTCTGTTTATTTGAACAACTGTCGGGTCTAAAAATTAACTTTCATAAGAGTGAGGTATATTGTTTTGGGAGAGCAAAAGAGCAACAAAATGAATACAGAAATATTTTTGGGTGTGAAATTGGAGCTTTACCTTTTAAATACTTGGGGATACCTATTCATTATAGAAGGTTGCTAAATAAGGAATGGAAACCAGCCGATGATCGATTTGAACGCAAATTGGGTTGCTGGGGAGGGAAGTTGCTCTCATATGGAGATCGACTAGTGCTAATTAATTCCATTCTTAGTAGCTTGCCAATGTTCCTTCTATCCTTTTTTTTAATACCCAAAGGGGTGAGAAAAAGACTAGATTTTTATCGATCACGATTTTTTTGGCAAAGTGATAAAAAAAGAGGAAGTATCGCCTAACTAAATGGAATATTATATGTAGACCTAAGGACCAAGGAGGGCTGGGCATTGAGGTTTTAGATATTAAGAATAGATGTTTGATTAGCAAATGGCTATTTAAATTACTCAATGAAGAAGGGGTGTGGCAGGAGCTGTTACACAATAAGTATCTTAATACTAAAACTCTTTCGGAGGTTCAGGTAAATGCAAATGACTCACCCTTTTGGAAGGGTTTAATGAGTGTCAAAAATGATTTTTCCAAACGCGGTTTGTTTGTCATTGGTGATGGACAAAAAACTAGATTTTGGGAAGATACTTGGCTAGGGACACAACCTCTCGCTGACCAGTATGAGTCATTATATAACATTACAAGAAATAAGAATGCTACAGTAGTTGAGGTTATGGGTACTGTACCACTGAATATTAGTTTCAGAAGGACATTATCTCATGACAAATGGACATCTTGGCTAAATTTGCTACAGCGCCTAATTGAGGTGCAATTGTCGGAGGATCCAGACAAATTCATTTGGCGGCTTACTGCAAATGGAGAGTTTTCGGTAAAGTCGATGTATGTTGATTTCATGAAGGACCATACTGTTTTCCTTAAGAAATACATATGGAGGTTAAAGGTTCCACTAAAGATCCGGATTTTTATGTGGTTCTTAAATAAAAAAGTTTTACTTACTAAGGATAATTTAACTAAACGAAATTGGACAGGATCAAAGAAATGTGCTTTTTGTACTGATGAATCCATTGAGCATCTCTTTATTAAGTGCCCTTTTGCAAGATTAATTTGGAGAGTTGTTCATTTTACCTTTAATATTTCACCACCTACGAATATCAAGAACTTATTTGGTAATTGGCTTAATGGGATAGATAAGAAAACAAAAGCTTAAATTCGTGTAGGAGTTTGTGCTTTATTATGGGCAATTTGGAATTGTCGTAATGAGATTGTCTTTAACAGAGCGGAAGGTGTCTTCTTTTTGCAGGTTATTCACAAGGCTACTTACTGGATTCACATGTGGTCGTACCTGCAGCCGGAGGACCAGCGTATACCTATGGAGTCTGGATGCACTCGATTGATGGTGGTCGTTCGGGCTATCTTCAGCCAGGGTGGTTGACAGTGTGATGATAGGATACCGTATACATAGGAGTATCATGTATTCTAAGTTTGTTTCACTCTTTCGCTGGCTTATTTTCATGAGCACCTTATGTGATTGTTGAGGTTGAGCTTGTAAGAATTTTAAGACCTCTAGACTTGAATTTGATCAATAAATGGCTGTGTGCATCTATTTGATGCAGAGGCCGGATGATACCCATTTCAAAAAAAAAAAAAAAAAAACCTACTTATTTTAGCGGTACAGCGAGTTCTACTATGGGCGGAGCACTACTAGCTCACATGACTGGCCCATGAACTAGTCAACACAGCAGACGAGCAACGAGGCGACTGGCGAGGAATGGAACGAGCGAACACTTCGTGACACCGCTCTACCCAGTCCACACTGCCGGTATCGCTGCTCGTTGCGGCCGGCCGTGCGCCGGCGTGCCGCCCCCCTGGTCCCCGTTCCCCCACGTCGCGCCGTCCTTCTCCGCCGCGCCCCTTTAAGCTGCAGCCGAGCTGCTGCCGTGCTGCTTCGGCCACGGCCGGCCCCTCCTCCTCCGTGCAGTGCTCCACCTCCGCACGAGCGAGGTCGGAGCGTTCCGCTACGCTGCTTTCTTGCGCGCCTGCGCCTCCTCCGTCTGCGCGACGCGAGCGTCTGTTCCCCGGTTCGGCTGCGCTCTCCGCCTCCCCTCCCCTTCTATCCTGCCCCAGCAGCCAGGAAAGCCCAATGGATAGGTAATGTCTATTCCTCTCTAGCTGACTGTCCAATTGAATTGATTCATTGATTTAACGAGTTTGCCATCAAATTCATGTTAGCCATTGATTTGTTACTACCTCTGTCCATAGAATACATCCAAATTTTGACAAATCTAAGACATCCGAAGGAGGGAGTACTTTGTATGCCCGTGCTACCATTTCTATTTTTTTTTTTTTTTGTCATCTCTTACGCACTCTGTTGGATCATTAACAGTTGAGTTGAAATTATAAGTTCATCTTTGCAATTGACATGAATTTTTTTCGGAGTAGTTTATAAGCTCTATTTTTTTTGGGCTTTGATTGCTCCAATCCTGGATCCGCCACTGATTGTGCCTATCTTTCAAAATTATTAACAGTTCGACGGCCATGACTCCGGAGCCTGCTCCACGTGCTAATCGCAGTGGGAGTAAGAAGCGGGACAGTACCATGGATAGTGGTTATCCACCAAGTAGATCTCCCAAGTCCAGGAGGGTATAAATGCTGGAACCCCCACCATCAACAGGATAATTTATTCAGTTCACGTTGTATTTCAATCAAACTCATTTTAACCCACCTCATACGCTGTAGATCGATTGCAGATGTGCACCTCACCTGATTTTGCCAATCATGAAGCTTATCGTTGAAAATGATGAGCAGAAGGGCTACGTCAGAGAAATTGGGTTTGGGAGCTTCTTGTCCATGGGAGAGCTTGAGATGAATAAGGCTCTTAACCTCTGGTTGATTGATAAGTTTAATTGTGACACCGAGGCTCTTGATTTTGAAGGTGGCATATCGATTCCGGTAAGGCCACTTGTGAAGAGTATTCTTGGAATCCCTTCAGGCCCTATCCAAGTTGTAGAGGGTCTAGATGTTGATGACGCTCTCCATGCTCAGTATACTTGTAATAACAGGAGAGGGAAGGCTGCCAAGGAGGTGGCGGATGAAATGTGCAGCATAACTGACAAGGAACCGTTCTGCATAGCGTTCATGATGGCGATACTCGGAATTTATCTAGCACCAAATACATGTCTGACCGTCAACAGGGCCTTACTTGGAGCTGTTCAGCAGGTTGATAAACTCAAAGAGATGGACTGGTGCAATTTCGTTGCTACCTACCTCTTCAAAGGAATCAAGGAATTCAAAGAATCAAACTCAACTAATGTTACTATAAAGGGTTGTGTCCACATACTGAGCGTAAGAATCATTCTAACCACGCTTCTGGACTTTAATTATTATGCAGTCTAACAGATTGTTGGAATGTCTGACTTTGATTGTTTATCCATAGATTTATTTCAATTCTTGTTATCGTGCAGGTCATATTCATCGATTTTGTGAAACATGCTGCATTTGAAGTACCAGCTGGTTTTCCACGCTTGGGTGTTATCACTAAAGAACATATCAAATGGGTTGTCTCACATCCCTTCACTAGCTTGATGGTAATGCCTGGTGTTCTAAATTCTTTAAGCAATTTGTAATATACTATTGCTTTGAAATAAGAGTCCAATTCTTATAAATTATTATGTGAACATATGCCTTGTTTAAAAATAATATAGCGCTCTACATGCATTAACATTCTTGTAAGTTGTAACACACATGCATCCATTTAACAATGCAATGACTTCTTCAACTTGCTGATCTTACATTTGTTTGCCAAACTAATGTCCGCTAGTTTATCACTTGTATGAAATTACATTTGAGGGTATATTTCAGAAGTATTCTTATTTTCCTTAAGTTGCATATAATGTTGCTAAAATTAACTTGATGTGTGATGTGATTCAAATAGGTACGTTATCCAGAAGAGTCAGTCTATGCTGCCATGTTTGATAACATGTCAAATTATTACATTACCGAAGATGGAAAATGTGTTGATTCTGAAACAAATTCTGATGCACTGTCCAATACGTCTGCAACCACCAACACCAATAAGAATGACAACAAGCTTCGGGTTTTAGCAGAGCTTGTCACTGTCATGCTTCCGAAGCCTGCTCCATGTGATAATCCCAGTGGGAGGAAGAAGCAGAACAATGCCATGGATACTGGTAATCAACCAATTAGATCTGCCAAGTCCAGGACGGTATAATGCTGGAATCTCCACTATCGATTGGATAATTTATTCTGTTCACGTTGTATTTTAATCGAACTCATTGTAATCCACCTATACCTTGTAGACCAAAAACGTCTTTAACAAATGTTCACCTCAGCTCCTTCCGCCAATTATGAAGCTTATTACTGAGAATGCTGAGCAGAAAGGTTATGTCGGAGAAATTGGGTTTGGGAGCTTCTTGTCCATGGCAGAATTTGAGATGAATAAGGCTCTTACCCTATGGTTGGTTGATAAGTTTAATTGTGACACTGAGGCTCTTGAGTTTGAAGGTGGCATATCGATTCTGGTAAGGCCACTTGTGAAGAGTGTCCTTGGAATCCCTTCAGGCCCTATCCAAGTTGTAAAAGGTCTAGATATTGACGACTCTCTAAAGGATGAATATACTTATAATGGTAGACCGAAGAATGCGAAGGAGGTGGCGGAGGAAATGTGCAGCATAACTGGCAAAGAACCGTTCTGTATAGCATTCATGATGGCGATGCTCGGAATTTATCTAGCACCGAGCACATCCGTGGGTGTCAACTGGAAGTTACTAGGAGCTGTTAGACAGGTTGATAAACTGAAAGAGATGGATTGGTGCAATTTTGTTGCTACTTACCTCTTCAAAGGAATCAAGAAATTCAAAGAATCCAACGCAACTTTTGTTTATATAAAGGGTTGTGTCCACATACTGAGTGTAAGAATCATTCTCACCACACTTCTCGAAATTAATTATTATTTGGTCTACAAATTGTTGGAATGTACTGATTTAGCTTGTTTATCCATAAATTTATTTCAATTCTTGTCATTGCAATGCAGGTCATATTCATCGACTTTGTGAAACATGCTGCGTTTGAAGTACCAGTTGGTTTTCCACGCTTGGGTGTTGTCACTACAAAACATATCAAATGGGTCGTTTCACATCCCTTCACTAGCTTGATGGTAATGACTCGTGCACTAAATTCTTGAAGCAATTATACTATTGCTTTGGAAATACAGTTGCAAACACTATTCATTATTATGTGAAACATATGCCTTGTTTTAAAATGATAGTGTGCTCTATAGGCATTAACAATCTTGTAAGTTGTAACATATCCATTGAGCAGTGCAACGACTTCTCCACCTTGCTGGTCTAACATTTATTTGCCAAACTGTGAAATTACGTATGAGTGGAATATTTGAGAAGTATTCTTATTTTTCGTAAGTTGCACATAATGTTGCTACAATTAACTTATGTGTGTTGTCATTTAAATAGGTACGTCGTCCAGAAGAGTCAATCTATGCTGCCGTGCTTGATAACTGGCCAAAAGATAACATTGTTGAAGATGGAAAATGTGTTACAAATACTGATGCTTTGTCTGATACGCTTGGTACCACCGACTCCGATCAGAATAATAACAGGCATCCTGTTTCGGCAGAGCTTGGCACGTTACCTGTATCAGAAGGTACGAACCAGAAACTCACTGCTTAACATTATCTGTTGTCAGGTTATATCAGATTCTGCACAAGAGTTTTCATCCTTCAGTTAACATTTACCTGTCCTGATCCATATGTACGTAACATTTGTATATGCTTTATTTTGTTATTCTTGTACAACTCTACTTTCAGAAGCTCATTTAATGGATGTATACATGGAAAAGACATGATAAACGAACTTTTCTTTTATATGTTACTTCTGTATTCTTGCCGATAAGTCTTCTACCACCGACACTGATCAGAATAACAACAAGCATCCTGTTTCAGCTGAGCTTGGCCCTCCCGTCACAAGTCCTAATACAAGAAGCTGGGCCATTGTTGAATATGTAGAAGTTGGCACATCACCTCAATCAGCAGGTACGAACCAGACGTTCACTGCTTATAATATTATCTACAGTCACGTTATAACAGATTTTGCACAAGATTTTTCATCCTATAGTTAACATTACCTGTCCTGATCGATACGTAACATGCTATAAACTGAGTATTCTTGTATCTTTTATATGGTTTATTCTTGTACAACTCTACAGTCTACATTCAGATGCTAATTATTGGATGGTAAGTATATGACAATGAAATGAAAAGAAAACCTTTCATCTCGTACGCTTCTTTTATATTTTTGTGTATATGTACGATAAAACTCTACCTTGCAATCGTGTAACACTTGCACAATTGCAGCTCCCGGTTCCTTCGCAGAACACATAATGTTTCCAACAAGTTGCGAGCAACTGCAGTCTTCTAGGCCTTCTTCTGAACTGTGTTCTGCACAAGTTTGTTGATACTTCACATTTGTTGCCACATTCTATGAATTTTTCTGGAGAAATATCTGATGTGTTGCTAATTCCATTATAACTTCACAGATCCATGTTTCTCCAGACAACCCCAAGGGGATGAACAGGGGTTCCACATCGCCGGTGGAGAATGCTGCTGATCGTAGCACCAAGAAGGCGAGTGTGGATAAGCCCAGCAGTGGCCAAGCTAAGCGAGCCGGAAGGGTTGCAGCTCTGGACATGAGTTTGCTCAATTGCACCCTCTGCTGCATCCCTTGCAAGCCTCCTGTTTTCCAGGTTGTCATTCTCCAACATCTTCCATTCCCCTGAACTCCTGAAGTCTGAGGAAGGCAATTATTGATACAAATGTGTTGCTTTGGACGTAATTTTTTGTGACAGTGCAATGGCAGGCATTTAGCCTGCGGCAGATGCCTTGCCGAGCTCCCCGGCGAGCAGTGCCAGATGTGCCAGCAGGGTGGTGGCTTCAGCCCATGCCCCATTATGGATGACATTGTCTCGTTGGCCATGGTTGAATGTTCCCATGACGGTTGCAAGAGCTCTGTCCCCTACCATGAGCTTGATGGCCATGAGAGTACGTGCCCCCATGCGCCCTGTTACTGCTATTGCCCGGAGCCCGGCTGTGGCTTTGTTGGCCCGCCGGAACTGCTCCTCTGCCACGTCGCCGCCCTGCACTCGGTGCCGGTGCACACGGTCGATTATGGCAAAGTGCACCGGCTTCGGGTGTTGGAGCGGCGATTCATGCTCCATGGGGAAGGGGACGACAGCGCGTTCCTCCTTGCCGTGGGCGCGCTCGGCGCAGCCATGGTCGTGTCGGCGGTGTGTATCAGGGCAGGTGCGTTGCGGCAGCCACGGTACATGGTCAAGCTTTGGGCAAATGGTCCGCCACCGCCGAGCAGCGCGGCGGGCAGAATCGAGTGGGAGTTGGAGGTAGTGACGAGCAGTACCAGGCCCGGCGAGGTCGTGGTGATGGAGCTGCCGTCATTCTTGACAGTGCCGCCTGCGTATCTGGTTGGATCAGGGGTGTCCAAGGCAGTGATTCTCGACATTCGCATTGACAAGATGTGATCGATCAGCTGTTAATTTTAATAATCCTAATTGTGATGTCTAACTGCTTACCGAAGACTTATTTTGCATGGTAGTGCTAAGACATGCAAGGTTCCAAGCATTTCATTGTATTTGTTGCATTAGTGCATGTTTCACGGTCGTCAGCTAAAGGGGGGGCACGTTTTGTACTTCCACCCCTGCATATGTGAGTCGATGAGAGATTTCCATAAAAGAGATGTATTTAGTTAAAGTCAAACCACCAGAATCATAACTTTGGAAGGTTTTGATGGATATTAGAGTTTTGATCTTTTAAGTCACATGTGAAGAGTCAGCTACAATTCTAAGGGGACAAGTGGCCAGATGAAGCCTATCTCTGTGCTACTCACGATCATAGTTACCATGTGTTCTACGATTGGTCAAATACAAAGGATAAAACATCTACATCTACAATATAAACCCAATATTTATTTGAATCATCATGAAATAGGTTTTCATGTTATATGTATTTTGTATTAAATAAGTCTATATATGTCATATTTAAACATATTTTTGGTTATAAAATTTGACTTTGATAAAACCAGAACTCATGGTAATTGTGAATGGAGGGATGGAGGGATGGAGAGGGTACAACTTCAACAAATTGTTTAGGTAAGCACTTCCTATCGTAGTCCGATTCTAAGGTCATCTCCAATGGAAAGGAGCAAAACGGACCGTCGGTCTGTTTTAGTTTGTGATGGTCGCGTGGGTGGATAGAAACGAACAGTTGTCTGTTTTAGGATGGTCTGTGTCTCCAATAGTGTCTCTAGCTATAACGTTTTCTACACCATTGGCACTAAGGATATTAGCGCCTTAAAAGCTCGACCGTTAAATAGCGAGTTATAGCGGTGATTTAGCAGCACTATAGCTCTTTTTCAGTTTGCTACCGCTAAATGCCTTATCCCACTATTTAAATTTTGGTTCTTCTCCAGAACGTCGTTGCAAGGATGAGGTCCTGATGCAGGATTAGTACTTCCCGCAGTACAAGCAATGCAAGGACGCATGATTAGTGCCCCTGCTCCCGGGTTACAAGGGAAGGCAATATCCAGGCATGCACCGCATGTCCAACGGCCACAACTGCGAGCACCAGATGTTGGCTATATGGTACTACATGATGGTAGCGTTTATACATTTCATGGGAACAAATTGTAATTATACTAGAAGCACAATTTCTTGTTGACGGAACCATGTTGTTACCAGATTGGAAACAAATAATTTTTTTTAGATTCCCTATACGAGGAAACAATGTCTAGTTGGGCTAGAAACAAAATATGGCTACACTGGATACCAATAAATGTTACTCCATGGAAACTTTTTTTTTTTTTTTGGAAAAACAAAAGAAGCACAGTACAATATCATTGGAAACCATATTTACAATGGAAACACTTTATTCCAAGGAGACAGTTTTAGTTGCATAGGAAGCAAATTCTCTTATGGATCGAAACACGGTTTTGCTTCTTTGGAAACAAAATGAATAGTGAAAACCAGATTTTTGTTCGATAAAAAAAAAATACTCCCTCTAGCCGCTAATACTTGTCACGGACTTAGGCAAAATATAGGATAAAATATGTTAGATTCATCACAGACGATTGTGTCAAAGCCTCCACACTACCACACCTTACTCACTCGATCTGTCCTAATGATCCATACAGCTTCTTTTTTTTTCCCACTGCTCAAGCTCACTTCAACCTTACGGCAAACTTCAGATGACATTGAGGCGAATTTATCGAACACTCTACTATTCCTCTCCAGCCACAAGCACCGAGCCACTAACACAACCAGAGTGGTGAACTCTTTACACCATCTTTTAGGAATGGCATCCGGCAAAGTACTCCACCATTCTGCAATCATCGTGTCGGCTACAGGAGTGAAACGATGCAGCCTAAAGGGTAGCAAGATGGAGTACCAAACCTGGCGGGAGAAAGAGCATTGCTGCGTTAGTTGATTTGCAGTCTCCTCTTGGCAGCAGAGAGGACGCTCCGAGGGGTGCTGCAATCCTCCAATCTATCCGCATTCCACACAGCCTGTTTCAAATCGCAAACCACAGGTGCAGCTTACACAGTAAAAGGTGAAGCAATCAATTCTTTGTATTATGGAGCAATATTAAGCTGAAACGAAAATAAATGAAAGCAATCTGTGTGATGCAGCAAAAGTCCCATAAGAAGATGCGGGAGGCAGCGGCGCTGGACGAAAGATAGGCAAAGATAGGGCTGGTGGCGGCTCACTCCGGGAGATGAGAGAGGAGGCATGGGAGAGGGGCAGAGAGTGGGTTCCTCAGCAGGCGGGTCATCAACCAGCATTACAATGCAAAAAAAGACTGCTGTAAGCAGTTACACATCACAGTTAGGATGATCAGAACACACACAAATTCCTCATCGACCATTCTGGCTACTTCGAACCAAAGTACTACTTGGAACTGAACTGATCGATCATATCCTGTCAATGCGAATGTCGAGAGTCACCGCCTTGGACGCCCCTAACCAACCCAGATACCCAGGCGGCACTGTCAAGAAAGACGGCAGCTCCTCCACCACGACCTCGCCGGGCCTGGTGCTGCTCGTCACCGCCTCCATCTTCCACTTGATTCTGCCCGCCGCTCTGCTCGGCAGTGCCGGACCGTTCACCCAAAGCTTGACCGCGTACGATGGTGATGCACCTGCCCTGATGCACACCGCCGACACGACCATGGCTGCCCCGAGCGCGCCCACCACGAGGAGGAACACACTGTCATCCCCTTCCCCCCAGAGCAGGAATCGTGGCTTCGACACCAGGAGCCGGTGCACTTTGCCATAGTTGACCGTGTGCACCGGCATGGAGTGCAGGGCAGCAAGGTGGTCGAGGAGCACCTGTGGGGGGCCAATGAAACCACAGCCAGCCTCCGTGCAATAGCAGGGGGCGTGGGAACACGCGCTCTCATGGTCGTCAAGCTCGTGGTAGGGGACAGAGCTCTTGCAGCCGTCATGGGAACATTCTACCATGGCCGACGAGACGATGTCATCCATAATGGGGCACGGGCTGAAGCCACTGCCGTGCTCGCACATCTGGCATTGCTCGCCAGGGAGCTCGGCGACGCATATGCCGCAAGCTAAATGCCTGCCAATGCACTGTTGCAATAAAAAAAAAAGCACAAAGCAAAACATATGTATCAATAACTGCCTTCCCTCTGACTTCAGCAGTTCAGGGGAATGGAATATGTTGAAGAATGACACCTGGAAAACAGGACGCTTTAAAGGGCAGGAGCAGACAGTGCAATTGAGCACACTTAAGTCCACAGCTGCAACTCCTTGGGCTCGCTTAGCTTGGCCACTGCTGGGCCGATCCACACTCGCCTTCTTGGCGCTCCAATCGCCTGCATCCTCCATCGGCGATGTGGAACCCCTGTTCACCCCCTTGGGGTTATCGGGAGAAACATGCATCTGTGAAGTTATAATGGAATTAGCAACACAGCAGATATTTCTTCAGCAAAATTCATAGAATGTGGCAACAAATGTGAAGCATCAACAAACTTGTGCAGAACACGGTTCAGAAGAAGGCCTAGAAGACTGCAGTTGTCCGCCACTTGTTGGCGAAATTATTTGCTCTGCGAAGGGACCGGGAGCTGCAATTGTGGAAGTGTTATGCAAAGTAGAGTTTTATCTAAAATATACACAAAAATATAAAAGCAACGTACGAGATGAAAGGTTTTTTTCATTTCATTGCCATGTACTTACCATCCATTATAAGCATCTGAATGTAGAGGTGTACAAGAATAACAAAGTAAAGCATATACAAAGACACAAGAATACTCAGTTTATAGCATGTTACGTGCATATCGATCAGAACAGTTAATGTTAATTAAAGGATGAAAAATCTTGTGCAAAATCTGTTATAACATGACTATAGATAATATCATAAGTAGTGAATGTCTGGTTCGTAACTGCTGATCGAGGTGATGTGCCAACCTCTACATATTCAACAATGGCCCCGCTTGTTGTATTATGACTTGTGACGGTAGGGCCAAGCACTGCTGAAACGGTATGCTTATTATTATTATTCTGATCAGTGTCGGTGGTAGCAGACTTATCGGCAAAAATACAAAAGCAACATACAAAAGAAAAGTTTTTTTTATTTCTTTGCCATGTACTTTACATCCATTGATTGAGCTTCTGAAAGTAGAGTTGTATGAGAATAACAAAATAAAGCATACACAAAGACACAAGAATACTCAGTTTACAGAATGTTATGTACATATGGATCAGGACAGGTAAATGTTAATTGAACGATGCAAACTCTTGTGCATAACCTGTTATAACCTGGCAACAGATAATATTATAAGCAGTGAGTTTCTGGTTCATACCTGCTGATATAGGTAACGTGCCAACCTCTGCCGAAACAGGATGCCTGTTTTTATTCTGATCAGAGTTACTGGTACCAAACGTATCAGACAAAGCATCAGTATTTGTAAAACATTTTCCATCTTCGACAATGTTATCTTTTGGCCAGTTATCAAGAACGGCAGCATAGATTGACTCTTCTGAACGACGTAACTATTTGAATCACAACACAAATAAAGTTAATTGTAGTAACATTATGTGCAACTTAAGGAAAATAAGAATACTTCTGGAAAATTCCAATTAAATGTAATTTCATAGAAGTAATAAACTTGAACGGACATTAGTTTGGCAAATAAATGTTAGACCAGCAAGGTGGAGAACTCATTGCATTGTTCAATGGACGCATGTGTGTTATAACCTACAGGACTGTTAATGCCTGTAGAGCATGGCAATATTTTAATTCAAGGCATATGTTCACATAATAATGAATAGGGTTTGCATTCGTATTTTACAGATTGCTTAAAGAAGTTAGTGCACAAGTCATTACCATCAGGCTAGTGAAGGGATGTGAAACAACCCATTTGATATGTTCTGTAGTGACAAAACCCAAGCGTGGAAAACCAACTGGTACTTCAAATGCATCATGTTTCACGAAATCAATGAATATGACCTGCGTAGTGATGACAAGAATTGAAATAAATTTATGTATAAACAAGGTTAAGAGCCTTGTGCTCTACCACATTCCAACAATTTGTTAGACCAAATAATAATTAATTTCGAGAAGTGTTGTCAGAATGATTCTTACGCTCAGTATGTGGACACAACCCTTTATAGAAACAAAAGTTGCCTTGGATTTTTTGAATTTCTTGATTCCTTTGAAGAGGTAGGTAGCAACAAAATTGCACCAATCCATCTCTTTGAGTTTATCAACCTGTCTAACAGCTCCGAGTAACTTTCTGTTGACACCCACGGACGTGCTTGGTGCTAGATAAATTCCGAGTATCCCCATCATGAATGCTATACAGAACGGTTCTTTGTCAGTTATGCTGCACATTCCATTCGCCACCTCCCACGCGTTCTTCACTTTGCCATTACAAGTATACTCATCCATTAGAGCATTGTCAATATATAGACCCTCTACAACTTGGATAGGGCCTGAAGGGATTCCAAGGACACTCTTCACAAGTGGCCTTACCGGAATCGATATGCCACCTTCGAACTCAAGAGCCTCAGTATCACAATTAAACTTATCAACTAACCATAGGGTAAGAGCCCTATTCATCTTAAATTCTGCCATGGACAAGAAGCTCCCAAACCCAATTTCTTCGACATAACCTTTCTGCTCAACATTCTCAGTGATAAGCTTCATTATTGGTGGAAGGAGCTGAGGTGAACATTTGTAAATGATGATTTCGGCCTACAAGGTAAGAGGTGGATTAAAATGAGTTTGATTTAAATACAACTTGAAGTGTCCAATCAAGGGACGGGATTCCAGCATTATACCGTCCTGGACTTGGCAGATCTAATTGGTCGATTACCAGTATCCATGACATTGTGCCCCTTTTTCCTCTCACTGGGATTATCACACGGAACAGGCTTCACAGGCATGACAGTGCCAAGCTCTCCTGAAACGCGATGTTTGTTGTTATTCTGATTGGTGTCGGTGGTTGCAGGCATATCAGTTAGAGCATCAGAATTTGTTTCAGAATCAACACATTTTCCATCTTTGACAATGTTATCTTTTGCAATGCTATCAAGCACGGCAGCATAGACTGACTCTTCCGGATGACGTACCTACTTGAATCACAACATGCATAAGGTTAATTGTAGCTACATTATATGCACCTTAAGGAACATAAGAGTACTTTTCAAATATTCCGCTCAAATGTAATTTCTTAGAAGTAATAAACTTGACCGGACATTAGTTTGGCAAAGAAATGTTAGATCAGCAAGTTAGACAAGTCATTGCATTGTTAAATGAATGCATGTGTGTTACAACTTACAACTATCAATGCCTATAGAGCACCCTATTATTTTAAAATAAGGCATATGTTCACATAATAATTTGTAGGAATTGCAATCAAATTTTCAAAGGAATAGTATATTCCAGATTGCTTAAAGAATTTAGTGGACGAGACATTACCATCAAGCTAGTGAAGGGATGTGAGACAACCCATTTGATATGTTTTTTAGTGACAACACCCAAGCGCGGAAAACCACCTGGTACTTCAAATGCAGCATCTTTCACAAAGTCGATGAATATGACCTGCATTGCGAAATTGCAATAAATTTATCGATAAACAAGCTAAGACAGAACATTCCAACAATTTGCTAGACCACATAATAACTCAATTGCAGAAGTGTGGTCAGAATGATTCTTACGCTCAGTATGTGGACACAGCCCTTTATAGTAACACAAGTTGTGTTGGATTCTTTGAACTCCTTGATTCCCTTGAAGAGGTAGGTAGCAACGAAGTTGCACCAGTCCATCTCTTTGAGTTTATTAACCTGCTTAACAGTTCCCAGAAAAGCCCTGTTGACGGTCTGAGATGTATTTGGTGCTAGATAAATCCCGAGCATCGCCATCATGAATGCTATACAGAAAGGTTCCTTGTCAGTTATGCTGGGCATTTCATTTGCCACATCCTTGGCATACTTTGCTCTGGTATTTACAGTATACTGGTCCTTTAGAGCGTCGTCAACGTCTAGACCCTCTACAACTTGGATAGGGCCCGAAGGGATTCCAAGGACACTCTTCACAAGTGGCCTTACCGGAATCGATATGCCGCCTCCAAACTCAAGAGCCTCACTGTCACAGTTGAACTTATCGACCAACCACAGGTTAAGAGCCTTGTTCATCTCAAGTTCTCCCATGGACAAGAAGCTCTCAAACCCAATTTCTCTGACATAACCTTTCTGCTCATCATTTTCAGCGATAAGCTTCATGATTGGCAAGATGAGGTGAGGCGAACATCTGCAATCGATCTACAGCGTATGAGGTGGATTAAAATGAGTCTGATAGAAATACAACATGAACTGAATAATAAATTATCCTATTGATGGTGGGGATTCCGGAATTATACCCTCCTGGACTTGGCAGATCTACTTGGTCCATAATCAATATCCATGGTACTATCCCGCTTCCTGCTCCCACTGTGATCAGCACACAGAGGAGCAGGCTCCGGAGGCATGACCGTCAAACTGTTAATCTTGAAAGATAGACACAATTAGTGGCGGGTCCAGGATTGGAGCAACAAAAGCCAAAAAAAAATTAGAGCTTTATACACTACTCCGGAGAGAACTCGTGTCAAAGCATACAGAAATGGTTTGCTTGCAAAGATGATTCAATTTGACTGTTAATGATCCTACAGAGTGCATAAAAGATGACAAAAATATATAGAAATGGTAGCACGGGGATACAAAGATAGTAATAAATCAATGGATAACATGAATTCGGTGAAAAATTCGTTAAATCGATGAATCAATTCAATTTGACAGTCGGTTTGAGATGAATAGGCATTACCCAGCCACTCGGGCTTTCCTGGCTGCTGGGGCAGGATAGAAGGGGAGGCGGAGCAGCCGAACCGGGGAACAGGGGAACAGAAGCTCGCGGTCGCGGAGACGGAGGCGGCGCGGGGCGAGCCGACCTCGGTCGTGCGGAGGTGGAGCAGTGCACGGAGGAGGCGGGGCGGGCCGACGCAGCACGGCAGCAGCTCAACAGCTTAACGGGGAGCGGCGGAGAAGAACGGCGCGTGGCCTCCAAAGGCGGGCCGGCGCAGAACCGGCGGCAGCACAACAAAGTAACGGCGTGCGGCGGAGAAGGACGGCGCGACGTAGGGGAACGGGGACCAGTGGGGCGGCACGCCGGCGACGGTGGCGCGGCGCCGCGCACGTCCAGCCGCAACGAGCAGCGACACAGGCAGTGGGGACTCGGGCTCGCTCGATCTCAAAAAAAAAAAAAGTAGGGTTCGCTCGATCTTCAAAAAAAAAAGGGTTCGCTCGTTCGATTCCTCGCCTGGTCGTTCGTGTGGGCCGCTCTAGACAAAGCCCAATAAAATGTCTTTTGCGTTAGCTTCGTGCGTTCTTTTGCCCCGCCCACTGTCTTTTGCACGTGTTGGAAAAATGTTCTAAACCACACGAGCTGGGCAGGAGAAAACGACAAAAAAAAACATCACATTTAGGGCTTCTTTGCGGCTAGATGACACATGACCATCGATTTTGGGACTGGTCTATGACAATGAGCACTAATTGCTCGTGTTCAACATTTTAACAAGTATTCTGACGATAGAGGCCCACATGACAGTGCCACGTGGCCACGCAAGACGGAGGGGAACATACGACCGTTAGGGCTCGATCGGGACAAAGGGTTAGGTTGAGTCATTGCCGGTGTGTGTTAGTCGCGCTCACTCCACTCCCCTCGCTCTCTTCTTCTCTATTGCCGCCGCACCGCAGTAGAAGCTCAGTGAACGCGCGCCGCCACCCGAGATCTCCTTCCGCCATGGTTTCGTGGGGCAATGGGGAAGAGTCTTCTACCGATTTAAGCTCGGATGCCAGCTCGGTGAGTGATTTTCATCTCTCATATCTAGGGCTAGGGTAATATAATTTGGGAATTCAATACTTGTGTTAGATCTGGTCTTAGATTTGGCATTTTCTCGATTTTAGGCCATCAATACCCTGTACGACTCCGACTTTACCGGGTTAGATGATGCACCTGAACCTACTCGTTGTAAGCATCGTGTTGTGGCTGGCAAGTATGTTGCTTTCGAAGGATGGTGCACAGGTAGGAGGTCCTTAGGATGTTCTGTGCAGGTTTGTGACTTGCACTAAGTTGAATAGTTGATGTAATTATTGTTTTATATATGCAGTGAGTAATAGAAATAATTATGATCAATGTGCAGGAAGGAGGTAAGTGTGGCTATGTTAAATGGGTGGATCCAGCGTGGCCAGAACCATTGCAGAAAGCAATTGGCAAACTCTGGACAGAATCACTAGAGCTCTTGAGTTCATGGCGAGGAAGTTTGAGTTCTCTGATGAGAAGGTAGAAGCTACACAACATTATAGCTAGTGTTCAGGATGACCTGAAGATTGCATTGGAGGAGAAGCAAGTCACACTTGCTCTGGAAGCAAAGGCAGAACAAGCTCTTCTTGAGGCTAGGAAAGAACTGAAGCAGAAGAAGATCACAGAAGACTGCCATTCAAACATGAACACAGTTCTGAGAATTAATGCGGAGAAGGAGAGAGACAAGTTAAATGATGACAAGAGAAAGTTAGAGTACATTGTTCCAGAATTGCTTACCCAGAAGCATCAGTCTATGGCAAGCTTAGGAAGATCAAACAACTTTGTGAGGAGTAGTAATGTAGGTGGTGTGCACTAGAGATCTCTATGCACTATTATTTGTAATAGCTAGTGTGCCTAGTTGGTCTTAAGATTTACCATACAATTTATCTGACTTCTTGATCTTAACTGGTGACACAATAATGTCTTGCTTGCTCTTATCCCTCATCACAGTTAACACCAACTTCTTAGACCTCTCATACTTCCTTACCATCTCTTCAACCTTCAAATTTTTGTCGACTATTTCTAGCACATGCAGTCCCTCCCGTTCATCATTTACATAATACATAGAATCACATAGACCATATCCTTCCTTCTCCATCAGTTCCAACAAATTCAGAAACCTCATATCAGACCGATGCATGCTACGTTGCACAAACCTGGCACCATAAAATTGTATGTACAGCTCCCACATTTCGGAATTTTGTCTAATTTGAGAATATAGCAACTATTCAATTCATGTGTGCGACGGTATTTTAATAAACAAACACTTTGCTACCCTACACTTCATCCTAAATCGACAGAAACCATGGATTATAATTCCCCCAAATTGAGTAACCAAGAGAGAGAGAGAGACAGAGAGATAGAGGGGAGAGGATTCTTACCCGCCGTCGGAAACGTACGTAATGGTTGAGCGGGTCATCCTAGTTGCCCTGACTCACCGTAGCCAGCTGCGACGATGCTTGGGGACACCCCGCCTCCTTCTCCGCCTCCAATGACATCTCAATCGACTCGTGCTCTAAATCGACACAACCCATGCTCGCATCCGTACCAAAATTATGATGTCAGAATCGATGACCGTCGCCACCTCCATTACGACCACCGCTGCCCGACGACCCGCCTCCACCTCCTGACGCCATTGTTTCTTCGCGAAAGGTTAACTGTCTGCGAGTGGAGAGTAGACTGAGTCAACCCCTTTGTCCCGACCGAGCCCTAACGACCGTTTGTTCCCCTCCGTCTCACATGGCCACGTGCGGTGACCCAGCATACCACTGCATGTTGTAGTATACAAGTCGTTGATATGATCTTTGTGAAGGGACTTCTTCACAATTTGCCATATCCCTCAGAGTGGTACAACAGAAACATTGCAGGTCATAACACTCCATACTTTATTACAAACATTGTCTTAACAAGTTGGTATTCTCACAGGTCCTATGAGAACACCCTAAGATACTACTAAGGTATGATTACAACTCATACTATAGATGAAAGAGCTCAACAGCTTATTTAGGTAAGCTCTACGCTGCTCGGCTCTATGATGCTAGGTATATCACTACTCCTCCACCTCCGTGTCATCGATCCGTAGACTATCCCATAGTCTACGCCTTCCACTCCGCCGGTAAGATCGGGTTCTTCGTAGACCAGCTCGTAACTTCCTTCTGGTGCTCCATCGTTGATAGCCTCCACTTCCGGATCACAGTCTAGCAAGGGTGTCGAAAGAAAGTGAGTACAGAGGTACTCAGCAAGTTCTAAAAGAATAAAAGGTGTTTGATGCACTAGCTACGACCATTGATCAGGAAATCGCAGGTCAATGCATGTTTTGAAAACATTTCTTCAAAAGGTTGCTTTTATTATGAAAACTATGCCCGTCAGTCTTCACAGGTTGACTAGAACTTCACGGAGTTCCTTTCTGCCGTCATAGCCCTTCCGAACAGGAGACAGCCACAATTTGATACACTCTGAGAGGTGCGTTACTTTTCCCACAAGAGATCTCACCCTTTTTGCCATCCGCAGGGACTTGCCCCCGTTCACACTTCCTTTGGTGTGAGGCAGGTATAAAGATCCAAGCCCACACCGCCTTCTCCGCGACTGCAAACCCACCCTTTTGTCCAACCGTACACCTCCAGTAGACTTCCCCCGATAATACGGCTTTACTCATGGTGTACTCCGGACAATCCTTCATAGATCGTAGAGCCATCATCACTAATGGATGGGGATTTAAAAGGCCATCCCAACCTACGGCAGTGCCTCCAACACCCCGCCGGCTCTACCAATCCGTTGGCGTGCGAAGGGAAAAGATACGACTGGCTTCCCGAGCCATTATAGATCTCATGGTCAACGCGGTTTGTACGGCGCTAGAATCACTGGACGGCATTGGTAATTAATCCTAGGGTGATATAACCCATTGCAATGGAACCTCCACCATATCAACACATACCATGGTTCCATTGCCACCACATAGTCATATTCATAGTTGCAAAGTAACATTTTATTTGCGATGCAGGAATGATAAGTATATAGCTTTGTATTAAAGTATTAGGAAATAATCAAGTTGACATGAGCAAGGGTGAACTTGCCTGTGGACTGCGAGATAGTGCAGTTCAATGCAGTTGATGGAACCTGGACCTCGGGTTCTGTAAGAAGCATCATTGTCCGGTAAGGACAATGTTATAAAATCCAAATAATGCAATCATGGATGGATTTTATGTTGAATCCCTTTACCCCAATGAGTTATTACAATTTAGGGTTGTGTTTAAGATTTATGTCTTTGACAGTAATTTACAATTGATTTAAGAGTATAAACCATTTTAAATCACACAAAGTACAATAATTCAAAGTAAAACTATTTACTTGGTAATCTCTTTAATCATTCCAAAAATAATTGAAAATTATAGAGTTACCTCTATAGTTTTTGGAATAAAAAGGAGTATAGTATTTTTCTGGGAAAAATTACCCTTTTTCAAAAGAAATGACTTGGAATAATAGAATTTCATTTTGAAATGTTTGAAAATAAGTATTTGAACTTATTTGAGATTTTTCCTTAAATTTGAATTATAAGGAAATAATAATTTAAAATTCCAAGTTATTATTTAAATTCTTAAAATTCATAATTTTGAATTTGTTTCATCAATTCCATTTCATATTTTATTCTTGTTAAGATTTATTTTTCATTCATTAATCCAATTTTTAATGGATTTTTAGAGTTGTGTTGGATTTATTAAAATTTGGTAAAGTTCTGGCCTTTTATTAAATGTAAAAAGACCAAAATACCCCTCTGGACCCATATTGGGCCCAGCCCATTAACCTAAGCCCATGGGACAGCCCACTAAGGCTTGCCCCATAGCGGCTCGGTGGAGCCGAACGGCCCACCACACTCTCACTCACTCGGCCCTCTCACTCGCTCGACCTAACCCTAATCTCTCTCGTGACGCTCTGGCGATGGCGTCGCCGCCATGGCCGCCGCCTCGCTCCGGCCATCGCCGTGCTTCCCGACCTCGCCACCTACCGATCGAACCGCGAGACGATCTATCGATCCGTCGCGTGGTTTCCTCGATTGCTTCCTCTCCTGGCGAATCGCCACCTCTCGGATCTCGTGGAGAATCGCCTTGGCGACTGGGTGATCTCCGACGAGTCTCGCCCTCGCCGTCGACGTGTGCGCCTCCGAGACCGACCCGGCGCGGGTGCTGCTGCGTGCCCCGTCGTCTCCGTGCCGTGCTGCTGTGGTGGTGTTCGTCGGCGTAACGCCGCGCCTTCGGCTTTGCACGCTATGGCCGCGCGAGCACTACCTCGCCATGCCATAGCCTCTGCCACCAGGCGTGTAAGTTGCTCCTTCTCCTTCTCCTCTCCATACCTGTGCGCCTCTCCAAGCTACTGTGCTTCTTCTTCCTTATGCTCTGTTGCTCTCTGGTGATCCTGTGATCACACAGAACTCTCCATGGTTGCTTAATCCTCCTATGCTACCCTTTGCTGCAAACTCATGGCCAAATCACCAATTTCTGGTACTGGCCAGTGTTGCCTTGCTTGCTGTACATGCTCTGTTTGCTTAACTGTTGTTCCTAGCCTGCTCTAACTTGGCTATGCTCTGTGGTGCTTGCTTATGAACTTGCTATGTCATGCTATACTTGTTTATGGGCTTGCTTGTGCTTACTGGCATGTTACACTTGCTTGTCTAGGTGTACTGTGGTTCATCAGTGACACTTGTGTGTGTGCCAGTGGTGCATGTGATATGCTTCAGTGCTTCCTTTGCAAGCCAATGATCCATTGGATCATTCCTTGCTTGTTGGCTAACCTTTCTGTGTAGCTTGGCTATAATTGATCCATTTGATCAATTCAATTATCAGTGATAGCTTACTGGCTAATACTGTGACTAAGTGATTCAATTATCTTGTGATGCTGATGCTCAAGCATCACTATGATGTTGCTTACTTGTGATGTTGCTCATCTTAGCTATCTAGACTTGCTCTAGTGGCTATAGATTAACTGTGTTGCTTAATAGTATGCTACTGTCAGTGCTTAGCATGGATCTGTGATAAATTCATGCTTGCATTATTTAAATTATGATGAACTGCTTATGCAGTGATGATTAAATTACTTGCTTGTATATGAATTTGCTATTCATGATTCTTTTACAAGCAAATAGAGTCTGAATCCATTTCTGGATAGTGATGCTTTGTATTTGGCTTGGCCTTGGGATGGTTCTAAGTGTGTTGTGACCTCAGTAGCCTTGCTACTGACTGGTTGCTCACATGGTTGGTTGGATCTTGTTGGCTACTCATCTTTGCTTGCATATTTGGGGATCATAATAAATATGAATGCCAATATGCTTGCCTGTGAAGAAATCTAGGGTTTCTGATGGTTGTATGCTTAGGATTTACTGTGTAGTCTTAGCTGCTAATCTTTGCCATCTACTGGTGCTATCTATGCATCTAATCTGGCTAGTGTGTGCATCTGTGCATATGTGCTAGTTTCTGTGTATAAGATCTGTACCTAGATGCTTTTTATTTTAGTGGCCTTTGACTGGCAGTAATCCTTGGTGAAAACCAAGTGATGATCTACCCATATGAGCATCTGCTCATCCCATGCTTATTTCATGCATATGATGGATCAGATCCCTTGGATCTTTTCCAGGAACTAAGTATACCTTGTTCCAGCTCCTAGAAAGAAATGTTTTGTGGATGCAGTCTTGTGGTTTGTGTCACAGCCCTTCACCTCCAGGTCTTGGATGATCTTCTCAGGTCACCATGATTTCTGGTGGTTGAGTGGGTGTGTGTGTGTTGGTTCTATTCTTGAGCAAGCCTGGATGAACTATGCTTGTTCTTGCTTCACCCTTACCTGGTGAATCCTTATCTGGTCGACTGGTTACTGTTTCTAGGGTTTGTGCCCCTTTTATATGAACTCTACTTCTGTTCTTGTAATTACACACAAGCCTGGCTTGCTTTGGTGACTAAGCTGGTGCCTTGCCTTGCTGTGGCCTGCCCAGCACACATGAGCTGTGTGCTCTCATATGCTGAAACTTGAGCCCATGGTGGTGCTCAGGTTTGGTCTGCTGCTGCCCTTATCTTGTGCTGTCCAGATTTTGGACAAGCACAAGTGTACTGTGACAGTTTCACTGTCCAAACTGAACTTTGTTTTATTTCTGCTAACTGTCCAAACTGAATATGGTTACACTTGTATCATGGTTAGTATTTGTTCTTTGTTTTGCAGGTTTTGAAGATGAATATGACCAAAAGATATATTTCAAGTCATTTAGTCTAGGTTTTAGTTTAGGAGCAATATTGTAATCTTCATTTTTATTTCTGTTTCTTATTCATCAATTCTTGTATCAAGAATATTGTAAAGACTTTGTAATCTGTGTTGTGATATCAATAAAGCTCAAGTTTATGTTTATGAGCTTTTACTTTATGTAATGTTTATATTCTGAATTAAATATTGTATTTAATATTCAATTGTGAAATTCAAAGTTATTTGAATTCATAAGTTGTGTTTGTATTGAGAATTCATATTTAGATTGTTCAATGCTTATTGTTAAATGTATTAACACTTGTCAAATGAAATCAATTCCCCAAATCAACAAGATACAAAAGAGATCATGTCGAAATTTCCCTAACTCACATTGCCTAACCCTAAGTGCAAAATGAGAGAGAACCTCGATCCCTCTTAGGTTTAGTTGCAATAAGGCGCGAAAATTTCCCCGTTTTGCAATGAAATGCACATCCCATTTCTAAATCTACCCTTCGTTGTTCCTATGTTCGGGTTATTACAGCCTCTCCCCTTAACAGAAACTTCGTCCCGAAGTTAAGATTGGTACCTGAACATCTCGGGGTAAGATTTCCGGAGTTCTTCTTCTGTCTCCCAAGTGGCTTCTCGCTCAGGATGATGTTGCCATTGCACTTTGCAGTATTTGATTGCCCTGTTTCTTAACTTCTTCCATTGTACTTCTAAGATCTTTTCAGGCTTTTCCACATAAGTTAGATCAGATTGCAATTCTATTTCTTCATATGTGATGGGATCATCCGGTGCCTTCAAACACTTCCTGAGTTGTGAAACATGAAATACATTGTGAACTTGACTTAGTTGTGCTGGTAACTCCAACTCAAAAGCTGTTCCTCGATTCTGACTAATTATCTTAAATGGTCCTATATATCGAGGACTTAACTTTCCTTTCACTCCGAACCTCTTAAGTCCTTTCATTGGGCTAACCTTTAAATATACCATGTCTCCCACTTTCGGTTCCCAATCTCTTCTCTTTAAGTCGGCGTAACTCTTCTGACGACTCTGAGCTATTTTGAGTCTATCTCGGATCACTTCGATGACTTCTTGTCTTTCCTTGATGTAGTCCGGTGTAAACTCCTTATTTTCTCCGGTTTCAAACCAACAAATTGGTGATCGACACTTTCTTCCGTACAATGCTTCGTACGGTGCCATCTGGATGCTACTCTGATAACTATTGTTATATGAGAATTCCGCTAAAGGTAAATGGTCCTCCCATGAGCCTCCAAAGTTCAGAGCACAAGCTCTAAGCATGTCCTCAAGTATCTGATTGGTTCTTTCGGTTTGTCCTCCGGTTTGTGGATGATATGTTGTACTGAAATCCAATTTGGATCCCAAAGATTCTTGTAGTTGTTTCCAGAATGCTGATGTGAAAATTGAACCTCTATCTGAGACTATCTTCTTTGGTACTCCATGCTTACTCACAATCTCCTTAACATATATATCCACAAGCTTCTCTGCAGTATCCTTTGTATTTACGGCTATGAAATGAGCACTCTTGGTAAGTCTGTCCACTATTACCCATATCATATCCTTCTTCTTACTAGTCATTGGTAAACCGGTAACAAAATCCATTCCTATTTCATCCCATTTCCATTCCGGTATCTCTAGTGGTTTGAGTAATCCCGCAGGACTCTGATGCTCTGCCTTCACTCATTGACATGTATGACATTCCGAGACATATTGTGCTATTTCTCTTTTCATGTTGTTCCACCAGAACATCTCCTTCAAATCCATATACATCTTAGTACTTCCCGGATGTATTGAATAAGGGGTTTCATGTGCTTCCTTTAATATGATTGACTTCACTTCTGGATCATCTGGTACACAGATCCTTTTCTGGAAGTATAATGAATCAAAATCCCCTAGATGAAATTCCGATGGTCTTCCTTCACCAATCCTCTTGATTTCCTCTTGTATGAACAAATCATCCGCTTGCTTTCGGATAATCTCATATTTCAAGTCTGAGTACATCTCATCCATAATCCTCATGGTTGCTATACTTCCTTTGACATCACCTTGAATAAACAAAATCTGAGCATCCTCTAACTCTTTCCGAAGTTCCTTTGGAATTTCCCATTCCGTAGGTTGATTCTCCGTACTTTTCCTACTTAGGGCATCTGCTACTACATTAGCTTTGCCTGGTGTATAGTTGATCTTAAGGTCGTAATCCTTAATCAACTCTAACCATCTCTTCTGCCTCATGTTTAATTCCTTCTGAGTGAAGAAATATTTCAAACTTTTGTGATCGGTGTATAACTCACACTTGGATCCATATAGAAATTGTCTCCAACTCTTCAGAGCATACACAACTGCCGCTAACTCGAGATCATGTACTGGGTAGTTGTGTTCATGTGGTTTCAACTACCTTGATCCATAAGCTATGACCTTCCGATCTTGCATAAGAACACATCCAAGTCCATTCTTGGAAGCATCACAATACACCGTGTAATCCTTTCCAGGTTCAGGAACTGCTAACACCGGTGCTGTGGTTAACTTATCTTTGAGTGTTTGGAAGCTGGCTTCACACTCATCTGTCCACACAAATGGAGTATTTTTCTTGAGTAACTTGGTCATTGGTCCTGCAATCTTCGAAAATCCCTCTATGAATCTCCGATAATAGCCTGCCATACCAAGAAATCCTCGTATCTCCTTAGCATTTTTAGGTGATTTCCATTCCAATACGGACTGAACCTTGCTTGGATTCACCGCTATGCCTTCTTTGGTTATGACATGTCCAAGAAATTCAACACTATCTAACCAAAATTTGCACTTGCTGAACTTCGCATATAGCTGATGTTCCCTCAAAGTTTGCAGAACTATCTTTAAATGCTTGGCATGTTCTTCTTTATCTTTGGAATAGATTAGAATATCATCTATGAACACTATCACAAACTTGTCCAAGTACTTCATGAATATCTTGTTCATCAAATTCATGAAAATTGCTGGTGCATTTGTTAGTCCAAATGGTACAACCAAGTATTCATGGTGTCCATACCTTGATACAAACGCTGTTTTTGGTACATCTTCCTTCTTGATCTTGATTTGATGGTATCCTGACCTTAAATCTATCTTCGAGAAGACTCCCGCTCCTTGAACTTGATCAAAAAGGTCTTGGATTCTAGGTAAAGGATACTTGTTCTTGATAGTTACATTGTTCAAATTTCTGTAATCTCCACACATTCTCTTTCCTCCATCTCTTTTATCCACAAAAATAACTGGTGTACCCCATGGTGACACACTTTCTTGAATGAATCCCTTCTGTTCTAACTCATCAATCTGAGCTTTCAGTTCCACTAATTCCTTCGGCCCCATCTTATATGGTGGTTGTGCTATTGGTGCTGTGCCTGGAATCAGATCGATTGTGAATTCTATCTCTCTATCGGGTGGCATTCCCGGTAGTTCCTTAGGAAATACATCCTTAAACTCATTCACTACAGGAATATCTTCAATTCTCACCTCCTTCAGACTATTGAGTTCCAATCCGATCTCCAACTCACTGTACTTATCTCCTTGGAACACTATTCGACCTCCGATGGAGTTGCGAAGTGATACTGTTTTGTCTCCACAGTTAATCACCGCTCCATTTTCTGTCAACCAATCCATCCCTAGGATGACTGATATGTCCTTCATGGGTATGATGAATAGGTCCGCGAAATACACACAGTCACATATGGTTAGGACTTGTGCTTCTTTCACGTGGGTTACTAAGATCGTTCCCCCCGCGGATAGAACAGTTATAGGGGTTTCTAACTTAGAACATCTAAGCCCGAATCTTTCCACAAACTCCAATGCAAGAAATGATGTGGTTGCTCCAGTATCAAATAATACTTTGCCAGGATGAGTAAGAATGCTTAGCGTACCTAAGACTGTTTGATCCGACTCTTCCGCTTGTTCCAAAGATGTGCAATTCAGCTTTCCATAAGGCTTTCCCTTCTTGTTGTTGTAGTTGTAGTTGCGGTTGTTGTTGTTGTTGTTGTTGCGGTTGTTGTTGTTGTTTCCACCTCGTCCTCCAGAGCTCTGTCCGCTCCAAGACGCCTTGTTTGGACACTCCGGCTTGATGTGTCCCTCCTTCCCACAACCATAACAAATGATTCTGGGTTTCTGACAATCCTTTTGCAAATGACCCTTTAGGCCACAATTGTTGCAGATGATTTGGCTGATTGGATTCTGATTCTGACCTCCCCGGTTGTATTGATTACCAGTAGTAGGTCTATATCGGGGTTTGAAACTCCGATCAGGTGTTGGTTTACTGATTGGGTACTTCCTTGGCTCTATACGAGCCCTCTTCCTTCTATCCTCTTGGACTTGCCGGTAATCATCCTCGAAAGTGATTGCCGAGTCAATCAGTTCCTGGAATTCGGCAGTCCGTGCCAACCTCAGTTGCATCTTCATGTATGGATTCATGCCTTTCATGAACCGCTTCTTCCGCTTCTCCTCTGTATCTACATCCTCAGGTGCATACCTGGATAACCTGTTGAAATCCCGAACATACTGCATGATTGGTGCAGTATTCTGTCTTAGTTCTTCAAATTCCCTCTTCTTCAGCTAGCACACTGTCCGGAACATGAGCATCCCGAAACTTCTTCTTGAACTCCTCCCAGGTGAATACCTTATCTGGAGGGTGTACTGCTACAAGGTTCTCCCACCATGATGCTGCTGGTCCTGACAACAGATAAGTAGTGTATCGAATCTTCTCCTCATCGTTGCAACCAACGGTCTCCAGCTTCCGTTCCGTATCCATGAGCCAGTCTTCAGCATCCATTGGTTCTGGAGCTGATGTAAATGGTAGTAGTCTTGCATTTTGAAAGTCCGATAGTGTTACTCCCTTGCCTTCATTACCCCTATCATTGATGACATGGGTAAAGAAATCTTGCATGTTCTTGCTCTGGCTTTCCTGGTAACGCCTCCTATCTTCCTCCATTGACCTCATATACTGTTGGAAGTCTGGGTGCATCATTGGGTGTGGTGGTGGTGGTGCGTTCTCTGCTCTAGCTGCTGCATCTGCCTCCTCTTTCTCTCTTGCTTCCCGCTCTCTGCGAGCCTCTTCGGTTTCTACTAACGCCATTTCCCCCTAGTCCTGTAACAAAGAGCGATTACTCATAATTACACCATGCGAATGTTTTCTGAGCTCAACTCATTGCCCAGAACTAGTCACACAATAAAATCAAGAAGCAAATCCAAAACAAACATTTATTATGTATATACACCGTATAATACATAACACACTCACAAACTTATATTACATGTGGTGTATATAAACCACTTATTTGGCTCAAAGCCCAAGCCAACGGGAATTTAAAATACGTTCTATTACAATACCACCTAGATTACTTTATTCTTCCTTGGAACTCTACTCCTCATCGTCTTCATCGCCTCCGCATACATTCCTGGGGTCCGTCCAGTACAGCGATTTGTCCTCCGAACACCGTCCGGAACAAAGGTCCTTCCAGTAGGTATGTAATCTGAATCGGACGAAGTGCCGAGACAGAGATCAGTCATGCCAAAGTAACTAGATAAAGACTCATATATGTCCCCAGTGGGATACAGCTCATCTTCTCCTGTCATCCATGGAGGATTCCTATTCACTTGACCCCTCATCTTCTTCTTCTTCTTCTTTTTCTTGGTTCCAGAACTCTCACCTACGACGTACTGGGATGTTTTGGGTAACCCCATCTCCAAATCTAAAGAAATGGAGTTGGTGTCTTTCTCTTCTGCCCAAAGCTTTGGTTAATATTCTGGTTAACCGCGCCTCCTTCATCCTCTGACTCACAAGTGATGGGTTCTCCTTCATCTCCAAATGGTTCCCCGAAACGCCAACCAGTCGAATTCTCGATTGGTGACTCCGAGTAGTTTAGGTTCCTAGAATCATCTCCCCCATATCCAGACTCATATGATGCTGACACGTGTGGATAGTGTGGGACAAAGTTGGGTGTAAGTGGATCTCTCTTGGGCAACTGGTCACTCAAATCTACATAGCTGTCTAGGCTAAAGAAAGGTGTAGTATGTTGTGGTTGTGCCCTCAAATCATGCATCCGAGCTTGGACTTTATCAGGGTCCGTGAACTCAGCTAGCATGTGGTCAATCTCACCTCTCATCTTCATGTGTAAAAGGTACATCGTGGTCAATAAAGACTTACAGCTATCCATGTGCTGTGCTGCAGCTTCAGGACTTCTGTGTGCTAACACCAAATGATTCAGAGTGGGATCCTCATCTTCCTCGGCATGAGGTATATGAGAAAATTCTGAACATAACAGTTCTACTGACTTATGCTGCCTTATCTCAAGGATTGCCTTGAATAGGCCCATGTGGTAGGCTGTGGTGATAGTTTTGGCTTCTCCGTATGGCATTATACGACTCATCAGCAGTTTTTCCGGTAGTTGGACCGATACTCTGCACTTGGCTAGGATTTCCCCATCATAGTAGGTATACTTGATAACAGGTATCCGTGGATCACAATGAAGTTCCTTCAGCATCCCACACAGGAGAGCTGTTATTGGTCCATCATAATCACCGAGCCAACCCTCAACCTTCCTCAAAGTCCTCTTAGGAAACGTGTACGCCATTATGGCTGTATACAAAAGCAGAATATTAGTAGTGATAATGCATCATAATAGCTATAATAAAGAATTATCGCACTAAAATATATGGTTTTGTTATTCTCAAGTGAATAATCACCACACTTCTAGAGAATCCTTTACTATTTCTACTAGACTCCTACAGGTTTCTTCCCTATACTAGGTTTTTCCAACCTAAGGTCGCAACATTTGCTCTGATACCAGCTGCGGTGACCCAGCATACCACTGCATGTTGTAGTATACAAGTCGTTGATATGATCTTTGTGAAGGGACTTCTTCACAATTTGCCATATCCCTCAGAGTGGTACAACAGAAACATTGCAGGTCATAACACTCCATACTTTATTACAAACATTGTCTTAACAAGTTGGTATTCTCACAGGTCCTATGAGAACACCCTAAGATACTACTAAGGTATGATTACAACTCATACTATAGATGAAAGAGCTCAACAGCTTATTTAGGTAAGCTCTACGCTGCTCGGCTCTATGATGCTAGGTATATCACTACTCCTCCACCTCCGTGTCATCTGATCCGTAGACTATCCCATAGTCTACACTTTCCACTCCGCCGGTAAGATCGGGTTCTTCGTAGACCAGCTCGTAACTTCCTTCTGGTGCTCCATCGTTGATAGCCTCCACTTCCGGATCAAGCAAGGGTGTTGAAAGAAAGTGAGTACAGAGGTACTCAGCAAGTTCTAAAAGAATAAAAGGTGTTTGATGCACTAGCTACGACCATTGATCAGGAAATCGCAGGTCAATGCATGTTTTGAAAACATTTCTTCAAAAGGTTGCTTTTATTATGAAAACTATGCCCGTCAGTCTTCACGGTTGACTAGAACTTCACGGAGTTCCTTTCCTGCCGCGTTCAGTTCCCTTCCCGGAACAAGGAGTGACATCCACAATTTGATACACTCTGCAGAGGTGCGTTACTTTTCCCACAAGAGATCTCACCCTTTTTGCCATCCGCAGGGACTTGCCCCCGTTCACACTTCCTTTGGTGTGAGGCCAGGTATAAAGATCCAAGCCCACACCGCCTTCTCCGCGACTAAAACCCACCCTTTTGTCCAACCGTACACCTCCAGTAGACTTCCCCCGATAATACGGCTTTACTCATGGTGTACTCCGGACAATCCTTCATAGATCGTAGAGCCATCATCACTAATGGATGGGGATTTAAAAGGCCATCCCAACCTACGGCAGTGCCTCCAACACCCCGCCGGCTCTACCAATCCGTTGGCGTGCAGAAGGGAAAAGATACACTGGCTTCCCCAGAGCCATTATAGATCTCATGGTCAACGCGGTTTGTACGGCGCTAGAATCACTGGACGGCATTGGTAATTAATCCTAGGGTGATATAACCCATTGCAATGGAACCTCCACCATATCAACACATACCATGGTTCCATTGCCACCACATAGTCATATTCATAGTTGAAAGTAACATTTTATTTGCGATGCAGGAATGATAAGTATATAGCTTTGTATTAAAGTAGTAGGAAATAATCAAGTTGACATGAGCAAGGGTGAACTTGCCTGTGGACTGCGAGATAGTGCAGTTCAATGCAGTTGATGGAACCTGGACCTCGGGTTCTGTAAGAAGCATCATTGTCCGGTAAGGACAATGTTATAAAATCCAAATAATGCAATCATGGATGGATTTTATGTTGAATCCCTTTACCCCAATGAGTTATTACAATTTACGGTTGTGTTTAAGATTTATGTCTTTGACAGTAATTTACAATTGATTTAAGAGTATAAACCATTTTAAATCACACAAAGTACAATAGTTCAAATTAAAACTATTTACTTGGTAATCTCTTTAATCATTCCAAAAATAATTAAAAATTATAGAGTTACCTCTATAGTTTTTGGAATAAAAAGGAGTATAGTATTTTTCTGGGAAAAATACCCTTTTTCAAAAGAAATGACTTGGAATAATAGAATTTCATTTTGAAATGTTTGAAAATAAGTATTTGAACTTATTTGAGATTTTTCCTTAAATTTTAATTATAAGGAAATAATAATTTAAAATTCCAAGTTATTATTTAAATTCTTAAAATTCATAATTTTGAATTTGTTTCATAAATTCCATTTCATATTTTATTCTTGTTAAGATTTATTTTTCATTCATTAATCCAATTTTTAATGGATTTTTAGAGTTGTGTTGGATTTATTAAAATTTGGTAAAGTTCTGGCCTTTTATTAAATGTAAAAAGACCAAAATACCCCTCTGGACCCATATTGGGCCCAGCCCATTAACCTAAGCCCATGGGACAGCCCACTAAGGCTTGCCCCATAGCGGCTCGGTGGAGCCGAACGGCCCACCGCACTCTCACTCACTCGGCCCTCTCACTCGCTCGACCTAACCCTAATCTCTCTCGCGACGCTCTGGCGATGGCGTCGCCGCCATGGCCGCCGCCGCCTCCGGCCATCGCCGTGCTTCCCGACTCGCCACCTACCGATCTGAACCGCCGCGAGACGATCTATCGATCTGTCCGCGTGGTTTCCTCGATTGCTTCCTCTCCTGGCGAATCGCCACCTCTCTGGATCTCGTGGAGAATCGCCGGGCGACTGGGTGATCTCCGACGAGTTCTCGCCCTCGCCGTCGACGTGTGCGCCTCCGAGACCGACCCCGTGGTGTCGCTGCGCACCGCCGTCCGTCTCCGTGCCATGCTGCTGTGGTGGTGTTCGTCGGTAACGCCGGCCTTCCCTGGCTTTGCAGCTGCTGGCCGCGCGAGCACTGCCTCGCCATGCCATAGCCTCTGCCACCAGGCGCGTGTAAGTTGCTCTGCTCCTTCTCCTTCTCCTCTCCATACCTGTGCGCCTCTCCAAGCTACTGTGCTTCTTCTTCCTTATGCTTGCTGCTCTCTGGTGATCCTGTGATCACACATAACTCTCCATGGTTGCTTAATCCTCCTATGCTACCCTTTGCTGCAAACTCATGGCCAAATCACCAATTTCTGGTACTGGCCAGTGTTGCCTTGCTTGCTGTACATGCTCTGTTTGCTTAACTGTTGTTCCTAGCCTGCTCTAACTTGGCTATGCTCTGTGGTGCTTGCTTATGAACTTGCTATGTCATGCTATACTTGTTTATGGGCTTGCTTGTGCTTACTGGCATGTTACACTTGCTTGTCTAGGTGTACTGTGGTTCATCAGTGACACTTGTGTGTGTGCCAGTGGTGCATGTGATATGCTTCAGTGCTTCCTCTGCAAGCCAATGATCCATTGGATCATTCCTTGCTTGTTGGCTAACCTTTCTGTGTAGCTTGGCTTGCTATAATTGATCCATTTGATCAATTCAATTATCAGTGATAGCTTACTGGCTAATACTGTGACTAAGTGATTCAATTATCTTGTGATGCTGATGCTCAAGCATCACTATGATGTTGCTTACTTGTGATGTTGCTCATCTTAGCTATCTAGACTTGCTCTAGTGGCTATAGATTAACTGTGTTGCTTAATAGTATGCTACTGTCAGTGCTTAGCATGGATCTGTGATAAATTCATGCTTGCATTATTTAAATTATGATGAACTGCTTATGCAGTGATGATTAAATTACTTGCTTGTATATGAATTTGCTATTCATGATTCTTTTACAAGCAAATAGAGTCTGAATCCATTTCTGGATAGTGATGCTTTGTATTTGGCTTGGCCTTGGAATGGTTCTAAGTGTGTTGTGACCTCAGTAGCCTTGCTACTGACTGGTTGCTCACATGGTTGGTTGGATCTTGTTGGCTACTCATCTTTGCTTGCATATTTGGGGATCATAATAAATATGAATGCCAATATGCTTGCCTGTGAAGAAATCTAGGGTTTCTGATGGTTGTATGCTTAGGATTTACTGTGTAGTCTTAGCTGCTAATCTTTGCCATCTACTGGTGCTATCTATGCATCTAATCTGGCTAGTGTGTGCATCTGTGCATATGTGCTAGTTTCTGTGTATAAGATCTGTACCTAGATGCTTTTTATTTTAGTGGCTTTTGACTGGCAGTAATCCTTGGTGAAAACCAAGTGATGATCTACCCATATGAGCATCTGCTCATCCCATGCTTATTTCATGCATATGATGGATCAGATCCCTTGGATCTTTTCCAGGAACTAAGTATACCTTGTTCCAGCTCCTAGAAAGAAATGTTTTGTGGATGCAGTCTTGTGGTTTGTGTCACAGCCCTTCACCTCCAGGTCTTGGATGATCTTCTCAGGTCACCATGATTTCTGGTGGTTGAGTGGTTGTGTGTGTGTTGGTTCTATTCTTGAGCAAGCCTGGATGAACTATGCTTGTTCTTGCTTCACCCTTACCTGGTGAATCCTTATCTGGTCGACTGGTTACTGTTTCTAGGGTTTGTGCCCCTTTTATATAAACTCTACTTCTGTTCTTGTAATGACACACAAGCCTGGCTTGCTTTGGTGACTAAGCTGGTGCCTTGCCTTGCTGTGGCCTGCCCAGCACACATGAGCTGTGTGCTCTCATATGCTGAAACTTGAGCCCCTGGTGGTGCTCAGGTTTGGTCTGCTTGCCCTTATCTTGTGCTGTCCAGATTTTGGACAAGCACAAGTGTCTGTGACAGTTCTTGTCCAAACTGAACTTTGTTTTATTTCTGCTAACTGTCCAAACTGAATATGGTTACACTTGTATCCTGGTTAGTATTTGTTCTTTGTTTTGCAGGTTTTGAAGATGAATATGACCAGAAGATATATTTCAAGTCATTTAGTCTAGGTTTTAGTTTAGGAGCAATATTGTAATCTTCATTTTTATTTCTGTTTCTTATTCATCAATTCTTGTATCAAGAATATTGTAAAGACTTTGTAATCTGTGTTGTGATATCAATAAAGCTCAAGTTTTTGTTTATGAGCTTTTACTTTATGTAATGTTTATATTCTGAATTAAATATTGTATTTAATATTCAATTGTGAAATTCAAAGTTATTTGAATTCATAAGTTGTGTTTGTATTGAGAATTCATATTTAGATTGTTCAATGCTTATTGTTAAATGTATTAACACTTGTCAAATGAAATCAATTCCCCAAATCAACAAGATACAAAAGAGATCATGTCGAAATTTCCCTAACTCACATTGCCTAACCCTAAGTGCAAAATGAGAGAGAACCTCGATCCCTCTTAGGTTTAGTTGCAATAAGGCGCGAAAATTTCCCCCGTTTTGCAATGAAATGCACATCCCATTTCTAAATCTACCCTTCGTTGTTCCTATGTTCTGGGTTATTACACCACGTGGCATTTTCATGTGGGCCTTTCTCGTCAGAAACCAGGTTAGATAGCTAACTAGCAAAAATCAATGCTCGTTGTCACAGACCAGCCCCACAATCGGTGGTCATGTGTCACCGAGCTGCAAAGAATTGGTTAAGTGACAACTGAGCCCCAAATGTGGTGGGTTTTTTTTGTCATTTCTCCTAGGGCGGAGAAGAAGGGTCCAGAAGGAGTGACAAGGGATTAACTTGTCAATGCCTACAGATTGTAGACTTAGGGTTTCGTAAGAAGTAGAGGGCAAGTAGATCTCGAAGGTTTCAGCTGACAAAGGTGCACGACTAAAGGTTTCGGTGGTTCTGTTGACAATAGATTTGATCCTTTGCTCTTCCCTCGGCTCCCCTTTATATAGGAGGTGGAGCCGAGGCTTTTCGTGTCGTATAAGTTACAAACTGTGAGAGGCGTATTGGGCCTTTCTGATACGTCTCAAACGTATCTATAATTTCTTATGTTCCATGCTAGTTATATGACAATACTCACATGTTTTATATACACTTTATATCATTTTGATGCATTTTCCGGCACTAACCTATTACCAAGATGCCGAAGCGCCGTGTTTCTGCTGTTTTTGGTTTCAGAAATCCTACACAGGAAATATTCTCGGAATTGGACGAAACAAAAGCCGAACTTCCTATTTTCCTTGGAGGGTTCCAGAACACCGAAGGAGAGACGGAGAGGGCCCACGAGGTGGCCACACCACGTGGCGGCGCGGCTAAGAGGGGGCGCGCCCTAGGGTGTGGGCCCCGCGCCTCCCGACTCGCCCTTCGCCTATATAAACTCTCCGTCGCGAAAACCCTATCACCGAGAGCCACGATACGAGAAAAGTTCCAGAGACGCCGCCGCCGCCAATCCCATCTCGGGAGATTCAGAGATCGCCTCCGGCACCCTGCCGGAGAGGGGAATCATCACCGGAGGGCTCTACATCACCATGCCCACCTCCGGACTAATGCGTGAGTAGTTCATCCTTGGACTATGGGTCCATAGCAGTAGCTATATGGTTGTCTTCTCCTCTTGTGCTATCATGTTTAGATCTTGTGAGCTGCCTATCATGATCAAGATCGTCTATTTGTAATGCTACATGTTGCGTTTGTTGGGATCCGATGAATATTGAATACTATGTCAAGTTGATTATCAATCTATCATATATGTGTTGTTTATGTTCTTGCATGCTCTCCGTTGTTAGTAGAGGCTCTGGCCAAGAAGAGGGAGTATTTATGCTCGATAGTGGGTTCATGCCTCCATTGAATCTGGGACAGTGACAGAAAGTTCTAAGGTTGTGGATGTGATGTTGCCACTAGGGATAAAACATCAATGCTTTGTCTAAGGATATTTGTGTTGATTACATTACGCACCATACTTAATGCAATTGTCTGTTGTTTGCAACTTAATACTGGAAGGGGTGCGGATGCTAACCCGAAGGTGGACTTTTTAGGCATAGATGCATGGATAGCGGTCTATGTTCTTTGTCGTAATGCCCTGATTAAATCTCATAGTAGTCATCATGATATATGTATGTGCATCTCTATTTGTCAATTTCCCAACTGTAATTTGTTCACCCAACATGCTAGTTATCTTATTGGAGAGACACCACTAGTGAACTGTGGACCCCGGTCCATTCTTTTACATCTGAAATACAATCTACTGCAATCCTGTTCTCTGTTGTTTCCTACAAGCAAACATCATTCTCCACACCATACGTTTAATCCTTTGTTTTCAGCAAGCCGGTGAGATTGACAACCTCACCGTTAAGTTGGGGCAAAGTATTTTGATTGTGTTGTGCAGGTTCCACGTTGGCGCCGGAATCCCTGGTGTTGCGCCGCACTACACTCCTTCACCAACAACCTTCATGTGGCCTTCATCTCCTACTGGTTCGATAACCTTGGTTTCTTTCTGAGGGAAAACTTGCTATTGTACGCATCACACCTTCCTCTTGGGGTTCCCAACGGACGTGTGCTTTACCGTCACAAGCAGCTCTTTTTGGCGCCGTTGCGGGAGATCAAGACACGCTGCAAGGAGTCTCTAACATCCAATCTCTTTACTTTGTTTATTGTCTTGCTTTACTTTATTTTATTTTCTATTTTGTTTGCTTTCTTTATATCAAAAACACAAAAAATTTAGTTACTTGTTTTACTTTATTTAATTTGGTTTGCTTTATTATTGCTAAAATGAATACTCCTGAGAACACTAAGTTGTGTGACTTCACTAGTTAGGCTTAATGGAAAACAACAACAAAATAGAGATCTTTATGAACTTTATCTTGAGTTAGGACATGAGGTGTTTGAAGAGAAAATTAAAAAACCTATGGAACTTTATATGCATGCTAATGGCAATGTTATTAGTATGAATGCTTTGAACACCATTGTTGCTAATGCTATGGAAAATTCTAAGCTTGGGGGCTGATATTTTTAGTCCCCAAGCATGGAGGAGAAAATTTACTTTGATGATACTTTACCTCCTATATATGATGATTACAATGATGACTATCATATTTTCAGTCCACCTACTATTGAGGAGAAAATTAATTATGATTACAATATGCCTCCTATATATGATGATTATGGTGATGAGAATAATAATGATAGCTATCTTATTGAATTTGCTTCCACTACAATTAATAGTAATGACTATGCTTATGTGGAGAGTAATAATTTTAGGGATTTCTATTTTCGTGCCCCTGGTTCGTTAGTTGTACTCAGTTTTCCCTTTCCCTTAGTCCCTCAGTTTTCCCCTCCTCTAGTTTGAGACGCTCAGACGGGAGGGTTGCCGTCTGGTCAGAGGCCTTCACCGTTACCGGTGACGGCTAGGGAGCCGCGTTGGTGTTGAATTGACCGTTTCTTTCGAACTGTGTTGACTGTTGACTGGAGGAGCTCACCCAAAGCTTTCCACTCCGCCCGATACTGGAGGAGCTCACACACCGCCCCTCCGCCGCCACGCCGTCCTGCCCTCCTACCTTATGGCGTCGTCCGCCGCCGAGCCGCCCCCGCCCCCACCACCACCACCGGGAGGCGGAGAGGGCTCCGCCTCCACCAGATCTAGATCTACCCCTTTCGCGGAGTTTGTATGTCCATCTGGTGTGCCAAATGTTCGCGTCAGCCGCGGAGAAGATTGGGAATCGGAGGGATCTAACGCATGGATTCCATCTGGGTAAGCATCGTCTGCCTATGTGAATTAACAGTAGGCAGTTTTTGAGCGCCAATCATTGTTGCTCAACTAACTGCGTTGCTTTTCGAATAGGATTGATCCAGCGCTGGCTTTTCGGCTGGTGGTTAGGCTGGATTCTAGCTTTACGCGTGATTCTAAACGCTATAAGAATGGGTTTTTCTTCCCTGCGGTGGTTGCAACCACCATCTCGTTGAGGAATTTGAAAGCTAACATCTGCGCTCAGTACAGCTGGAGCTCTGACGACGCAGTTCATTTCGAATATTTGCACAACAAGGAGGGAAGATTTGTTCCACTAATTTCCGACGACGATCTGGGAATTCTTTTTGCTTTGAATGCTTCTTGCCGGTTCGGTAAAATTCGTATCCATGTGGACAGGGGGGCATCATCTCTCTCTGGTGCTGGGGCATCATCAGGTGGTCGGGCATCATGTCTCTCTACTGCTGCTGCCTCTTCTAACAGTGTGCGCCGCGGCGCTCCTTGTAGGTCCACAGCAGCACCATCTGTCCCCAGTGCTAGTGGTAGCCAGATCGTTCGTACGGTCGATGTGGAGGACGATGCAGACATTGAGGATCAGTCTCCTCAAGATGATGAGGATGAGTTGATGTTTCCTGAATTGGTAGATCGATGCAGTAAGCAGGCAATGGAGGATCAATACATGGAAGATATTGCTTTTGGTGCCAGATTTGATGACACTGATGATGAAGAGAAGAATGAGAATGATGACAGCCTCGTTTTAGCCGATTACGAAGGTGAAGACTTGCCAACAATTGAGTGGAACAGGGAGGATCCCCAGCTTGTAGAAGGCACCGTGTTTCAAACGATGATGGACTGCCGTAATGCAATTACTACATATCACATTCTCACTAAGAATAATTTTGAGGTTGTTAAAAGTGAGCCAGGTAGGTTCACAATTAAATGCCCATACCTAAGGTGTAGGTTTAGGCTGCATGCATCCACAATGCGCAGAAGCAGCTTGGTTCAGGTACTACGCCAACCAGTTGTGTATTTAGATCACGGTGTAAAATTTGTTATCTATTACTGACATCCCTTATCATTATGTTTCAGATAAAGAAGAATAAGGAGATCCATAGGTGTCCACCTCTAGGGGGAGAGCCAGAGCTGAAAACAAAGCTAGCGAAGACTAGGTGGTTGGCAGATATAATCCTAGATTGGCTGAGAGAAGATCCTTCACTTGGTCCAACAGCACTCGTAAAAAAGGTGGTTGAGAAGTATAAAATGAAAGTACCTTACATGAGGATGTTCTATGCAAAGGAAATGGCTCTTGACAAGATCAATGGTCCATGGAATGAAAGCTTTCAGTTGCTTTACACTTTCAAAGCTGAAGTGGAGATGGCTAGTCCAGGCAGTGTTGTAGCGATAGACAAGCATACAGTTCCCTACAAATTGAAAAGCGGGAAGGTAATGCACAAGGAATGTTTCAGAAGGGCTTTTGTTTGTTTCAAAGCTTGCTGGAAAGGCTTTTTGGACGGTTGCAGGCCTTATTTGGCCGTGGATGCATCAGCTCTTCATGGCAGGTTTAAAGGACAGCTAGTTGCTGCTACTGCAGTTGATGGACATAATTGGATGTTCCCTGTTGCTTATGGGGTTTTGGAGGTTGAGTCAGAGGAAAGTTGGACTTGGTTTCTGCAGAATTTGCGCGACCTTATAGGTCATCCACCAGGACTTGTTATCCACACAGACGCTTGCAAAGGTTTGGAGACTGCGGTAGAAGCAGTATTCCCTGGAGTGGAGCATAGGGAATGTATGCGACACTTGGTACAGAATTTTACAAAGAAATTCAAGGGTAAAGTTTTTACTGACAACCTATGGCCAGCTTCATACACATGCAGCTCTAGGAAGCATCTGTTTCATTTGGATGTGTTGTATAAACAAAAACCTGGGGTGAAGGAGTACTTGGATGAACATCATGGTAGGGTGTGGTCAAGAAGCCAATTCAATGAAATTTGCAAGGTAGACTATGTAACAAGTAACCTTGCGGAGAGTTTCAATTCAAAGGTCAAGTCATTGAAAGGGCTTATGTTGTGGCAAATATTTGATAAGATTAGGCAGATGATCATGATAAAGATCGATCTGCGTCAAAGAATTGCATCCACAAATTATGTTGGCCATCTCATGCTCCCATCTTTGATTAAGTCTTTGCATGAGAGGGCAAAACAATTGAGGATGCAATGCGTCAGAAAAGGAATGGAGGCTGAGGTAACCTACACTGACAGTAAAAACAGGCAGTGGAGGTATCCAGTGAGTTTGGTTGATAGGACATGCCATTGTAGGGGATGGCAGATCCGTGGGATACCCTGCATACACGCATTGTTTTTCATGAGTGTTATAGGGGGTGAAGATGGTGAAGTTGATCAGTATGTGTCAGAGTATTTCTCTGTTGCCAAATTTAGGGCTGCATATGCTATGAATGTTCCTACCTTGTTGGGAAAAGACCAATGGATGAAAGTCGATCCAGGCTTCAAACTGTACTCTCCAGTATTGACTAGACCGGCAGGTAGGCCGAGGAAGAATAGGATCAGAGCTAGTGCAGAGGGTGGTGCACCGATTCGAAAATGTAAGTGCAAACGTTGTGGAATCCCTGGACACATTGCTAGGCTTTGTAAAAATGGAGTTGACCCAGCTTTTGGAATGGAAGATCAGGCGGGAGCAGAAAATGCAGAGGAGAATGAAGCAGCAATTCAACTTGAGATTGAAGCAGCAATTCAACATGAGGAGATTGAAGCAGCAAATGCAGAGGAGATTGAAGCAGCAGTTCAACATGAGGAGATTGAAGCAGCAAATGCAGAGGAGATTGAAGCAGCAATTGAACATGAGGAGATTGAACCGATGGATCGAGAGCGGAGGGAACAGATGGATGTAGAGCTGCTTGAACCGATGGATCGAGAGCAGAGGGAACAGATGGATGTAGAATGGCTTCAACCGATGAGTCTAGAGGAGAGGGAACAGTATAGTCGAGAATGCCTCGAAAGTAGTAAGGCCATGATAGAAGATAACTTCGAAGAGTACATGGCAGAAGAAAAAGCACAAGCTTTGCAGAAGAAGAAGAACAAGAAAGAGGGCAAAAGGAAGGTAGACACCGGTAATATCCCTGGTAGGGTTACCCGGAGTAAGGTGGTGGCCCCGGCGAGTCACACCAGGAGCAAGAGAAAGATTTTATTCTGAACAACTAATTTGAATTTGTATGAACAATTTGTATTGGGGTTCCCTTTGTATTGGGGTTCCCTTTGTATTGAGGATCCTTTGTGTTGAACAATTTGAATTTCTATGAACAATTTGAATTTGTATGAACAATTTGTATTGGGGTTCCCTTTGTATTGGGGATCCCTTTGTGTTGAACAATTTGTATTGGGGTTCCCTTTGTGTTGGGGATGCCTTTGTGTTGAACAATTTGAATTTGTATGAACAATTTGAATTTGTATGAACAATTTGTATGCCACATTTAAGCCACATTTATCATTTTCTCTAGGGTTTAGGGTTTTAGGGTTTAGGGTTTTAGGGTTTTAGGGTTCAATTCAAAATAATTCAAAACATGGTGGAACCTTCCCATGGAGCCTTGTTATGTTACCTACAACCTAGAGAAATAATAATGGAAAAGGAAATATAGAGATATGAAGTTTTTATGCCAAAAGCTTCAAAACCACTTCCTAGTCCATGAGCTACTAGATATGAAGATGCAGGGCTTTCTGCTCAATACACCTCCCAAATACCCACTATGCTTACAAACTTTGTCCAAATGAGTCCAAATTCGTCACACTTGTGTATCTTTGAGTTGCAAACAATATCTAGTCGGCCAAAATGTAATATATTGTTCAAATAACACAATTTTACAATTTTTATGCCAAAAGCTTCAATTTCCCTTAGTCCCTTTATTATTTGGGTGCCCCTGTTTTACTTAGTGTTACTCAGTTTTCCCCCTCCGGGCCCACTTGTTTTACTCAGTCCTACTCAGTTTTGCCCTTCCGATAAACATTTCCTCACTTTTCCCCCTCTTAGTTCTACTCAGTTTTCCTAACTTGTACTCACTGGCTGATCTCTGATTGGTCGAGATGTATGTCACACGGATCTTGGTTGGTTGAAAGCTCAACGAACGCTTGCACCGTTCGATCATTTATGATCGGACGGCCTGTATCTCTCTCTACCACGATGGACGCATACGGAGACAAGAGCAGAGCACATACCTACCAACCCTGGCAGTCGCATATTCCAGTCGCATCCTCCTCTCTCGTATTTCCTCTCTTACTACGGCGGTCGCGGCGGCGCGGATCTAACCGTGCGTGGCGGCGGCGGCGCGGATCTAACCGTGCTTGCGGTGGCGTGCGGCGGCGCGGATCTAACCGTGCGTGCGGCGGCGTGCGGCGGCGCGGATCTAACCGTGCGTGCGGCGGCGTGCGGCGGCGCGGATCTAACCGTGCGTGCGCCGTGGATCTAAGAGTGCCGGTGAGGATCTAACCGTCAGAAATAGTTGAAATGTCTCTCTCTGTCTCACTTTCGATTCTATTCTCAGATCTGTTGAATGATGAAGAACACCAAGACGGCGGCCGTGCCGACAGTGGTCATCGATGCCACGAACATTGAAGCCATCGCCTACAACATCGCTTCGACGGCGCAGACCCAGCCTTCAATGTCGGAGCCTGTTGATGTCTCACTTCCGGTGCCGAGAGTGCGAATCGATGCCAAGACGATTGAAGCCATCGTCTACAACCACGCTGCAAAGCCGCCGATCCAGCCCTCCGCAGATCCGTCGCTGATGAAGTACACCAAGACAGCGGCGGTTCCGACACTGGTCATCGATGCCACGAACATTGAAGCCATCGCCGATAACATCGCTTCAACGTTTGATGGCGCAGATGACCACCCCTCAGCCGCCCGTCGTCCCGGCCTTTCTTGCCCATCGCTGCGCGGCCGTGTTCGACGCCGCAAATTGGGATAAATTATGATAAATTTGTATTTTTCAATTTCCAATTGGGATAAAATTGTTCGAACTACTACCTCCGTCTCAAAAAAAGCTTCTCCACGTTCTTGATGTGTCCATGTACATCCGTATGTATGATTTGAATTCTATCCCAACTTGATTGGGAAGATATTGATATGTATTTGATCCGGAGGCTGGTACATGCTTTCACTTTTGGGATCCCTTCACTTTTATAAAATGTTCATGCATGCTAAAATTATCGTGCGCATTACTTAGCACAAGTAGGAAATTGTACACCAAAATACAGTGCTTAGAGCCACAACAAAATACAGTGGTTAGAGCCATCTACTGAATAACAATTCTATACTAAATCGTCTACCAGAACCACATAACTGCTAGGACAGGGATGACACCTAATAAAACTGCACAGATGAATCTACTTTTCTCCTCTCCCATCACTTTAAGTTCATGTTCTAGATTTTCTACCACTTGATCAAATACGGCAAGATCTGTCTCAACTCTCAACTTCTCCTTGCGAATAAGCTCTGAATTCTTCTTTTCTTCCTCCACAATACGCTTCAGCTCGAATATCATCAGGTTTTTACGGGCCAATTCATCACCTAAATTGGCCACCTTCTCCTCCAAATCCATCCTCTGGCTACACCACTGGGTTGATTCATCTTGGTATGCAATGTACCATGGATCATCGGCTTGCCTGGCTAACTGTAACAATAATGGAAAAAAGAACAACTGAAATCACCCCAACAGGCCATGGCGGAACTTCAAATTCAACGGTAGTACAGAGAGCTGAAGCTAGATACCTGCACTTCCGACGAGGTAGGAGAAGTAGAACGTGGCCACGACATGATCGAATCCCCACCCTCGCCGGTGTACCCGCTACGACCAGACATTGAGGACTATTTCGTACCTGCAAACTCCAATAAATTACGGGAACCGAATCGATTAGGGGGCGGGGGAGGCAGAAGCGGAGGTCTTACCAAGCTATACCAATTGGTGCGCGGAACAAATCCCGGTCGTCGTGGGCGGCGGATCTGCTTGCGGCGGACTTTCCTGCGGTGGGTACAATGTGCGGACGAAACAAGTGCTGGAGCCGTGGTTGACGTGCAGCGCCGCAGTTCGTCCGACGCCGCCGGGGGACAGAGCCGGCGGCGCGACGAGGCGCCGGCGATGGCTGCTCCGTCCGACGGTGGGGAACGAGCTGCCAGCGGTTCTCCGGTCTAGCTTAAGAATAATTAATTAGCGAACTTGTTGCTTCTCTCTATGATATTCTCTAAAGACATATATCAGAGCGGCAATATGTGAGTTTTCCTGAAAAATAGACGACCCACTGGTCATTGGCTGCGAGGCCCCACAGAGCGGCAATATATGATTTTTTCTCTAAATAAATAGACGATCCCACTGGTCATTGGCTGCGCAGCCACACAGAGCGGCAATATGTGTCTTTTCCTGAAAAATAGACGACCCCACTGGTCATTGGCTGCGGAGGCCCCACAGAGCGGCAATATATGATTTTCTCTAAATAAATAGACGACCCCACTGGTCATTGGCTGCGGCAGCCCCACAGAGCGGCAATATATGTCTTTTCCTGAAAAATAGACGACCCCACTGGTCATTGGCTGCGGAGGCCCCACAGAGCGGCAATATATGAGTTTCTCTAAATAAATAGACGACCCCACTGGTCATTGGCTGCGGCAGCCCCACAGAGCGGCAATATATGTCTTTTCCTGAAAAATATACGACCCCACTGGTCATTGGCTGCGGCAGCCCTATAGAGCGGCCCCATTTGTCATTGGCAGCACCGCGTATAAAATCATGAAATAAAACGGCCCACACGTCAGCGATAGATGGATGGCTGCTCCGACGTGTCTCCTGACCCTACCCGTCAGCACGAGACGGTCAGGGAGGAGCTGCCCCTGTGCGGCCCCACCCGGTCAGACTAACGGTCAAGGCCTCTGACCTGACGGCTACCGGCCGTTCCAGCACTTGTGCGTGTTTCAAACTAGAGGAGGGGAAAACTGAGGAAAAACTAAGGGACTGGGGAAAACTGAGTACAACTAACGAACCAGGGGCACGAAAATAGAAATCCCATAATTTTATGCATGTAGCTCATGATAAGAATGTTTCATGTGATAGTTATATTGTTGAGTTTGTTCATGATGCTACTGAAAATCTTTATGAGAGAGGACAATATGGTTGTAGGGATTTTCATGTTACTAAAACACCTCTCTTTTTGCTTAAAATCTTGAAGTTGCGCTTGTCTTGTTTTCCTATGCTTATTGCATTATGCTTACATGACTTGTTTATTTACAAGATTCCTTTTCATAGGAAGTGTGTTAGACTTAAAATTGTTTCTTATTTGCTTTTGATGCTCTCTTTTGCATCAACTCTTATTTCTTGCGAGAGCATGATTAAAATTACTGAGCCCATCTTAATGGCTATAAAGAAAGCACTTCTTGGGAGATAACCCATGTTTTTATTTTACTACTGTTTTGTTGTGTCTTGGAAGTTGTTACTACTGTATCAACCTCTCCTTATCATATTGTTGTGCCAACTAAAGTCTCTAATAGTAAAGTTGATACTAGATTTGGATTGCTGCGCGGAAACAGATTTCTACCTGTCACGAATTTGAATAGATCTCTCTGTAGAAGAATCAAAAAAATCTGCCAATTTACATGCATGATCCTCAGATATGTACGCAACTTTCATTAGTTTTGAGATTTTTCATATGAACCTCTTAAGTGCCTCTGAAAAATCCGTCTTTACGGACTGTTCTGTTTTGACAGATTCTGCCTTTTATTTCGCATTGCCTCTTTTACTGTGTTGAGTGGATTTCTTTGTTCCATTAACTTTCAGCTTTGGGTAATGTCCAGAAGTGTTAATAATGATTGTGTCCCCTCTAAACATGTGAATTTTTGATTATGCACTAACCCTCTAATGAGTTTGTTTTGAGTTTGGTGTGGAGGAAGTTTTCAAGGGTCAAGAGAGGAGGATGATATACTATGATCAAGAAGAGTGAAAAGTCTAAGCTTGGGGATGCCCCGTGGTTCATCCCTGCATATTTCAAGAAGACTCAAGCATCTAAGCTTGGGGATGCCCAAGGCATCCCCTTCTTCATCGACAACTTATCGGTCACCTCTAGTGAAACTATATTTTTATTCCGTCACATCTTATGTGCTTTACTTGGAGCGTCTGTTTGTTTTTGTTTTTGTTTATGTTTGAATAAAATCGGATCCTAGCATTCATTGTATGGGAAAGACACGCTCCGCTTTTTCATATGAACACTGGTGTTCTTAGTTCTACTTTTAATGTTCATGGCGGAGTTGAAAACCACTTCGTTGATTGCTATTTGGTTGGAAACAGAAAATGCTTCATGTGGTAAATGGTATATGGTCTTGAATAATTTGATACTTGGCAATTGTTTTGAGCTCTCATAGATCATGTTTAAGCTTTTGCATCATGTAGTTTAAACCTATTAGTGGAGAACTACCGTAGAGCTTGTTGAAATTTGGATTGCATGATTGATCTCTCTATGGTCTAGATATTTTCTGGTAACACTGTTTGAGCAACAAGGACACAGTGTAGAGTCTTATAATGCTTGCAATATGTTCTTATGTAAGTTTTGCTGTACCGGTTCATACTTGTGTTTGGTTCAAACAACCTTGCTAGCCAAAGCCTTGTACTGAGAGGAAATACTTCTCGTGCATCCAAAAACCTTGAGCCAAAACTCATACCATTTGTGTCCACCATAACTACCTACTATGTGGTATTTCTCTGCCATTCTGATACGTCTCCGACGTATCGATAATTTCTTATGTTCCATGCCACATTATTGATGTTATCTACATGTTTTATACACACTTTATGTCATATTCGTGCATTTTCTGGAACTAACCTATTAACAAGATGCCGAAGTGCCAGTTGCTGTTTGCTGTTTTTGGTTTCAGAAATCCTAGTAACGAAATATTCTTGGAATTGGACGAAATCAACGCCCAGGGTCCTATTTTGCCACGAAGCTTCCAGAAGTCCGAAGAGACGAAGTGGGGCCACGAGGTGGCCACACCCTAGGGCGGCGCGCCCCCCTTGGCCGCGCGGCCCTGTGGTGTGGGGCCCTCGTGCCGCCTCCTGACCTGCCCTTCCGCCTACTTAAAGCCTCCGTCGCGAAACCCCCAGTACCGAGAGCCACGATACGGAAAACCTTCCAGAGACGCCGCCGCCGCCGATCCCATCTCGGGGGATCCAGGAGATCGCCTCCGGCACCCTGCCGGAGAGGGGATTCATCTCCCGAGGACTCTACGCCGCCATGGTCGCCTCCGGAGTGATGTGTGAGTAGTCTACCCCTGGACTATGGGTCCATAGCAGTAGCTAGATGGTTGTCTTCTCCCCATTGTGCTTCATTGTCGGATCTTGTGAGCTGCCTAACATGATCAAGATCATCTATCTGTAATTCTATATGTTGCATTTGTTGGGATCCGATGAATAGAGAATACTTGTTATGTTGATTATCAATTCATGTCTATGTGTTGTTTATGATCTTGCATGCTCTCCGTTATTAGTAGATGCTCTGGCCAAGTTGATGCTAGTAACTCCAAGAGGGAGTATTTATGCTCGATAGTGGGTTCATGTCTCCGTGAATCTGGAGGGGTGACAAGAACCTCTAAGGTTATGGATGTGCTGTTGCCACTAGGGATAAAACATTGGTGCTATGTTCAAGGATGTAGTCACTGATTACATTACGCGCAATACTTAATGCAATTGTCTGTTGTTAGCAACTTAATACTGGAGGGGGTTCGGATGATAACCTGAAGGTGGACTTTTTAGGCATAGATGCATGCTGGATGGCGGTCTATGTACTTTGTCGTAATGCCCAATTAAATCTCACTATACTCATCATAATATGTATGTGCATGGTCATGCCCTCTTTATTTGTCAATTGCCCAACTGTAATTTGTTCACCCAACATGCTGTTTATCTTATGGGAGAGACACCTCTAGTGAACTGTGGACCCCGGTCCAATTCTCTATACTGAAATACAATCTACTGCAATCTTGTTTTACTGTTTTCTGCAAACAATCATCTTCCACACAATACGGTTAATCCTTTGTTACAGCCGGTGAGATTGACAACCTCACTGCGTTGGGGCAAAGTACTTTGGTTGTGTTGTGCAGGTTCCACGTTGGCGCCGGAATCTCTGGTGTTGCGCCGCACTACATCCCGCCGCCATCAACCTTCAACGTGCTTCTTGACTCCTACTGGTTCGATTAAACCTTGGTTTCTTACTGAGGGAAACTTGCCGCTGTGCGCATCACACCTTCCTCTTGGGGTTCCCAACGGACGTGTCAACTACACGCATCAAGCAAATTTCTGGCGCCGTTGCCGGAGATCAAGACACGCTGCAAGGGAGTCTCCACTTCTCAATCTCTTTACTTTGTTTTTGTCTTGCTTAGTTTTATTTACTACTTTGTTTGCTGCACTAAATCAAAATACAAAAAATTAGTTGCTAGTTTTACTTTATTTGCTATCTTGTTTGCTATATCAAAAACACAAAAAAATTAGTTACTTGCATTTACTTTATCTAGTTTGCTTTATTTACTGCTAAAATGGCCAACCCTGAAAATACTAAGTTGTGTGACTTCACAACCACAAATAATAATGATTTCTTATGCACACCTATTGCTCCACCTGCTACTACAGCAGAATTCTTTGAAATTAAACCTGCTTTATTAAATCTTGTTATGCGAGAGCAATTTTCTGGTGTTAGTTCTGATGATGCTGCTGCCCATCTTAATAATTTTGTTGAACTATGTGAAATGCAAAAGTATAAAGATGTAGATGGTGACATTATAAAATTGAAATTGTTCCCTTTCTCATTAAGAGGAAGAGCTAAAGATTGGTTGCTATCTCTGCCTAAGAATAGTATTGATTCATGGACTAAATGCAAGGATGCTTTTATTGGTAGATATTATCCCCCTGCTAAAATTATATCTTTGAGGAGTAGCATAATGAATTTTAAACAATTGGATACTGAACATGTTGCACAAGCATGGGAAAGAATGAAATCTCTGGTTAAAAATTGCCCAACCCATGGACTGACTACTTGGATGATCATCCAAACCTTCTATGCAGGACTAAATTTTTCTTCGCGGAATTTATTGGATTCAGCTGCTGGAGGTACCTTTATGTCCATCACTCTTGGTGAAGCAACAAAGCTTCTTGATAATATGATGATCAACTACTCTGAATGGCACACGGAAAGAGCTCCACAAGGTAAGAAGGTAAATTCTGTCGAAGAAACCTCTTCCTTGAGTGATAAGATTGATGCTATTATGTCTATGCTTATGAATGGTAGGCCTAATGTTAATTCTAATAATGTTCCGTTAGCGTCATTGGTTGCTCAAGAAGAACATGTTGATGTAAACTTCATTAAAAATAATAATTTCAACAACAATGCTTACCGGAACAATTCTAGTAACAACTATAGGCCATATCCTTATAATAATGGCAACGGCTATGGTAATTCTTATGGGAATTCTTACAACAATAATAGGAGTTCACCCCCTGGACTTGAAGCCATGCTTAAAGAATTTATTAGTACACAAACTGCTTTTAACAAATCTGTTGAAGAAAAGCTTGGGAAAATTGATATACTTGCTTCTAAAGTCGATAGTCTTGCCTCTGATGTTGATCTTTTGAAATCGAAAGTTATGCCTAATAGGGATATTGAAAATAAAATTGTTACTACAGCAAATGCCATCCAAGTTAGAATTAATGAGAATATAAGATTAATGGCTGAACTGCGTGCTAGGTGGGATAGAGAAGAAAATGAAAAACTAGCTAAAGAGAAGAATGTAGCTAAAGTTTGGACTATTACCACCACTAGTAATGCTAATGCTACACATGTTGCTGCACCTCCTACTATTAATAATAAAAGAATTGGTGTTAGCAATGTTTCCACTTCTAATGCAAAGCGCGAAAAACTGCCTGAAACTGCTAAAACTGCTGAAACTGCCTGTGATAAAACTGCTGAATTTTTTTCCAACATTGGGGATGATGATCCCATTGCTTTAGATTATAATGGTTTGAATTTTGATGATTGCCACATCTCTGAAGTTATAAAGTTCTTGCAAAAACTTGCTAAAAGTCCTAATGCTAGTGCTATAAATTTGGCTTTCACGCAACATATTACAAATGCTCTCATAAAAGCTAGAGAAGAGAAACTAGAGCGCGAAGCCTCTATTCCTAGAAAGCTAGAGGATGGTTGGGAGCCCATCATTAAAATGAAGGTTAAAGATTTTGATTGTAATGCTTTATGTGATCTTGGTACAAGTATTTCTGTTATGCCTAAGAAAATTTATAATATGCTTGACTTGCCACCATTGAAAAATTGTTATTTGGATGTTAATCTTGCTGATCATTCTACAAAGAAACCTTTGGGGAAAGTTGATAATGTTCGCATTACCGTTAACAATAACCTTGTCCCCGTTGATTTTGTTGTCTTGGATATTGAATGCAATGCATCTTGTCCCATTATATTGGGAAGACCTTTTCTTCGAACTGTTGGTGCTATCATTGATATGAAGGAAGGTAATATAAAATATCAATTTCCTCTCAAGAAAGGTATGGAACACTTCCCTAGAAAGAGAATGAAGTTACCTTTTGATTCTATTATGAGAACAAATTATGATGTTGACACTTCGTCTCTTCATAATACTTGATACACACTTTCTGCGCCTAGCTGAAAGACGTTAAAGAAAAGCTCTTATGGGAGACAACCCATGCTTTTACCTACAGTACTTTGTTTTTATTTTGTGTCTTGGAAGTTGTTTACTACTGTAGCAACCTCTCCTTATCTTAGTTTAGTGTTTTATTGTGCCAAGTAAAGTCGTTGATAGAAAAGTTCATACTAGATTTGGATTACTGCGCAGAAACAGATTTCTTTGCTGTCACGAATCTGGGCTGTTTTCTCTGTAGGTAACTCAGAAAATTATGCCAATTTACGTGAGTGATCCTCAGATATGTACGCAACTTTAATTCAATTTGAGCATTTTCATTTGAGCAAGTCTGGTGCCTCGATAAAATTCGTCAATACGAACTGTTCTGTTTTGACAGATTCTGCCTTTTATTTCGCATTGCCTCTTTTGCTATGTTGGATGAATTTCTTTGATCCATTAATGTCCAGTAGCTTTATGCAATGTCCAGAAGTGTTAAGAATGATTGTGTCACCTCTGAACATGTTAATTTTTATTGTCACTAACCCTCTAATGAGTTGTTCTAAGTTTGGTGTGGAGGAAGTTTTCAAGGATCAAGAGAGGAGTATGATGCAACATGATCAAGGAGAGTGAAAGCTCTAAGCTTGGGGATGCCCCGGTGGTTCACCCCTGCATATATCAAGAAGACTCAAGCGTCTAAGCTTGGGGATGCCCAAGGCATCCCCTTCTTCATCGACAATATTATCAGGTTCCTCCCCTGAAACTATATTTTTATTCCATCACATCTTATGTGCTTTGCTTGGAGCGTCGGTTTGTTTTTGTTTTTTGTTTTGTTTGAATAAAATGGATCCTAGCATTCACTTTATGGGAGAGAGACACGCTCCGCTGTAGCATATGGACAAGTATGTCCTTAGTTTCTACTCATAGTATTCATGGCGAAGTTTCTCCTTCGTTAAATTGTTATATGGTTGGAATTGGAAAATGATACATGTAGTAATTGCTATAAATGTCTTGGGTAATGTGATACTTAGCAATTGTTGTGCTCATGTTTAAGCTCTTGCATCATATGCTTTGCACCCATTAATGAAGAAATACATAGAGCATGCTAAAATTTGGCTTGCATATTTGGTTTCTCTAAGGTCTAGATAATTTCTAGTATTGAGTTTGAACAACAAGGAAGACGGTGTAGAGTCTTATAATGTTTACAATATGTCTTTTATGTGAGTTTTGCTGCACCGGTTCATCCTTGTGTTTGTTTCAAATAAGCCTTGCTAGCCTAAACCTTGTATCGAGAGGGAATACTTCTCATGCATCCAAAATACTTGAGCCAACCACTATGCCATTTGTGTCCACCATACCTACCTACTACATGGTATTTTCCGCCATTCCAAAGTAAATTGCTTGAGTGCTACCTTTAAAATTCCATCATTCACCTTTGCAATATATAGCTCATGGGACAAATAGCTTAAAAACTATTGTGGTATTGAATATGTAATTATGCACTTTATCTCTTATTAAGTTGCTTGTTGTGCGATAACCATGTTCACTGGGGACGCCATCAACTACTCTTTGTTGAATTTCATGTGAGTTTCTATGCATGTTCGTCTTGTGTGAAGTAAGAGCGATCTACCACCTTATGGTTAAGCATGCATATTGTTAGAGAAGAACATTGGGCCGCTAACTAAAGCCATGATCCATGGTGGAAGTTTCAGTTTTGGACAAATATCCTCAATCTCATATGAGAAAATTATTAATTGTTGTTACATGCTTATGCATAAAAGAGGAGTCCATTATCTGTTGTCTATGTTGTCCCGGTATGGATGTCTAAGTTGAGAATAATCAATAGCGAGAAATCCAATGCGAGCTTTCTCCTTAGACCTTTGTACATGCGGCATAGAGGTACCCCTTTGTGACACTTGGTTAAAACATGTGCATTGTGATGATCCGGTAGTCCAAGCTAATTAGGACAAGGTGCGGGCACTATTAGTATACTATGCATGAGGCTTGCAACTTGTAAGATATAATTTACATGATACATATGCTTTATTACTACCGTTGACAAAATTGTTTCATGTTTTCAAAATCAAAGCTCTAGCACAAATATAGCAATCGATGCTTTTCCTCTATGGAGGACCATTCTTTTACTTTCAATGTTGAGTCAGTTCACCTATTTCTCTCCACCTCAAGAAGCAAACACTTGTGTGAACTGTGCATTGATTCCTACATATTTGCTTATTGCACTTATTATATTACTCTATGTTGACAATATCCATGAGATATACATGTTACAAGTTGAAAGCAACCGCTGAAACTTAATCTTCCTTTGTGTTGCTTCAATGCTTTTACTATGAATTATTGCTTTATGAGTTAACTCTTATGCAAGACTTATTGATGCTTGTCTTGAAGTGCTATTCATGAAAAGTCTTTGCTTTATGATTCACTTGTTTACTCATGTCATATACATTGTTTTGATCGCTGCATTCACTACATATGCTTTACAAATAGTATGATCAAGGTTATGATGGCATGTCACTCCAGAAATTATCTTTGTTATCGTTTTACCTGCTCGGGACGAGCAGAACTAAGCTTGGGGATGCTGATACGTCTCCGACGTATCGATAATTTCTTATGTTCCATGCCACATTATTGATGTTATCTACATGTTTTATGCACACTTTATGTCATATTCGTGCATTTTCTGAACTAACCTATTAACAAGATGCCGAAGTGCCAGTCTGTTTTCTGCTGTTTTTGGTTTCAAAAATCCTAGTAACGAAATATTCTCGGAATTGGACGAAATCAACGCCCAGGTCCTATTTTGCCACGAAGCTTCCAGAAGTCCGAAGAGGAGACGAAGTGGGGCCACGAGGTGGCCACACCCTAGGCGGCGCGGCCACCCCCTTGGCCACGCGGCCTGTGGTGTGGGGCCCTCGTGCCGCCTCCCGACCTGCCCTTCCGCCTACTTAAAGCCTCCGTCGCGAAACCCCCACCGAGAGCCACGATACGGAAAACCTTCCGAGACGCCGCCCCATCCCGGGGATCCAGGAGATCGCTCTCCGCACCCGCCGGAGAGGGGATTCATCTCCCGGAGGACTCTACGCCGCCATGGTCGCCTCCGGAGTGATGTGTGAGTAGTCTACCCCTGGACTATGGGTCCATAGCAGTAGCTAGATGGTTGTCTTCTCCCCATTGTGCTTCATTGTCGGATCTTGTGAGCTGCCTAACATGATCAAGATCATCTATCTGTAATTCTATATGTTGCGTTTGTTGGGATCCGATGAATAGAGAATACTTGTTATGTTGATTATCAATTCATGTCTATGTGTTGTTTATGATCTTGCATGCTCTCCGTTATTAGTAGATGCTCTGGCCAAGTTGATGCTAGTAACTCCAAGAGGGAGTATTTATGCTCGATAGTGGGTTCATGTCTCCGTGAATCTGGAGGGGTGACAAGAACCTCTAAGGTTATGGATGTGCTGTTGCCACTAGGGATAAAACATTGGTGCTATGTTCAAGGATGTAGTCACTGATTACATTACGCGCAATACTTAATGCAATTGTCTGTTGTTAGCAACTTAATACTGGAGGGGTTCGGATGATAACCTGAAGGTGGACTTTTTAGGCATAGATGCATGTTGGATGGCGGTCTATGTACTTTGTCGTAATGCCCAATTAAATCTCACTATACTCATCATAATATGTATGTGCATGGTCATGCCCTCTTTATTTGTCAATTGCCCAACTGTAATTTGTTCACCCAACATGCTGTTTATCTTATGGGAGAGACACCTCTAGTGAACTGTGGACCCCGGTCCAATTCTCTATACTGAAATACAATCTACCAATGTTCTACTGTTTTCTGCAAACAATCATCTTCCACACAATACGGTTAATCCTTTGTTACAGCAAGCCGGTGAGATTGACAACCTCACTTTTCGTGGGGCAAAGTACTTTGGTTGTGTTGTGCAGTTCCACGTTGGCGCCGGAATCTGTGTTGCGCCGCACTATCCCGCCGCCATCAACCTTCAACGTGCTTCTTGACTCCTACTAGTTCGATTAAACCTTGGTTTCTTACTGAGGGAAACTTGCCGCTGTGCGCATCACACCTTCCTCTTGGGGTTCCCAACGGACGTGTCAACTACACGCATCACATTCCAAAGTAAATTGCTTGTGTGCTACCTTTAAAATTTCATTCCTTGTCTTTGCAATACATAGCTCATGGGAAAATAGCTTAAAAACTATTGTGGTATTGAATATGTCGCTTATGTATCTTATTTCTTATAAGTTGCTTGTTGAGCGGTAACCATGTTTCTGGGGACGCCATCAACTTTTTACACATTTGTTGAATATCATGTGAGTTGCTATGCATGTTCGTCTTGTCTGAAGTAAGGGTGATTTATCATGATTAAATGGTTTGAGTATGCATATTGTTAGAGAAGAACATTGGGCCGCCAACCAAAGCCATGTATCATGGTGGAAGTTTCAGTTGGACATTAATCCTCAATCTCTTATGAGAATATTATCTGTTGTTGAATGCTTAAGCATTAAAGAGGAGTCTATTATCTGTTTTCTATGTTGTCCCGGTATGGATGTCCTCAAGTTGAGATCTATCAAAACTGAGAAATCAAATGCGATCTATCTCCTTGGACCTTTGTACAGGTGGCATAGAGGTACCCCTTTGTGACACTTGGTTGAAACATATGTAATGCAATGATAATCCATGGAAATCCAAGCTAATTAGGACAAGGTGCGGGCACTATTGGTATTCGATGCATGAGGCTTGCAACTTATAAGAGGTTTTATGCATAACACATATGAATTATTACTACCGTTGACAAAATTGTTTCCATGTTTTCAAAATAAAAAGCTCTAGCACATGAGTAATCCATGCTTCCCTCTGCGAAGGGCCTTTCTTTTACTTTATGTTGAGTCAGTTTACCTACTTCTTTCTATCTTAGAAGAAAACACTTGTGTCAACTGTGTGCATTGATTCTTACATGTTTACTTATTGCACTTGTTATATTGCTTTATGTTGACAACTATCCATGAGATATACATGTTACAAGTTGAAAGCAATTGCTGAAACTTAATCATCCTTTGTGTTGCTTCAAAACCTTCTATTAAGAATCTATTGCTTGATGAGTTAACTCTTATGCAAGACTTATTGATACTTGTCTTGAAAGTACTATTCATGAAAAGTCTTTGCTATATGATTCAGTTGTTTAGTCATTATCTTTACCATTGCTTCGAATCACTTCATTCACTTCATATGCTTTACAATAATATTGATCAAGATTATGATAGTAGCATGTCACTTCAGAAATTATCCTTGTTATCGTTTACCTACTCGAGGGCGAGTAGGAACTAAGCTTGGGGATGCTTGATACGTCTCAAACGTATCTATAATTTCTTATGTTCCATGCTAGTTATATGACAATACTCACATGTTTTATATACACTTTATATCATTTTGACGCATTTTCCGGCACTAACCTATTAACAAGATGCCGAAGCGCCTGTTTCGCTGTTTTTGGTTTCAGAAATCCTACACAGAAATATTCTCGGAATTGGACGAAACAAAAGCCAAACTTCCTATTTTCCTCGGAGGGTTCCAGAACATCGAAGGAGAGACGGAGAGGGCCCACGAGGTGGCCACACCACGTGGCGGCGCGGCTAAGAGGGGGGCGCGCCGCCCTAGGGTGTGGCCCCTCGGGCGCCTCCCGACTCTGCCCCTTCGCCTATATAAACTCTCCGTCGCGAAAACCCTATCACCGAGAGCCACGATACGAGAAAAGTTCCAGACGCCGCCGCCGCCAATCCCATCTCCGGGGATTCAGGAGATCGCCTCCGGCACCCTGCCGGAGAGGGGAATCATCACCGGAGGGCTCTACATCACCATGCCCGCCTCCGGACTGATGCGTGAGTAGTTCATCCTTGGACTATGGGTCCATAGTAGTAGCTAGATGGTTGTCTTCTCCTCTTGTGCTATCATGTTTAGATCTTGTGAGCTGCCTATCATGATCAAGATCGTCTATTTGTAACGCTACATGTTGCGTTTGTTGGGATTCGATGAATATTGAATACTATGTCAAGTTTATTATCAATCTATCATATATGTGTTGTTTATGTTCTTGCATGCTCTCCGTTGCTAGTAGAGGCTCTGGCCAAGTTGATACTTGTGACTCCAAGAGGGAGTATTTATGCTCGATAGTGGGTTCATGCCTCCATTGAATCTGGGACAGTGACAAAAAGTTCTAAGGTTGTGGATGTGCTGTTGCCACTAGGGATAAACATCAATGCTTTGTCTAAGGATATTTGTGTTGATTACATTACGCACCATACTTAATGCAATTGTCTGTTGTTTGCAACTTAATACTGGAAGGGGTGCGGATGCTAACCCGAAGGTGGACTTTTTAGGCATAGATGCATGCTGGATAGCGGTCTATGTTCTTTGTCGTAATGCCCTGATTAAATCTCATAGTAGTCATCATGATATATGTATGTGCATCTCTATTTGTCAATTGCCCAACTGTAATTTGTTCACCCAACATGCTAGTTATCTTATTGGAGAGACACCACTAGTGAACTGTGGACCCCGGTCCATTCTTTTACATCTGAAATACAATCTACTGCAATCTCTGTTCTCTGTTGTGTCCTAAAAGCAAACATCATTCTCCACACCATACGTTTAATCCTTTGTTTTCAGCAAGCCGGTGAGATTGACAACCTCACTGTTAAGTTGGGGCAAAGTATTTTGATTGTGTTGTGCAGGTTCCACGTTGGCGCCGAATCCGGTGTTGCGCCGCACTACACTCCTTCGCCAACAACCTTCACGTGGCCTTCATCTCCTACGGTTCGATAACCTTGGTTTCTTTCTGAGCGAAAACTTGCTGATGTATGCATCACACCTTCCTCTTGGGGTTCCCAACGGACGTGTGCTTTACCGTCACAAGCACTTCCCTATATTGCTACCATATTCCTATTACAACTCTACTTTCCTTATCCGAGGTTCTCTGGGCTTCTGGGCTTGTCAATCTTCAGGTCCATGGGCTTCTCATCCTCTTTAGATAACCCGGGTACCTTATTCGGCATGCCTATTTGGCATACCTATGTCAGTAGCCCCCGAGATTTTGCTTGAATCGCAAAGTCAAGTAAAATCTCCATCGTAAAACTGAGTTGCATGTTTATAAAACTTTCGAATCATAATAAATATTTTGCTCGATGTCTATTTTGTATAGGGATAATGGTAAATGGGGCTGGTTCATCTGATGGATCAGATACCAGTTAACTGCTCTTGTGGCAAACCCGCATAGACCTACTTCAAACTCGAGTCCCCGGACTCGAACTCGGGATACTGGCGTAATTCATCACGCGCCGCTTAAGGACTTATCGTGAAACCGAATCCCAGCTTTGTTTTATCGATACCTAACGCGTCCGTTCGGATTTTTCTTCGCATCTGTTGATACGGATAAAGTGTAAGAGCATATTTGGGTGCGATGCTACGCCACACAGGATAGATCCTGGGTCTTACCTTCATACTCTATTTCGAGTTACGGCATTCAGAGTTTTTACCATGACGGACGCGCTCGAGAATATTTTGTCGAGTGCCTTTGTCGGCTACTGGAATTCTTTATTTATTTGGGTTGACTCGTGTAATATTATTTTGACCTCCCGATGGGAGTACATGACGAGTTATATGCAACTCGATGATGTACGAAAAAGGTTATGCGTCTGCATTTCTATATTGACTTGTTATTTTCTCTTCTTTTTCTTCTCCATATTTCATCGGGTGCGCGACCAGTGCTCCCGATGGGAGTAGCCCCCGAGGCTACAGCCGAGTGTTTGCACTTGGTTGTAGGCTCAACTTCTGTTATTTTGATCAACTTTGTATTTTTTCCTTCATCATGTCATCTGATCAGAAGTATGCATAATGCTTCTGATAAGAGTAGCCCCCGAGCATATGAACAGGTGCTTGCATCTGGGAAGAGGCTCTCAAAGTTTCTTTTTAACCATACATTTCTTCAGATGTCGAAGTTTTGATTCCACTATATTTTGCTCTTTCACTCGAAGCTTTGTTGACACTAACGTTGCTGCTGACGGCAGCCATGTGTGGCCACCTTGGGAAGACACGACTCCTGGCACACCACTGTCATGTGGGTCCAAAGTTCTGCACTTCCTACACGTCACGCAAGTGGTGCCCGCACGTCCTCCGGAATTTCTGGCACGCGCGCGGTAACTTCTCTTTGGTAAAATTAAAGTGAAAAGACCATTCTACCACTTGGACACATGTAGGTTTCAGAATCCTTCCCTTTTTCGTCCAACGGCTGAGCGTATTGTCTTTTTGTCCTTTAATCGATATGCTCCTCCTGGAATAACTTCGGTAACGATGTATGGTCCTACCCAAGGTGACTCCAGCTTCTCGTGACCATCTTGCTTAAGCCGAAGAACTAGGTCTCCAACCTCGAAGGATCTAGGCCGCAAACGTCGGCTGTGATAGTTTTTAAGATTTTGCTGATATGCTCTTACTCTCAAAAGAACCACGTCTTTTGCTTCATCAATTGTGTCGACATCATCTTGGAGTGCCTTTTGTGAGGTCTCTTCGTTATATTCCACGACTCTTGGAGAGTTATGTTCTATTTCCAACGGGAGCACTGCTTCAGCGCCATCGACTAAAAGTAACGGAGTTTCTTGAGTTGCTGCGTTGGGTGTTGTTCGTAATCTCCACAATACGTTGGGTAGTTCGTCGACCCAAGTGTGCCTTGCTTTTTCGAGTGGTGCTAGCAGATGTTTCTTGATGCCATTGCAGATGAGACCATTTGCTTTCTCGACTTGACCATTGGTCTGCGGGTGCGCCACCGATGCAAACTGCAATTCGATACCTACGCCTTCACAATAATCTTTGAATTCTCAGCAGGTAAAATTGTTGCCATTGTCCGTGACTATGCTGTTGGGGACGCCGAAATGAAAAACTATCCCCTTGATGAAGTTTACTGTTAATGTTGCATGATGCAGCCCGACCTTCGGTCTCCACCGCATCATGTACATCAACGACAAGAACCACACTCAAGGCCGAGGTCACGGAGGCATGGAAGAGAAGAAGGAAGAAGAGTGCCCGAGGTCGCCAAGAAGAGACGGCGCATGAAGCACGACTGCTAGGCCGGATTATCCGCCCCACTAAGGCCGGACAATCCGCCCCCTGCGTGTCCGAGTCAACTCGGGCCAAGGCCCATGTACCCCTTTGTTTCCCTAAACTACCCCTCCTTAGTGGCTCCCTATATATAGGCTCCCACCTCCCCCTTCATGAAACGAGAGTTGATGAACTAGAATTTGGCTCATGCCTCCACCATCCCTTTGGGATTAGGGAAAACCCCTCCTTAGATTATCAAATCTATTGTATCAAGGCACTCCTTATATGATTAGTCTCTCACACTTGTGATTCTACCACCGGTCTCTCACTCGTGTGATTCTACCAATCGTATACCGATCTTCCTCTCGGGGATTCTACCGCGTGTCTTTCTCTTGAGAGATTCTATCGGGATAGTGGTTCGGGCTATCGGGAGTAAACCGGAATTGTATCGGGTTGGTGTGCGTTTGCGTGTGTTCATCGTGTTCATCGCCGTGTTCTTCGTGTTCTTCCTCTCCCTCGCCTTTCCCTCGGTCAATTCGTGAGATCGGGCAACCCACGTGGCCTTAGGCCCCATCATATGGTATCAGAGCAAAGGTTGCCACGAATTTGACCCTCCAATTTCACCAATTTCGCCCAAAAAATTCCCAAAAATTTTGCCCCAAAAAATATCTCGAAATTTCATCTGCGAATTTGTTGCGTTTTCTGTGGTTTTAATCCATTGATTTCGTGTCTTTTGTGTTGATCTACTAATCCCATCGTTTTCCCCTTCGATTTTGTCCAATTCCGCTCAGATCTGAGCATTTTCGTGGCCAGTTTTCGGCTTTTCTTCGTGCTGTTCGCCAAGAGTAGTTCATCTCATTGGGTCAACGCCCGCGCCTGCCTGAGCCCTGCCCCGCTCGATCCGTCCACGCCCGGCAGCCAGCGCGCGCTGCAGCCACCGCCGCCTGGCCCGCCTCCCCTCAGCAGGCTCTCCACCGGCCCGCACCTTCCCTGCAAGGACCACCGCCCGTACGCGCATCTCCTTCCTGCCCTCCACCGCGCCAACCGCGTGCCCCTCGATCCACATCGCAGCAACACCCGCCCGCGCCTGCTCAGTGCCCACGGCCGCCCCGCCTGCGCCGCCAGCTCTCTGTCGCGCGCCCCACCACGCAGCTCGCCCCGCACTCCATCTCCACGCTGCTCCGCCCGCTGCAAAACCGCCGCACCTCCAGTTGCAAGCTCCCGCTCAGCAACCAATCAAGCCGCCCGCTCCTCTTGGCCTCGCTCGCCACGCATCAGGCCAGCACCACCGTGTGCCCAAGCGCCGCCCACCACCACCCGTCCCTGGTCACGCTCCACGCGCAAGCCCCACGAGCTCGTCCGGCCGACCGGACGTTACGCCGGGTGGCCCGGTTGAAACCGGAACACAGGCCGGTGCCAACCGGAAGCGGTACTGGGGCACCATCCGGTCCAGCAACCGGTTCAAACCGGATGGGCCGGCCCCAGACCCGGCTGAACCGGCCTCCTGTGCAATTTTCGTCCAATTTTGACACCATTTTTTGCCCCAAATTTTGACAACTTTCCGGAGCCCGTTTGACTCAAATTTTAACAACATCCTCCAAATACTCCACATAGTCCAACTCTTTTTTTTTGACAATTTTTGGAACCCAACTTTTGACCGTTCGTTTTGACCCAACTTTTCGGGCATTGACTTAATTTGCCCGGTTTCCGATTTGGAGTGCATTGGTTGTCTATTTTGCTTCCGCGCCTACATCAACACCGCGACGACACCTTTGGCACCCCGGATCCCGGCGCAACTTCGACACCATCATCGTCGACACCATCGCAAGTTCGTGTGCTTGACACCGCCTAACCTTTTCATCTAGGTATAACTTGCACCCCTCACCCCTTGTAGCCCCGTTTCTTTCTTTGTGTACCTATCCCATTGAGAGTGGCTTTCCGAGTGTTGCGAAGCATTGCACAAGTGTCACGACCGTGAGAGGGTTTGTGTGTGTGCGTGAGTTGAGCAAAGCTCCAAAGCAAGCTCGGTGAGAAAGATACACAAAAGAAGAAAAGTGTGACATATACATAGAGAAAAATAAAGCTTCTAAGCATAGAAAAATGAGAAAAGATAAAGAAATAGAAAAAGAGTGTGTGCCCACCGATACCGAGAAGTGCAAAGCTTGTGAGCACTAAGAGAGAAAAGAGAAGAGTGGCATTTGTGCAAACCTTGTTGCTTCTATCTTGTGCAACCAAGCTACGGTCTCTCTTGTGTTGGCGTGACACCGAGCATATAGTCTTCGTTAGGACCATCTTTACCGCTTGCTCACTTCCTTGGTCGCGCTAACCCCATTGTTCTCCGTTGTGTGTGTTTCCGTGTTTCCTTGACATAGATCACCACTTTTGACATTTGACTTTGGATTTTACCCACATTTGACAATAGACTTTTCCGTTGATCTTTTTCGTTTGCTATCCACCCCTTACCCACCACATATAGAGTTTCTTAGCCTTTTGCGTGTGCTTTGAGTGTGTGTGTGAGTAACCCCGATACATTTTGGCTTTGCTCTTGACTTGAACCATTTTTCCGATACTTTCTTGAAAGGTGGGATACTTGTGTAGTTTTCCTTCCACCATACATATACACCTATCCTAGTGAGATATACATGATGACCCCACAAGAACAAGCCGAGATGAGAGCATACTTCGCCGAGCTAGATGCTCGAGAAGCCCAAATGACACCCAAAGAAAAAGCCGAGTGCAACGCATACTTCAAACACCTTGAGAGCAAGAGTGATACACCCCATGAGTCGAGTGAGGATGTTTCGATTTCTAACAACTTAACCTCTACTCCTCTTGTGTTGTCTTCCTCTTTGCTAGGTTGCTCGGACATCGACGACGCCATTGCCATGGAGATGAGGGATTCCACTATATGTGAGATGAGCGACTCCACTATATGTGAGATGAGTGACTCCACTATATGTGAGCTTGATGAGTGCCTCCACTTCGAGAGCATGAGCGATACACCAAGTGAGATGAGAGTGGTAGTTGATAGGTCATGTGAGGCCATTTCAAGTTCTAACAACTTACCCTCTACCTCTAGTGTGTTCTCTTGTGTCTCATTAGGTACCATGGATGACGAGACGCCGATCATGGAGAAGATGTACATGGTGCATGAAGATGATGATATCACACCATGCTTGATTGAAGATGAACATGGAGGCCACATGGAGCCTACCACTTCCACAACACCTACCTCATATGAGCGGGACTACAAAGGTACATATATGGGTGTTGATGATGCCATGATCCCACTAGTGGACATGATGATTTGTGAGTGCTTGCATGAGTTGGATGATCCTATTGCTATGTCATATGCTTCTTTCACTTTCCCTTGTGATACTTGTGCCATTGTTGATCATGTGGAAGTAGTTGCTTGTGACACTTTGACCATGCCATGCTATGAGTGTTTCGATTTCTATCCTATTGCTTGCAATATGTCGAACAATTTCTCTTTCCCATGTATTGCTTGCAATGTTGATAATGATGCTTGTGTTGTCACAACCTTACCGAACAATTGCTCTTTCCCTAGGTTTGTCGACAACAATGATCAAATGTTGAACATGTTTTGTGCTACATGCTTGCAATATTCTCCCATTAATGCAACCAAAATGATGAACAATTTCTCTTTCCAATGCTTGGCTTGCAATAGTGTTAATATGCTTGTAAATGAGATTGCCCCCATAGCTCTCTCAAATTTTGGAGACTTTGCATATATCCATGTTGAGCATGTTCCTAAGTTTTCCCCGCATATTCACCATGTGTACTATAATATCTTTCTTGGTGATGTGCAAAAGAAATGGCGCATCATGATGGATGATGTGTTCATATACCATGCACACACGTTGTTCTTGTTGTCTAACATGTGTGTAGGTACCCAAACTCCAATGTCAACCTCGATTGAGCACGAGTTGACAAAAAGAGCTCTTGAGAGCATGATACAAGTGAGATCCAATGAGTGGTTTTGCCCGCACACTTCCACTACACAAGATCTCTCAATGAGAGCACACCGACACTTTGATAAGGTGACCTCCTTCTACTTGCGCCCTCTTCCTAAATACATTGAACTTTGCCTACGCTTTGATTGCTCCTTTGCTTTTCTTGTGCTATTGATAGGGCTCTTGACAAGTGAAGGGACATTCAAGCGTTGGTGTCATCTACCTCCTCTACACATTCATGAAGACTCATCGTCGAGGACGACTCTTTTTCAAGTGGGGGGAGATGATGCAGCCCGACCTTCGGTCTCCACCGCATCATGTACATCAACGACAAGAACCACACTCAAGGCCGAGGTCACGGAGGCATGGAAGAGAAGAAGGAAGAAGAGTGCCCGAGGTCGCCAAGAAGAGACGGCGCATGAAGCATGACTGCTAGGCCGGATTATCCGCCCCACTAAGGCCGGACAATCCGCCCCCTGCGCGTCCAAGTCAACTCGGGCCAAGGCCCATGTCCCCCCTTTTTTCCCTAAACTACCCCTCCTTAGTGGCTCCCTATATATAGGCTCCCACCTCCCCCTTCATGAAACAAGAGTTGATGAACTAGAATTTGGCTCATGCCTCCACCATCCTTTTGGGATTAGGGAAACCCCCTCCTTAGATTATCATATCTATTGTATCAAGGAACTCCTTATATGATTAGTCTCTCACACTTGTGATTCTACCACCGGTCTCTCACTCGTGTGATTCTACCGATCGTATACCGATCTTCCTCTCGGGGATTCTACCGCGTGTCTTTCTCTTGAGAGATTCTATCGGGATAGTGGTTCGGGCTATCGGGAGTAAACCGGAATTGTATCGGGTTGGTGTGATGACCCACAAGTATAGGGGGTGTATCGTAGTATTTTCGATAAATAAGAGTGTCGAACCCAACGAGGAGCAGAAGGTGTTGACAAGCAGTTTGGATGAAGGATTCACTGTAAATGCTCACAGACAAGTGTTCAGGGGTTTTGATATAGCGATGAATAAAGTACGAGTAAGTAAAATGCGAGAGTAATAATTGCAGCGAGTGGCCCAATCCTTTTTAGCACAAAGGACAAGCCGGTTTGTTTACTTATAATGACCAAACGTTCTTGAGGACACACGAGAATTTAGTCTAGTGCTTTCGCTTCATATAGCTGATTAATCTTCATTGTTTGATAAGTGTTGTGTGGGTGAACCTATGCTAATGCACCGCCCTTCCTAGGACTAATACATACTTGTGATTATACCCCTTGCAAGCATCCGCAACTACAAGAAAGTAATTAAGATAAATCTAACCACAGCCTTAAACTCTGAGATCCTGCTATCCCTCCTGCATCGATATACCAACGGGGGTTTAGGTTTCTGTCACTCCGGCAACCCCGCAATTAGCAAACGAATACAATATGTATTCCCCTAGGCCCATAAAGGTGAAGTATCATGTAGTCGACGTTCACATGACACCACTAGAAGAATAACACCACAACTTAAATATCATAACATTGAATATTACCCAACATAATTCACTACTAACATTTAGACTTCACCCATGTCCTCAAGAACTAAACGAACTACTCACGAGACATCATATGGAACATGATCAGAGGTGATATGATGATGAATAACAATCTGAACATAAACCTTGATTCAATGGTTTCACTCAATAGCATCAATAACAAGTAGAAATCAATACCGGGAGAGTTTCCCCTATCAAACAATCAAGATCCAACCCTAATTGTTACAGCGGTGACGAGGTGCAGCGGTGGAGATGGTGGTGATGATGATGGAGATGATGGTGATGATGATGGAGATGATGTCCAGCTTGATGACGGTGACGATGGCGTCGATTTCCCCTCCGGAGGGAATTTCGCCGGCGGATTTCAGCCCGGGAGAGCTCTTTTCTCTCGGTGTTTTCCGTCCCGCGAGGCGGCTGTGTCTCTTCACGATTATCCCCTGGAGCTTAGGTTTTCGGGGCGAAGAAGTACGCGAAGGAGAGGAGGCTAGAGGGGCTGGGCCCCCTCCCCACAAGGCGGCGCGGCCGTGCCGGGCCCGCCGCCCTATGGGGGGTCCATGGCGGCCCTCCTCGGCTCCTCCTTCTGGTTGTCTCCGTCTTCTGGAAAAATAAGATTTTCCGTGTAATTTGTTGATCTTCCGAAATATTGCATTCTGACGGTGCTTTTTCCAGCTCCTGACTCCGGTGCGCGATTCTCCAATAATCATGAAACATGCAAAATAGATGAAATAACATAAGTATCATCTCTAAATATGAAATATATCAATGAATAACAGTAAATTATGATATAAAATAGTGATGCAAAATGGACGTATCAACTCCCCCCAAGCTTAGACCTCGCTTGTCCCCAAGCGAAACTGAGCTCGATAAACAAGACCACATGTTTATGGAGTGAAGAGTCGATAAATAAAATACGGACAAGAAGAATCATATTAACTCACACAAGACATTCTAGTGAACAACTTCCCCATATGATTCAACTTGAAACAAGTAAAAGGAAATCACAAATAAAGGTGCATAGGAAATCATAATTGGTGATGGCAAACTTCATTCTTGGTCAGAGAACATTTAACAGATTGTACTTATTTATCGAGCAGCGCTCTTATATTAAAGCTTATAGCAAAACTTGCATACTCAATCATAATAATTTCCTCAATATCATTGATAACCTTCAAAGCTATATTCATTCAGATAAAACTTGTACTGAACAAGGAAGAAATAAAAGGCATGATTAAATAAATCACAATATAGATGGTTGGATCACAACAACTCAATTGCTTGCTTAAGATGGAGGGAAATAGGTTTACTGACTCAACATGAAAGTAAAAGAAAGGCCCTTCGCAGAGGGAAGCAGGGATTAAATCATGTGCTAGAGCTTTTCAAGTTTTGAAATCATATAGAGAGCATAAAAGTAAAGTTTTGAGAGGTGTTTGTTGTTGTCAACGAATGGTAGTGGGCACTCTAACTACCTTATCAACCAGACTTTCAAGAGCGGCTCCCATGAAGGACGTTATCTCTACCAGCAAGGTAGATCATCCCTCTTCTCTTTTGTTTACACATGTACTTTAGTTTATTTAAGGATGACACTCCTCCCAACCTTTGCTTTCTCAAGCCATGGCTAACCGAATCCTCGGGTGCCTTCCAACATTTCACATACCATGGAGGAGTGTCTATTGCAAAATTAAGTTGCTTACTAATGAATCAGAGCAAAACATGTGAAGAGGATTATTAATGAGAGTTAATTAATTGGGGCTGGGAACCCCGTTGCCAGCTCTTTTGCAAAATTATAGGATAAGTGGATGAAGCCACTAGTCCATTAGTGAAAGTCCAGAAGTAAATGACAAGATCGAAAGATAAAACACCACATACTTCCTCATGAGCTATAGAACATTGACACAAATAAGAGATAATAACTTTTGAATTGTTTAAAGGTAGCACATGAAGTATTTACTTGGAATGGCATGAAATACCACATAGTAGGTAGTTATGGTGGACACTTATGGCATAGGTTTGGTTTAAAGGTTTGGATGCATGAGAAGCATTCCTTCTCAGTACAGATCTTTGGCTAGCAAGGTTGATTAGCAAGCATAAGAGTTGAGGGAAACAAACAAACATACATGTGATAGAAACAATCATGCATCTTCCTTGTAAGCACAAACAATTTTAACTTCAGAATACTAAGCTCATAGCTAACAAGAAAGAAAGATAATGAAACAACATATCTACATGTATTTCTTCTTCTCTACTTAAACTCAAAGTGTTGTTGCTATTGACCAATGCTAAGTTTGCCAAAACCAAATAGATTTACTCAATGCTCCCAAAGTGATACCAATACTAACAACAAGATCAATCACATAATAGAGATTGCAAACTAAAATAAGATGTGCAATATGTGAATGATAAAACTTCTCATTAATATTCCATAACGATAACTCACACCAAGGGATACATAGATAACCAACTAAAAGAGAGATACTTCCACACTGCAAACTATCTTATATGATAACTTCCCTACTCATGATATGACACTACTTGATAGTAAAAAGTAAAAGATAGTGATGATGTGATACCGCGGCACTCCCCAAGCTTGGAACAAACCAAGGGGATGCCAATACCGATGATGAATTACTCCTTCGGTAATGATTCTTCTCATCAGACTTCCAAGGAAGAGGCTCTCCATCAACAAACGACATCTTGGTCTCCGGAATCCTGAAACTAGCAGCATAACTTATGTGTTTAAACCTGTTTTCATACTCACAGTTTTGATTGTGAACATCATAGAGTTGAGCTTGGAGTTTGTTGGTAGTGTCATGAAGCGAGAAGATATCGTCCCACAACTTTGCAGTCTCCTTCTTGTGTCCATCAATAAGTTCAGACACAATCTTGTGGAAGATGTCCACTTCACGCTCAGCCATCTTCTTGTAGTTGAAGACCTCTTGTCCTAGTTTCTCCACCCTGTCTTCCAAACTTCCTTCTCCTTTAGGACCCTGGACATCTTTATCTGCAACTCTCCATCTACGAGCAGCAACTCCTTGGGGTGCATCTTCAGCTCGTTCATGTACGGGTTGACGACGTTCTCAAAGAAGCTGTCCTTCGGAGTTCCCGACAAACACATGCTGGCTCTAGATCAGAAACAGATTCTGGCAGAAAACAGCTCGAAACAAAACACGACGAGAAAACGATATACGGACCTCCAGGGGTCCGGGGGATTATATAGCAGAAATTTTCACGACAAAAGGAAAGTACCAGGTCGAACAAGAGTCGGAGAGGGACAACGAGGCGCCGTCCTCATAGGACGGCGCGGCCAGGCTGGGGCCCGCGCCGGCCTGTGGGGGCACGCCCTCGTGCGTCTCCTCCACTCCGTTTCGATCTCGTAATTTTTCATATTTTCCAAAAATAGCAAAAACATAGTTCGAAAAGTTAAATGCGGACTTTTTATTACCAGTGTTACCTATTCAAAGTCGAACTCTGCAGAACTGTCAATTTGACCTTTGATGAAAGCTTCCGGAGTTACCACTTGAATAACATCAACATCTTCATTATAAGAATCTCCAGAGATATAATGCTTGAGTCTTTGTCCATTCACTACTTGTGTGGCATCACCTTGCAAAGAACTAATTTTAATTGCCCCTGAACGATACACCTCCACAATGACATATGGTCCTTCCCATTTTGAGAGTAATTTCCCTGCAAAAAATCTGAGACGAGACCGATACAATAGGACTTTATCTCCCACATTAAATTCTCTTTTGATAATTCTTCTATCATGCCATTTCTTAACTTTCTCTTTAAAGAGTTTAGCATTTTCATAAGCTTCACTTCTCCATTCAACTATAGAACTCAATTGTAGCAATCTCTTCTTACCGGCAAGTTTAGGGTCTTTATTTAGTTCTCTTACAGCCCAATAAGCTTTGTGTTCTAGTTCTAAAGGTAAATGACAAGCTTTCCCATAAACCATTTTATAAGGTGACATACCCATGGGATTTTTATAAGCAGTTCTATAAGCCCATAGTGCTTCCTTTAATTTAATAGCCCATTTCTTTCTAGATTTATTAACAGTCTTTCCCAAGATAGATTTAATCTCTCTATTTGATAATTCTACTTGCCCGCTAGTTTGAGGATGATAAGCGGAAGCAATTCTATGATTAATACCATACTTAGCAAGAGTTTTTCTAAAACCACCATGAATAAAATGAGAACCTCCATCAGTCATAATATATCTAGGTACTCCAAATCTAGGAAAAATAATATCTAAAAGCATTCTTAAAGAAGTCTCACCATCAACACTTTTTGTGGGTATGGCTTCCACCCATTTAGTAACATAATCAACAGCGACAAGTATATGAGTGTTACCTTCTGAAGAAGGGAAAGGACCCATGAAGTCAAATCCCCAACAATCGAATGGTTCAATAACAAGAGTATAATTCATAGGCATTTCATTGCGTCTGGAGATATTACCAACCCTTTGACATTCATCACAAGATAAAATAAACTTCCTTGCATCTTTGAAGAGAGTTGGCCAATAGAAACCTGATTGTAGAACCTTTTGCGCGGTTCTATCTCCGGCGTGATGTCATCCATAAGCACTACCATGACACTTACTCAATATCTCTTGTTGTTCATATTCGGGAACACATCTTCGCATAATACCATCCACTCCTTCTTTATATAAGTGTGGTCATCCCAAAAATAATGCCTCAAGTCATAAAAGAATTTCCTCCTTTGCTGAGCTGAAAAGGTTGGAGGCAAGTACTTGGATACAATAAAGTTAGCATAATCAGCATACCAAGGACTATCTCGCGAGTTCACCTTTATTACAGCCAATTGTTCATTTGGAAAACTATCATTAACAGGAACAGGATCATAAGCAATAATTTCCAATCTAGATAAGTTATCAGCAACAGGATTATCAGCACCTTTCCTATCTATAATATGTAAATAAAATTCTTGCAAAAGAAGCACCCACCTAATAAGCCTTGGCTTAGCATCTTTCTTCGTCATAAGGTATCTAATTGCAGCATAATCAGTATGAATCGTGACTTTTGAATCAACAATATAGGATCTAAACTTGTCACAAGCAAATACTATAGCTAATAATTCTTTTTCAGTTGTAGCATAATTTCTTTGAGCAACATCAAGAGTTTTGCTAGCATAATGAATAACATTTAATTTTTTATCTACTCGCTGTCCAAGAACAGCGCCTACAGCAAAATCACTAGCATCACACATAATTTCAAAAGGTAAATTCCAATCAGGAGGTTCAACTACAGGAGGAGTTGTTAAGGCTTTCTTTAGAGTTTCAAAAGCTTCCTTACAATCATCATCAAAAACAAAAGGTACATCTTTTTGAAGAAGATTAGTAAGAGGCTTTGAAATCTTGGAGAAATCTTTAATAAATCTCCTATAAAACCCAGCATGACCAAGAACACTACGAATACCTTTAACGTCCCTAGGAAATCTTCTCAATTGCTTCAACTTTAGCTCTATCAACTTCAATACCTCTCTCGGAAATTTTATGTCCCAATACAATTCCTTCATTAACCATAAAGTGGCATTTCTCCCAATTAAGAACAAGGTTAGTTTCTTCACATCTCTGCAAAACTTTATCAAGGTTTCGCAAGCAATTATCAAAAGAATTCCCATAGACAAAAATCATCCATGAATACCTCTACAATATTCTCACAAAAGCCATGAAAAATAGCAGACATGCATCTTTGAAAAGTAGCAGGAGCATTACATAAACCAAAAGGCATACGTCTATAAGCATAAGTTCCATAGGGACAAGTGAAAGTGGTTTTCTCTTGATCTTTAGTTTTAACAACAATTTGTGAAAACCCAGAATAACCATCAAGAAAGAAAAAATGAGTATTTTTAGACAACCTTTCTAACATTTGATCAATAAAGAGTAAAGGGTAATGATCTTTCTTAGTAACCTTATTAACTTTTCGATAATCAGTGCACATTCTATACCCTACAACTACTCTTTGAGGGATGAGCTCATCATTATCTTTAGGCACAACAGTCATTCCTCCTTTCTTAGGAACACAATGTACAGGACTAACCCATCTACTATCAGCAATAGGATATATAATACCGGCTTCAAGAAGTTTTAATACCTCATTCCTTACCACATCCTTCATCTTAGGAATTAGACGACGCTGATGTTCAACAACAGGCTTTGCATCATCTTCCATATTGATGGCATGTTGGCAAATAGAGGAGAAATCCCCTTCAAATCATCAAGAGTATAGCCAATAGCTCCTCGGTGTTTCTTCAATATTTCCAAAAACCTTTCTTCCTCAAATTCTGAAAGCTTAGAACTAATAATAACAGGATATATTTTCTTATCATCAATATGAGCATACTTAAGATTATCAGGCAATGGTTTTAAATCGAAAACAGGATCTTCCTTTGGTGGTGGTGTTGTACCTAAATCTTCAACCGGCAAGTCATGTTTAAGAATAGGTTGACGAAGGAAAATTTCATCAAGCTCATTCCTTTCTTCCCTAAAGACTTCACTCTCACTATCCTCCAAATGTTGCTACAAAGGATTATTAGGAGCAAGAGCAATAGACGCACACTGTTCAACTCTAAAATCATTATTAGGCAAATCGGCTTTATAAGGAGTTTTGGCAAATTTAGAGAAATTAAACTCATAAGATTCACCAGCAAATTTAGTCACAATTTTTTCCTTCTTGCAATCTATAACAGCTCCACAAGTATTTAGGAAAGGTCTACCAAAAATAATAGGACAAGACTTACTAGCAGCAGAACCAAGTACCAAAAAGTCAGCAGGATATTTAATCTTACCACATAGAACTTCCACATCTCGAACAATACCAATAGGAGAGATAGTTTCTCTATTAGCTAGCCGAATAACCACATCAATATCTTCAAGTTCACAAGAACCAATTTCATGCATGATCTCCGTATAAAGCTCATAAGGAATGGCACGAATACTTGCACCAATGTCGCATAAACCATAATAACAATGATCACAAATTCTAACAGAGAGCATAGGAACACTGGCTTTCCTAGACTTATTAGGATGCGAAACAATATTAGAAGCATCTTCGCAGAAAATAATATGACCATCTTCTACATTTTCAGTCACAAGATCCTTAACTATTGCAATAGCAGGTTCAACCTTTATTTGTTCTTCAGGTTCTATAGGTTTCTTTGCACTTTTATTAACCGCACTAGTTATAACAGAATACTCCTTCATTTTAGTAGGAAAAGGAGTTTTTTCAATATATGCTTCAGGAAGAATATGATCAACAGTTTCAATTATAGCACATTTATTTATAGATGGATCAGTTTTATCTTTGTATGGTTCATGATACTTATCAAAATTCTTCCTAGGCAATTCAAAGTGAGAGGCAAAAGCTTTATAAAAGTTTGCAACGACTTGAGAATCAAGACCATAAGTAGCACTCATACTACGAAATTTATCAGTCTCCATAAAAACTTCAATGCATGTATAATCATAGTTTATACCTGACTCTCTATCTTTGTCGTTCTCCCATCCTTCAGTATTCTCCGGATCCGATCAAGAAGGTCCCTTTTAAACTCTTCTTTGTTGCGTGTAAATGATCCAGAACAAGAAGTATCCAACAAAGTTTTATCTTGAAAAGAAAGTCTTGCATAGAAATTATCAATAATAATATTACCAGGAAGCTCATGAATGGGGCATTTGAGCATTAAAGACTTCAATCTCCCCATGCTTGGGCAATACTCTCTCCATCATGAGGCCAGAAATTATATATACGGTTCCGATCTTTGTGAATTTCACTTGGAGGATAGAATTTAGAATAGAATAAAGGCACAATGTCCTCCCAATCAAGAGAATCACCATTCTTCAGCAATTTATACCAATGCGCCGCTTTACCAGACAGCGATATAGAGAATAGTTTCTTTCTAACTTCATCCATAGCAATACCTGCACATTTGAATAACCCACATAATTCATGTAAAAACAGTAAATGATCACCAGGATGGACAGTTCCATCCCCTTCATAGCGGTTATCGATAACACGTTCAATAATTTTCATAGGTATTTTGTATGGAACCTCTTTCTCACCTGGCGCCTCATCCACTACCTTTGCAGTAGTAGTAGATTTTCCAAATAGGAATTCAAGAGAAGATCTCTCCATAATGAATTATAGCAGCAGGCAGAAATAAAATCAGCACGTACAGTAAAGGTTTCCCTTACCAATTCCACTTACCAATAGCGCTTCACTCCCCGCAACGGCGCCAGAAAATAGTCTTGATGACCCACAAGTATAGGGGGTGTATCGTAGTATTTTCTATAAATAAGAGTGTCGAACCCAACGAGGAGCAGAAGGTGTTGACAAGCAGTTTCGATGAAGGATTCACTGTAAATGCTCACAGACAAGTGTTCAGGGGGTTTTGATATAGCAGATGAATAAAGTACGAGTAAGTAAAATGCGAGAGTAATAATTGCAGCGAGTGGCCCAATCCTTTTTAGCACAAAGGACAAGCCGGTTTGTTTACTTATAATGACCAAACGTTCTTGAGGACACACGAATTTAGTCTAGTGCTTTCGCTTCATATAGCTGATTAATCTTCATTGTTTTGATAAGTGTTGTGTGGGTGAACCTATGCTAATGCACCGCCCTTCCTAGGACTAATACATACTTGTGATTATACCCCTTGCAAGCATCCGCAACTACAAGAAAGTAATTAAGATAAATCTAACCACAACCTTAAACTCTGAGATCCTGCTATCCCTCCTGCATCGATATACCAACGGGGGTTTAGGTTTCTCACTCCGGCAACCCCGCAATTAGCAAATGAATACAAGATGTATTCCCCTAGGACCATAAAGGTGAAGTATCATGTAGTCGACGTTCACATGACACCACTAGAAGAATAACACCACAACTTAAATATCATAACATTGAATATTACCCAACATAATTCACTACTAACATTTAGACTTCACCCATGTCCTCAAGAACTAAACGAACTACTCACGAGACATCATATGGAACCTAATCAGAGGTGATATGATGACGAATAACAATCTGAACATAAACCTTGGTTCAATGGTTTCACTCAATAGCATCAATAACAAGTAGAAATCAATACCGGGAGAGTTTCCCTATCAAACAATCAAGATCCAACCCTAATTGTTACAGTGGTGACGAGGTGCAGCGGTGGAGATGGCGGTGATGATGATGGAGATGATGATGGAGATGATGTCCAGCTTGATGACGGTGACGATGGCGTCGATTTCCCCCTCCGGGAGGGAATTTCTCCGGCGGATTTCAGCCTGCCGGAGAGCTCTTTTCTCTCTGGTGTTTTCCGCCCCCAGAGGCGGCTCTGTCTCTTCGATTATCCCCGGAGCTTAGGTTTTGGGGCGAACGCGAAGGAGAGGAGGCCGAGTGGGGGGCCCCCTCCCCACAAGGCGGTGCGGCCAGGCCTAGGCCCGCGCCGGCCTATGGGGGGCCATGGCGGCCCTCCTCCCTCCTTCTGGTCTCTCGTTTCTGGAAAAATAAGATTTTCCGTGTAATTTCCGTCAATTGCTGATCTTCCGAAATATTGCATTCTGACGGTGCTTTTTCCAGCAGAATCCTGACTCCGGTGCGCGATTCTCCAATAATCATGAAACATGCAAAATAGATGAAATAACATAAGTATCATCTCTAAATATGAAATATATCAATGAATAACAGTAAATTATGATATAAAATAGTGATGCAAAATGGACGTATCAGTGTGCATTTGTGTGTGTTCATCGTGTTCATCGCCGTGTTCTTCGTGTTCTTCCTCTCCCCCGCCTTTCCCTCGGTCAATTCGTGAGATCGGGCAACCCACGTGGCCTTAGGCCCCATCATTGCATCTGCCAAAGTTACTGGTACCGCTTCAATCCACTTGGTGAATCAGTCGACAGCCACCAACAGATATACGTGTCCTCCTGGCCAAGACTTGTGTAATTTTCCCACCATATCTAATCCCCATTGCGCGAAAGGCCATTCCAAAGGTATTGGCATTAATTCTGCTGCTGGAGAGTGAGGTTTAGACGCGAATCTTTGACAGGCATCACAGGTACGCACAATTTCTTTCGCATCCTCTATTGCTGTTAGCCAATAAAATCCGGCTTGAAAAGCTTTGGCTACTATTACTCGACTGTTTGCGTGGTGGGCACATATCCCTTCGTGTATGTCCTTCAGTATGACTCGTCCTTCTTCAGGTGTAACACACCTCTGCAGCACACCCGATATGATCCGCTTGTATAGTTCTCTCTTGACCACGGTAAACGCCTTAGATCGTCGAATAAATCGCCTTGCTTCGACCGGATCTTCGCGTATTTCTTTCTTCGTTATGTATGTCATGTATACCTGCATCCAGGGGATTTGAATCATCATGACCTCCTCTGGTTCTTCCTCATCATCCGACATATGTGTTTCTGGAGCCCCCGAGTCTTTCTTGGGTTTCTCTTTTTTCTTTGGCTGCTTCAGCGCCTTCTTTGACTTGGTTGATCTTTCGCTGATTTCCTCTCCCAGAAAACTCCGGGTGGTATGGGCAGGCACTGCGAGCCGATGTTTGCCAAAACGTGGCCTTCGTCGTTGTTGAGCCTACTTACGTGATTAACTTCACAACCATCGTTCATTGTATACCTCCTTGTACGCTATCATACTGTCATTGACTGCATCGCACTTGTTCATCACCTGTTGGGCGACCAACTGAGAATCACCGAAGATTTTTAAGCGAGTAGCGCCGCACGCTTTTGCCATCTTCATCCCGTGAATAAGGGCTTCATACTCTGCTTCATTGTTTGATGTGTTGGGGAAAGTCATCCGCAATATATATTTTATCTTGTCACCTGTGGTGAAACAAGTACCACACCTGCTCCAGCTCCTTCTAATCTCTTGGACCCGTCAAAGTTCATATGCCAGGTCCTCGATAAATCTGGGGTCCTGTGTTTTGGAGTTCCATCCACTCTGAAACAAAGTCCGGCGGAATTTGCGACTTGATTGCCTTTCTTTTTTCATATGTGATGTCAAGTTGGGAAAGCTCGATTCCCCAAAGGGAGACACGTCCTGTGGCTTCTGGATTGTTCAAGATGTTCGAGAGGGGCTCCTCGTTGACCACTATTATCGGGTGTTCCGAAAAATAATGTCTTAGCTTCCGTGCTGACATAAAAACTTCGTATGCCAATTTCTGATAATGCGGGTAGCGCTGCTTGGATGGTGATAAGACTTCGCTGAGGAAATATATTGGTCGCTGAACCCCGTGAATTTTCCCTTCTTCCTCTCGTTCTACCACGAGGACCGTGCTAAGCACTTGAGGTGTGGCCGCAATATATAGCATCAGAGGTTCTTTTTCTCGGGGTGCCACCAATACTGGAGGTTGATACGTCCCAAACGTATCTATAATTTCTTATGTTCCATGCTACTTTTATGATGATACTCACATGTTTTATACACATTATATGTCATTATTATGCATTTTCCACTAACCTATTGACGAGATGCCGAAGAGCGGTTGCTGTCTGCTGTTTTTGGTTTCAGAAATCCTAGTAAGGAAATATTCTCGGAATTGGACGAAATCAATGCCCAGGGGCCTATTTTTCCACGAAGCTTCAGTCCGAAGAGGAACGCGGGGGCCACGAGGTGGCCACACGCTAGGCGGCGCGGCCCAAGCCTTGGCCGCGCCGGCCGTTGTGGGGGCCTCGTGTGGCCCCCGACCTGCCCTTCCGCCTACTTAAAGTCTTTGTCGCGAAACCCCCAGTACGAGAGCCACGATACGGAAAACCTTCCGAGACGCGCCGCCGCCAATCCCATCTCGGGATTCAGGAGATCGCCTCCGCACCCTGGGAGGGAATCATCTCCCGAGGGCTCTTCATCGCCATGATTGCCTCCGGATCGATGTGTGAGTAGTTCACCCCGGACTATGGGTCCATAGCAAGGCTAGATGGTTGTCTTCTCCTCATTGTGCTATCACGTTCGATCTTGTGAGCTTCCTATCATGATCAAGATCGTCTATTTGTAATGCTACATGTTGTGTTTGTTGGGATCCGATGAATATTGAATACTATGTCAAGTTGATTATCAATCTATCATATATGAGTTGTTTATGTTCTTGCATGCTCTCCGTTGCTAGTAGAGGCTCTGGCCAAGTTGATACTTGTAACTCCAAGAGGGAGTATTTATGCTCGATAGTGGGTTCATGCCTCCATTAAATCTGGGACAGTGACAAAGTTCTAAGGTTGTGGATGTGCTGTTGCCACTAGGGATAAAACATTGATGCTTTTTCTAAGGATATTTGTGTTGATTAAATTACGCACCATACTTAATGCAATTGTCTGTTGCTTGCAACTTAATACCGGAAGGGGTTCGGATGATAACTTGAAAGTGGACTTTTTAGGCATAGATGCATCGGATGGCGGTCTATGTACTTTGTCGTAATGCCCTGATTAAATCTCATAGTACTCATCATGATATATGTATGTGCATTGTTATGCCTTCTTTATTTGTCAATTGGCCAACTGTAATTCGTTCACCTAACATGCTAATTATCTTATGGGAGAGACACCGCTAGTGAACTGTGGACCCCGTCCTATTCTTTACATCTGAAATACAATCTACCAATACTTGTTCTTTACTGTTTCGCAAACAATCATCTTCCACACAATACGGTTAATCCTTTGTTCACAGAAGCCGGTGAGATTGACAACCTCACTGTTACGTTGGGGCAAAGTACTTTGGTTGTGTTGTGCAGTTCCACGTTGGCGCCGGAATCCCGGTGTTGCGCCGCACTACACTTCGCCGCCATCAACCTTCAACGTGCTTCTTGGCTCCTCCCGGTTCGATAAACCTTGGTTTCTTTCTGAGGGAAAACTTGCTACTGTGCATCACACCTTCCTCTTGGGGTTCCCAACGGACGTGTGTTAATTGCACGCATCAAGCTCTCTTTTGGCGCCGTTGCCGGGGAGATCAAGACACGCTGCAAGGGGAGTCTCCACTTCCAATCTCTTTACTTTGTTTTTGTCTTGCTTTATTTTATTTACTACTTTGTTTGCTGCACTTAAACAAAACACAAAAAAATTAGTTGCTAGCTTTACTTTATTTACTATCTTGTTCTCTATATAAAAAACACACAAAAAAATTAGTTACTTGCATTTACTTTATCTATAGTTTGCTTTATTTACTATTGCTAAAATGAATACTCCTGAAAATACTAAGTTGTGTGACTTCACAAACACTAATAATAATGATTTATTATGCACACCTATTGCTCCACCTGCTACTACAACAGAAATTTTGAAATTAAACCTGCTTTACTGAATCTTGTTATGAGAGAGCAATTTTCTGGTGTTAGTTCTGATGATGCTGCTGCCATCTTAATAATTTTGTTGAACTATGTGAAATGCAAAAGTATAAGGATGTAGATGGTGATATTATAAAATTGAAATTGTTTCCTTTCTCCTTAAGAGGAAGACCTATCTTTGCCTAAGAATAGTATTGATTCATGGACTAAATGTAAAGATGCTTTTATTGGTAGATATTATCCTCCTGCTAAAATTATATCTTTGAGAAGTAGCATAATGAACTTCAAGCAATTAGATAATGAACATGTTGCTCAAGCATGGGAGAGAATGAAATCTTTGGTAAAGAATTGCCCAACCCATGGACTAACTACTTGGATGATCATCCAAACCTTCTATGCAGGATTGAATTTTTCTTCGGAACCTATTGGATTCAGCTGCTGGAGGTACTTTTATGTCCATCACCTTGGGGGCGGCTACAAAGATTCTTGATTATATGATGGTCAATTACTCTGAATGGCACACGGAAAGAGCTCCACAAGGTAAGAAGGTAAATTCTGTCGAAGAAACCTCCTCCTTGAGTGATAAGATTGATGTGATTATGTCTATGCTTGAGAATGGTAGATCTAATGTGGATCCAAATAGTGTTCCTTTAGCTTCATTGGTTGCTCAAGAAGAAAATGTTGATGTGAACTTCATTAAAAGTAATAATTTCAACAACAATGCTTATAGGAACAATTCTGGTAACAACTATAGGCCATATCCTTCTGCTAATGGTAATGGTTATGGTAATTCTTATGGGAATTCTTACAACAATAATAGGAGTGTACCCCCTGGTCTTGAAGCCATGCTTAAAGAATTTATTAGTACACAAACTGCTTTTAACAAATCTGTTGAGGAAAAGCTTGATAAAATTGATATTCTTGCTTCTAAGGTTGATAGACTTGCCTCTGATGTTGATCTTTTAAAATTGAAAGTTATGCCTAATAAGGATATTGAAAATAAGATTGTTACTACAGCAAATGCCATCCAAGTTAGAATTAATGAGAATATAAGATTGATGGCTGAATTGCATGCTATGTGGGAAAGAGAAGAAAATGAAAAACTTGCTAAAGAGAATAATGTAGCTAAAGTTTGGACTTTTACCACCACTAGTAATGATAATGATTCACATGTTGCTACACCTCCTACTATCAATGGTAAAATAATTGGTGTTTGCAATGTTTCTACTCCTAGTGCAAAGCGTGCAAAATTGCCTGAAACTGCTAAAACTGCTGAAACTGATAAAACTGCTAATTTTTTCAAAATGTTGGGGACAATGATTCCATTGCTGTAGGTCATAATGATTTAGACTTTGATGATTGTCACATCTCTGAAGTTATAAAGTTCTTACAAAAACTTGCTAAAAGTCCTAATGCTAGTGCTATAAATTTGGCCTTTACAAAACATATTACAAATGCTCTCATAAAAGCTAGAGAAGAGAAACTAAAACTTGAAACTTCTATTCCTAGGAAGTTAGAAGATGGTTGGGAGCCCATCATTAAGATGAGGGTCAATGATTTTGATTGTAATGCTTTATGTGATCTTGGTGCAAGTATTTCTATTATGCCTAAGAAACTCTATGATATGCTTGACTTGCCACCATTGAAAAATTGTTATTTGGATGTTAATCTTGTTGATAATGCTATGAAGAAACCTTTGGGGAGGATTGATAATGTTCGTATTATGGTTAACAATAACCTTGTCCCCGTTGATTTTGTTGTCTTGTATATTGAATGCAATGCATCTTGTCCCATTATATTGGGAAGACCTTTTCTTCGAACCGTTGGTGCTATTATTGATATGAAGGAAGGTAATATTAAATATCAATTTCCTCTCAAGAAAGGTATGGAACACTTCCCTAGAAAGAGAATGAAGTTACCTTATGATTCTATAATTAGAACAAATTATGATGTCGATGCTTCATCTCTTGATAACACTTGATTCACACTTTCTGCGCCTAGCTGAAAGGCGTTAAAAAAAGCGTTTATGGGAGACAACCCATGATTTTACTACAGTACTTTTGTTTTATATTTGAGTCTTGGAAGTTGTTACTACTGTAGCAACCTCTCCTTATCTTTATTTTATTGCATTGTTGTGCCAAGTAAAGTCTTTGATAGTAAAGTCAATACTAGATTTGGATTACTGCGCAGAAACAGATTTCTTGCTGTCACGAATCTGGGTAGGATTCTCTGTAGGTAACTCAGAAAAATCTGCAAATTTACGTGAGTGATCCTCAGATATATACGCAACTTTCATTCAATTTGAGCATTTTCATCTGAGCAAGTCTAGTGCCCCTGGAAAATTCGTCTTTACGGACTGTTCTGTTTTGACAGATTCTGCCTTTTATTTCGCATTGCCTGTTTTGCTATGTTTGATGGATTTCTTTGTTCCATTAACTTTCAGTAGCTTTGTGCAATGTCCAGAAGTGTTAAGAATGATTATGTCACCTCTGAATATATGAATTTTCAATTATGCACTAACCCTCTAATGAGTTTGTTTCGAGTTTGGTGTGGAGGAAGTTTTCAAGGGTCAAGAGAGGAGGATGATACAATATGATCAAGAAGAGTGAAAAGTCTAAGCTTGGGTATGCCCCGTGGTTCATCCCCGCATATTTCAAGAAGACTCAAGCGTCTAAGCTTGGGGATGCCCAAGGCATCCCTTCTTCATCGACAACATTATCAGGTTCCTCTAGTGAAACTATATTTTTATTCCGTCACATCTTATGTGCTTTGCTTGGAGCGTCTGTTTGTTTTTATTTTCGTTTTGTTTGAATAAGATCGGATCCTAGCATTGTTTGTGTGGGAGAGAGACACGCTCCGCTGTTTCGTATGAACACATATGTTCTTAGCTTTATCTTTAATGTTCATTGCGAAGGTTGGACTATTTCATTCATTGTTATATGGTTGGAAACGGAAAATACCGCATGTGGTAAATGGTATAATGTCTTGAATAATGTGATACTTGGCAATTGTTGTGCTCATATAGATCATGTTTAAGCTCTTGCATCATGTACCTTGTACCTATTAATGAATAACTACATAGAGCTTGTTAAAATTTGGTTTGCATGATTGGTCTCTCTAAGTCTAGATATTTTCTGGTTGAGGTGTTTGAACAACAAGGAGACAATGTAAAGTCTTATAATAGTTACAATATGTTTATATGTGAGTCTTGCTGCACCATTTCATACTTGAGTTTGCTTCAAACAACCTTGCTAGCCTAGCCTTGTATTGAGAGGGATTCTTCTCGTGCATCCAAATCCTTGAGCCAAATCCATGCCATTTGTGTCCACCATACCTACCTACCACATGGTATTTCTCCGCCATTCCAAAGTACATTACTTGAGTGCTACCTTTAAAACTTCCATTCTTTGCCTTTACAATACATAGCTCATGGGACAAATAGCCTTAAAAACTATTGTGGTGAAGAATATGTACTTATGTGTCTTATTTCTTAATAAGTTGCTTGTTGAGCGGTAACCATGTTTCTGGGGACGCCATCAACTTTTACCTTTGTTGAATATCATGTGAGTTGCTATGCATGTTCGTCTTGTCTGAAGTAAGGGCGATTTTCATGATCAAATGGTTTGAGTATGCATATTGTTAGAGAAGAACATTGGGCCGCTAACTAAATCCATGATTCATGGTGGAAGTTTCAGTTTGGACATAAAACCTCAATCTCTTATGAGAATATTATCTATTGTTGAATGCTTAAGCATTAAAAGAGGAGTCCATTATCTGTTGTCTATGTTGTCCCGGTATGGATGTCTAAGTTGAGAATAATCAAAAGCGAGAAATCCAATGCGAGCTTTCTCCTTAGACCTTTGTATAGGCGGCATAGAGGTACCCCTTTGTGACACTTGGTTGAAACATATGCTATGCAATGATAATCCGTGTTAATCCAAGCTAATTAGGACAAGGTGCGAGCACTATTAGTATACTATGCATGAGGCTTGCAACTTATAAGATATCTTATACATAACACATATGATTTATTACCACCGTTGACAAAATTGTTTCTATGTTTTCAAAATGAAAAGCTCTAGCACAAATATAGTAATCCATGCTTCCCTCGAAGGGCCTATCTTTTACTTTATTGTTGAGTCAGTTACCTATTCCTTCTATCTTAGAAGCAAACACTTGTATCAACTGTGTGCATTGATTCTTACATGTTTACCTATTGCACTTGTTATATTACTTTGTGTTGACAATTATCCATGAGATAAACATGTTGAAGTTGAAAGCAACCGCTGAAACTTATATCTTCCTTTGTGTTGCTTCAATGCCTTTACTTTGAATTTATTGCTTTATGAGTAACTCTTATGCAAGTCTTATTGATGCTTATCTTGAAAGTATTATTCATGAAAAGTCTTTGCTATATGATTCACTTGTTTACTCATTATCTTCATCATTGCTTCGAATCGCTGCATTCATCTTATATGCTTACAATAGTATGATCAAGATTATGATAGCATGTCACTTCAAATTATCTTTGTTATCGTTTACCTACTCGAGGGCGAGTAGGAACTAAGCTTGGGATGCTTGATACGTCCCAAACGTATCTATAATTTCTTATGTTCCATGCTACTTTTATGATGATACTCACATGTTTTATACACATTATATGTTATTATTATGCATTTTCCGACTAACCTATTGACGAGATGCCGAAGAGCCAGTTGTTTGTTTTTGGTTTCAGAAATCCTAGTAAGGAAATATTCTCGGAATTGGACGAAATCAACGCCTAGGGGCCTATTTTTCCACGAAGCTTCCAGAAGTTCCTGGCATGTCAGCTGGACACCATGCAAAGATTTCCAACACACAGGAGGAACTCGACAAGCACGCTTTCCTATGTGTCATCCAAGTTAGAAGCAATAGACGTCGTCTTTTTGGATCTGTCGGGTTGATATGCACTTCTTTGGAATTCTTGGAGTTGTCGAAAGCTTGCTCTTGCAAGGATCTACCTCCGTCAGCTAACACATCGTAGTTGGTGGTGAACTTGGATGCCTCGTACTCAGCCTGCATCCCGAAGGTTTCAGAAAGCTTGTGAAAATCCTTGTCGCACTTATCTGCCAAAGCAAAACTTCCTTTGACTGTTATTGTTCCGTTAGGTCCAGGGATCCTCCACATTAGATATGTGTAATGTGGCACTGACATAAACCTAGCATATGCGGGTCGTCCCAATAGAGCGTGATATTGCAACGGCCAATCAATAACTTCGAATTCCAGCCTCTCATTTCTGAAGTTTTCTCTTGTTCCAAACTATACGTCGAGTAGGATCTTGCCTAAAGGATAGCTTGGCTTCTCGGGTGTAATACCATGAAAACGCGTATCCGTTGTTGCAAGTTTGCTAGTGAAATGTTCATCTTTCTTAATGTGTCTGCGTATATGAGATTTTAAGCTGCTTCCGCCATCTATGAATATTCGGGAGATATCATATCCCTCAATGACCGCTGGTAGTATCATGGCTGACTGTCCTAGCCGTGGAACCTGAGGTGGATGATCTTCCTATGTGAATCCTATTGGCTGTCCTGACCACTTGAGGTATTCAGTGGTTGGTGGGGGTGATGTCACTGCCATGTACACCTGTCGAGAAATTAACTTCTGCGACCTATTCGAAGGTCTGCCCTTCTGTATCATCGATACTGCTTCTCTTCCACCTATAAAGTTGTCTTTGTTGCCTGGAGGTGCCGCAATTTGCAACTGATGCTGATTCGCACTAGTAATTGCGGGTGGTGGCAGTGGTGTGTGAATTTTGCTCCTTGGTCCTTGCACATATCCTCCGCTTGCTGACTCCGCGCGTGCTCTTACTGTCTCCCTTTGTAGAGCTTGGAAAGTTCGGCAATTCTTCTGGAGGTGTCCCGACTGTCTCTGTCCATCATTGTCGACGTAAAAGTGCATCTGGCATGGTCCATTTAGCAGATCTTCGGGTGATACGTTATATGGCCTTGAGAACCTTGGCCTATCATTTGTCTACTAGAACTCAGTGCATCTCTGTGATCGTTGTGCTGATCGTTGTTCCTTTGGTAATCATCTCGATGGTTTCCTCCACTGTTTCCTCGGAAGCCATCCGCTACTTGGATGTGATCGTCATAATCTGTGAAGTGGCGAAAACGTCGCCTATTTTGATTGTTGTTTCTGTTGCGATCCTCTTCGGGTGATCTCTGCCGTTTATTATGAACAACATCTTCCCCGCCAGCCCAACGATTCGCTATTTCCATGAGGTCGGCTATCGTTCTGGGGTTGGATCTCCCCAACTCTTCAATTAATTTTTTAACTCTAATTCTAGAAAACCATGTCTTAAGTCCTAAATTAGCAAGGCTTAAACCCTAGAAAAATATTAAAAATGGTAAGTCCTAAATTAGCAAGGCTTAAATCCTAAACAAATATCATGACTTAATTATTCAAAAATAATAAATTAAGGAGGAAACTTAAATAAATACTAACCTACATTTCAAATTTATTTCTTAACATTAGGTTCCTTACTCCATAAGTGTTTCTTTAAAATAAATTAAAAATGGGTGTTCCTAGGTCACCCGTGGCGCACCACATATAGGTGCGCCACTGCTATTTGAGGTAGCAGTGACGCACCTATATGTGGTGCGCCACTAGTAACCCTAGGCCCCATCTATAACGCCGCCCCACACTTACTAGTGGTGCACCACGTATAGGTGCACCACAACTACCGCCACTTGTAAGTGTGGGGGATAAGTCAAACTTTGGCCATACATAGTGGCGGGGCACTAAGTCACCAGGTGTGCCATTGGTAATAATTTAGCAGTTGAATACCTTGTAGTGGTGCGGCACTGCTATATAGCATTGGCGCACCAATATCACGATGCGCCACTGCAAGCGATATTGTGACTAGCTGTTTTCTTTGTAGTGTCTCTCTCTCGCGCAACAACCTCCTCTCCATTCTCCTCCGCAAAGAAGTTGGCCAATGCATGTCGATGTCTTTCCTCAATCTCATGCGACGCCACTCCGGCTACTCCATGTTAATCCAATGGTATCGCATGTAGATGGGCGGAGGAGACTGTAACATAAATAAGAACATTAATAAAAAACAACAATAAAAAGCAACAATGGTATAAACAATATGTCTACTCTTCATGCTTAGAACATACCGGAGGCCTTGTATAGTATGAACTTGAGTTTCGGGATGGATCATACTCACAGTTGGCATACATGAATTTTTTTATACCAAACTTATCTAAAAAATCTTCCACCTTTTCTAAGAGAAAACTTGCATCCTTCATCATCTTTACTCTAATTTTTTTGGTTCGAGCAAAACACACTCGACGATTAACAGCCGACTGTCAAGGTGTAACAAAATCTGGGACGGCGGTTTCACATTTTTAATGATGTGGGACTAGTTAGCACTTGGAAGACAAGTTCTGGGACCCCGGGTGTATTTAGCTCATGGTTTTATGATCTGCAACCATGTGGCACTCCCTACCACCTGGCATCTGGTGGAATGAGCCACGTGTCAGCCGGCCATCGTGTTGCCACGGCACTTCTGGCAGATCCGCTCACAGGTTGTCGGCATTTCCGGCAAAAAATTCCTGCCGAGTCCTCAGTCCTCACTGCCTTGGTCGCTGCTCGTTGCGGCGGGACGTGCGCGCCGCCACGCCGCCACTCCATCGTCGCCGGCTTGCCGGCCCCTGGTTCCCACTCCCCCCCCCCCCCCCCCCCCCCCCCCCCCCGCACGACCGAGACCGGCTCGCCGTGGGACGCTGCTTTCTTCGGCGCCTCCTACTTCCGCCCGACCGCGAGCTGCTGTTCCCCGGTTCGGCTGCGGCTGCAGCTCCGCCTCCCCTCCCCTTCTATCCTGCCCCAGCGCCAAGAAAGCCCCAAGGGTTAGGTAATTTCTATTCCTGTCAAGCCGACTGTCAAATTGAATCAATGAGTAATTGATTTAACGAATTGGTTATCCATTTCATGTTAGCCATTGATTTGTTAGTGCCATCTTTGTATCCCCGTGCAACCATTTCTATAATTTTTTGTCACCCTCTTATGCACTCTGTTCCATCATTAACAGTTGAGTTGAAATTATATGTTCATCTGCAAGCAAACCAATTTTTTATGCTTTAACATGGTTTCATCCGGAGTAGTTTATAACCTCTAATATTTTTGGGCTTTGCTTGCTCCAATCCTGAATCTGCCACTGATTGTGTCATCTTTCAAGATTAACAGTTCGACGGTCATGCCTCCGAAGCCTGCTCGGCGTGCTACTCGTAGTGGGAGCAAGAAGCGGGACAATACCATGAGCAGTGATTATCGACCAAGTAAATCTCCCAGCTCCAGAAGGGTATAATGCTGGAACCCCCGCCATCAATAGGATAATTTATTCAGTTCACGTTGTATGTCTGTGAAACTCATTTTAATCCACCTCATACCCTGTAGATTGATTGCAGATGTTCACCTTACCTTCTTTCGGCAATCATGAAGCTTATCGTTGAAAATGATGAGCAGAAAGGTTATGTAGGAGAAATTGGGTTCGGGAGCTTCTTGTCCATGGGAGAATTCGAGATGAATAAGGCTCTTACCCTGTGGTTGATTGATAAGTTTAATTGTGACAGTGAGGCTCTCGAGTTTGAAGGTGGCATATCGATTCCGGTAAGACCACTCGTGAAGAGTGTCCTTGGAATCCCTTCAGGCCCTATCCAAGTTGTAGAGGACCTAGATGTTGACGACTCTCTCTACTCTGAGTATACTTCCAATAGCAGAGCAAAGTATGGGAAGGACGTGGCAAATGAACTGTGCTGCATAACTGACAAGGAACCGTTCTGTATAGCATTCATGATGACAATACTTGGAATTTATCTAGCACCAAATACATCTGGGGCCGTCAACAGGGCCTTACTGGGAGCTGTTAAGCAGGTTGATAAACTCAAAGAGATGGACTGGTGCAATTTCGTTGCTACCTACCTCTTCCAAGAAATCAAGGAATTCAAAGAATCCAACACAACTTTTGTTACTATAAAGGGTTGTGTCCACATATTGAGCGTAAGAATCATTCTGACCACACTTCTGGAATTTAATCATGATTTGGTCTAGCAAATTGTTGGAATGTGCTGATTTAGCTTGTTTATCCATAAATTTGTTCCAATTCTTGTCATTGCAATGCAGGTCATATTCATCGATTTTGTGAAAGATGCTGCATTTGAAGTACCAGTTGGTTTTCCACGCTTGGGTGTTGTCACTACAGAACATATGAAATGGGTCGTTTCACATCCCTTCACTAGCCTGTTGGTAATGATTCATGCACTAACTTACTTAAGCAATTTGTAATGTACTATTCCTTTGAAAATACGATTGCAAATCCTCTTCATTATTATGTGAACATATGCCTTGTTTTAAAATAATGGTGTACTCTACAGGCATTAACAGTCCTGTAAGTTGTAACACACATGCATCCATTGAACAATGCAATGACTTCTCCACCCAGCTGGTCTAACACTTATTTGCCAAACTAATGTCTGGTCAAGTTTATTACCTCTAAGAAATTACATGTGAGCGGATTATATCAAAAGTACTCTTATTTCCCTTAAGGTGCATATAATGTAGCTACAGTTAACCTTATGCGTGCTGTGATTCAAATAGGTACGTCGTCCAGAAGAGTCAGTCTATGCTGCCGTGCTTGATAGCATGCCAAAAGATAACATTGTCAAAGATGCGAAATGTGTTGATTCTGAAACAAAATCTGATGCCCTGTCTGATAAGTCTGCTAGCAGCAACACCGATCAGAATAACAACAAGCATCCCATTTCAGCAGAGCTTGCCACTGCCATCACAAGTCCCAGTACAACAAGCTGGGCCATTGGTGAACATGTAGAGTTAGGCACATTCCCTCGATCAGCAGGTACGAACCGGACACTGACTACTAATAACATTATCAATAGTCAGGTTATAACAGATTTTGCACAAACATTTTCGTCCTTCAATCAAAATTACTTGCCCTGATCGATATGTACGTAACATGATATAAACTAAGTATTCTTGTGTCTTTGTATATGCTCTATTTAGTTACTCTTGTACAACTCTACATTCAGATGCTCATTAATGGATGGTAGTACATGGCAATGAAATGAACAAAAAACCTTTCATCTCGTACGTTGCTTTTATACTTTTGTGTATGTGTCAGATAAAACTCTACTTTGCATTTGTGTAACACTTCCACAATTGCAGCGCCTGGCTCCTTCTCAGAACACATAAGTTTTCCAACAAGTGGCGAGCAACTGCAGTCTTCTAGGCCTTGTTCTGAACCGTGTTCTGCACAAGTTTGTTGATGCTTCACATTCGTCACCACATTCTATGAATTTTGCTGAAAAAATATCTGCGGTGTTGCTAATTCCATTATAACTTTGCAGGTGCATGTTTCTCCACATGGCCCTGAGGGGATGAACCGGTGTTCCACATCGCCGGCGGAGAATGCTGGCAATCGGTGCGCCAAGAAAGCAAGGGTGGATCGGCCCAGCAGTGTCCAAGCTAAGCGAGCCCAAGGAGTTGCAATTCTGGACTTTAGTGTGCTCAATTGCACCCTCTGCTCCTGCCCTTTAAAACGTCCTGTTTTCCAGGTTTATTTCTCCAACATGTTCCATTCCCCTGAATTCCTGAAGCCTGAGGAAGGCAGTTATTGATACATATGTGTTGCTTTGGGTTTAATTTTTTTTGCAACAGTGCATTGGCAGGCATTTAGCTTGCGGCATATGTCTCACCAAGTGCCCCGGTGAGCAGTGCCAGATGTGCGAGCATGGCGGTGGCTTCATCCCATGCCCCATTATGGACGACATCGTTTCGTTGGCCATGGTAGAATGTTCCCACGACAGCTGCAAGAGCTCCATTCCCTACCACGAGCTTGACAACCACGAGAGCGCGTGCCCCCATGCACCCTGCTATTGCACGGAGCCCGGCTGTGGTTTTGCTGGCCCACCGCAGGTGCTACTCGGCCACCTCGCCGCCCTGCACTTTGTGCCGATGTTGACGGTCAAGTATGGCAAGGTGCACCGGCTCCGGGTGTCGGAGCCTCGATTCCTGCTTCACGGGGAAGGGGACGATAGCGCATTCCTCCTCACCGTGGGCGTGCTTGGCACAGCCATGGTCGTGTCGGCTGTGTGCATCAGGGCAGGTGCGGCGCCTCTTCCCCGGTACGCAGTCAAGCTTTGGGTGAACGGTCCTCCACCGCCGAGCAGCGCGGCAGGCAAAATCAAGTGGGAGCTGGAGACGGTGATGAGTAGCACCAGGCCTGGTGAGGTGGTGGTGGAGGAGCTGCCGTCTTTCTTGACGGTGCCGCCTGCGTATCTGGTTGGGTCAGGGGCGTCCAAGGAGGTGACTCTGGCCATTTGCATTGACAAGATGTGATCGATCAGTTGAGTAGGAAGTCTTACTTTAGTGCAACTAGTACTTGATATACATGAGCTTGTAGGAATAACATCATGGTATATCTGGTGGGTTTGACGTAGGAAGACACATGGCGAGGATGTGCCACCAATGGCAAGGTGTGCGATGCCCATCCGAGCCCTGGTTGCTAATCATTCTAAGGCTGTCTCAGAAATGACATGCAAAAGGCACGGTTGGTTTAAGCCACGGTTGGGGTTTGTTAAACTGAATGTGGATGCAGCGTTTAATTCTGAATATCAAACAGGGGCAGCTGGAGCTATCATTGGCATCCATTCAGGGCCCTTTCTAATGGCTGCAAGCCTGTTCATACCTCACGTATCATCTCATCTGTAGATTTTGGTCTTGAATTAGCAAATTCGGGAGGATGGCATGCAGTCCAAGCCGAATCTGATTCCATGGAAGTGATGCGCTGGCCAGAAGAGAATACGGAGTGAATATGCAGACTGTGTAACAAACGGACTCAGCTTCAGTAACTTGGTGAGGCTAGTCTCAGTGACTTAGCCTCTTTCTCCATATCGGACGTACACAGATAGCACATGATTTAAACTAAAACATTAAATTTAAAACTGTTCAGAAAAAATGAAAAATTACTCCATCTGATTCAAATTAATTGGCTCCACCTTATTTAGATACGGATGCATCTAGTCTAACTTAACTAGATACTACTACATACGAATCTAGACAAAGTGTAGTCTAACTTAACTAGACACATCCGAATCTAGACAAAGTGGAGTCAACTAATATGAATAGACGGGAGGGAGTACAGTAAATCGTAAATTTTTCTTTGTATATTCTATGAAATTTGCATACCATTTGGACGAGTGGTTTAGGAATAAATACCTTTTTAAGCTAAAAATTATAAATAGCTATTCATTTACAAACAACTGATTCAAATGGGATAAAACTTTCACAGAACTTCTCGTCAATGCATTTCCGAATACTTGGATTTTTTAAATATTTTCCGAGCAGTTAATTTTGTTTTGTTCAAATCTAAAGAAATCGCATACGTTCAATCAAAAATGAAGGGTGGAGGAGGAGGCTAAATCACTGAGACTTAGCTTCACCAAGTCACTCAAGATGAGTCCGCAGCAAGTATGGGTATGATAAGGAAGCTTGAATTCGATCATTGTCCTCCGAAGGCAAACATAGCAGCTCATTTAATAGTTAGAAATAGTTTTGATACAACCTTTTCGTATAATTGGGTCAATAAACCTCTTAGTTATCTTTTCCAAACCCTGGTGGATGATGCAACCGATATTCCAAGTTGATAAAGCTGTCATGTTGGCTTTCCCTAAAAAAAATACTTTACATACTGGCAGAATGATCGACGACGAAGGAATTCGTGTGATTTAATCACCTAATTGTGATATCTAGCGTCTTACCCAGGACTTTTTTTTGCATGGTAATGCTAAGACATGCATATGGTGTTCATGTTATTATTAATTGTGAGGTTTCAACCATTTAGTTTGTATTCCTGCATTAATGCCTGGAAAACGCTAATCCCGCGCGTCCCATCGTCCCCATCATCCTTGTGCGTGGCCGTCCGATGGCCCATCGTGTTGAGCGTGGTGGAAATATGCGTCTACACCCAAACCTAATGGCTCGACGCATAGTGATCGGCATGTCCGTCGAGACGCAAACGCGGTCCAAATATGCGTCGCGTTTGCGTATGTGCGATCGCGCCGAGTGACCGGTGTTCCACATGTATGGCCTCCACGCCCAGTGGCTCAGACGCCAGACACTCCCGCCAGAAACCGCTCACGGTCCAAAGAAATTGTATTTGGGCGGGGCCAACAACCCAACTTTGCCATGTACGTCCTCCTCGCTGTAGCCGCCATGGAATCCGACCAAACCATTGCCCCATCCAACGACCCAACCACCGACCTAGCCACCATCTCAGCCCCGATGGAGACCACATCTCTCGCGGGCTAAAAGCGTGCTGCCACCGACGGCCGCAAAACAAAGGCCAATCCACTAAAGAAGGTGTTGACGAAGGAGGAGAAATGCGTCGAGGCCGGGAATAGTATACATGTTTTATGGAATGGAGAGAGCAGTATCAATTCCTTTCTTCAAATTCTCATTCGAATGACGTCACCCAAAAGCTGAAGCTATAAATAGGGTTTGTTGTTTAGGCTGCAGCTTTTGAGAAGCAACTGTACCTGGTGAGCTGTGCAAAGCAGGTGTTGGAAGCAGAGATTTGATAATATCTGGTGAGCTGTGCAAAGCAGGTGTTGGAAGCAGAGATTTGATAATATTTGGCAGGAGAACTTTTTGTATCACTTATTATTGGTTTTAGAGGTGAGATGTCTGGAGTACCCCTAGATATGTTGTATAAATATTGTTTTGAAACAAATTAGTTGTTTCTTCCTCTTTTTTACCGGAATAATTTGTTTGGAGTGCGTGGTTAGCCTTTATTTTGGCTTTGGCTAATAAGTAATAAAAATTCAGGTTTTTTGTAAGAACTGTGAACAATATTATATAAAAGCCTCTCCATATTATTAAAAACATATAACACCATATAACCAAATTCTGAATAAGGACTAAATGTCTATCAATCTATGTATGGAAAATTTGCTATTCTAAATATGAACTATGAAGAACAGAAGAAGGAAAACAATTCCTCATATCAATCATCCACGAGCCGGTGCAGTAGGAAAAGGACGCGGGGTCGCAGTAGTAATCGTATCAATCATCCGTGGGCACTGCAGCTGTGGTCTGCTGCGAAGAACAACTGGTGGGGTCCCATCAGTACTCGCCGGAGAGGCACACGGGGCGAGGAACGGAGACTGACGAGGGACGGAGGCGCTGATAATGGTGGGAATGATGATGCACACAATGGAGAACACAACAAAGATGGGGTAATGCCATGGATATGAACCCTAAAGGGCCAGATGAAGGAGACATATCAAATAATGACATACAAGATGGTGATGTTTACAACAATGGAATCCAAGGGATGCAATTGCATGCTCATCATTTGGATGAGATTAAGATTGGGTCTATTAATGTGCAACTTAGTCCCAAAGGTACTCCTTTATCTGTCCAAAATTTGGGTGAAAAAGAACAATTTGTTATGCCTTTATCTCATGTTCAAATCCTGATGCAAAATGACAAATCTAGTGCTGATTACCATGCAGATTTTGTTCCCAGGGAATCAGCCTCGGGATTGCCCCAGGTGTCCAGCTGTGCCTCGGGACCGCCCTGCAGCGTTGCGGATGGTCGGCGTCCTCGTTTGGCGCATAGCAGTAGCAGCACGGCACGCTGCAGGCCGACAGCTGCAACGGCAGCAGTGAGCAGCAGGGCCAGCTGACTGGCAGCTTCAACTAGGGGTGGACTTGAAGCTCGAAGCTCGAGGCGGCTCGGGCTCGACAAGGCTTGGCTCGGGCTCGGCTCGGCTCGAAGGTTCGACAAGCCAAGCCTCAACCTTCCGATCAAAGCTCGAGGCTCGACAAGGCCGCTCGATGAAGCTTGCAAGCCGGCTCGAAGGCTCGATGTAATAAAAAAATTTAACATGAGTGTTTACTAAAAATGTATCATTTTACAATTATAAACAACAATTAAACATAAATATATTCATAACATTGTAGTATAACAAGTTTTACAAAGTACTAATAGCGACAACAATAACATATATCATAAATTCACCACACGAATACATGCAACAATTCCAATAGAGTGTATACTCAACCGGACGAACTAATCGACTATCCCTCCGATCTATAGTAAATGCCCTGAATTTAGTTCAAATTTGCTCAATTCTTAACTAAAGCCACAACAATTGTTATGGATGGGAGGGAGTAGCTTTGCCGCACAAAGTTCTGTGTAAAAGTAATTCATAACGGTAGAAAAGGAAGAATAAATGAAAAGATCAAAGGATACGTCCAATGGAAATCATAGCTACTGAGTACTTAACAAAATCACCTAATCTAAGAAGACTCGGGAATAACTACCAAGACGCAATCGATTCTACAAGACCAAATCCACAAAGATCAACCACAGTAGCCCCTTGTTGATGAACAGTTGCCCACGAAGAGCCTCTGATGTCTCCTGGGACGGCACCATGGACGAATCTTTCATGCTCAAACAAGTAGCGACCACTGCATGACCGTCTAGGTAAGGATTAATCAGCGGAGAAGATTCCAAAGGAAGGAGAGTCGAGCGGAGGAGTGGCCGCTCGAAGTTGCGGTCGCCGGTTGAGAGAGGAGTCGCGGCAGTGGGGGGACGCACGAGCAGCGGCGGCATGGGACGGCCCGAGCTTTGGCCCGTGGAGGAGCACCTCATGAAGAAGAGGCCGGCGGAGTAGTTGTCCAGCAGCATGGCGGTGGTTGGCGACGGCCCTCAATAAGCGGCGCCGGTGCGTGAGATTAAGATGGATTGTGGTAGCTGCGCAGGGGAGGAAGAAGAAGACATTGGGGATTTTTTGGGCTAGGCTCACGAGCCGTTCGAGCCGAGCCACGAGCCCACCGAGCCGAGCGTCGAGCCTTCTTACCAGGAACTTTGTAGCAGCAAGCCAAGCCCAGGCTCGGCTCGAGTTCTGTCGAGCCTGCCCGAGCCGAGCCACGAGCCGGCTCGGCTCGGCTCGATTCCACCCCTAGCTTCAACGACAGCAGCCAGCAGGCGGGCGACACGTGCGAGCGTGCGGCCTAGAGTGCTGTCAGGGCGGGATCAGGTGCGGACGCTGGCGATGTTGTGGCCATTGAGGCGGGGAGGAGTTTGGCGCAACAGATCACAGGGCCCCGGCCTTGGGCGTCGTGCGGCCGCATGCAGGCACAGCTCACGCCTGATGAGCAGCTGGCCTGCCACTAGTTGACACGCGCCTGCCACTTTCGTCTTCTGTGCCAACAGCTGATGAGACTGCCTAGGGTGCTGTGCATGCAGGGCAACTGTCGGCTGACAGTGTGCAGCAGGCGCAGCAGCAGGCTGCATGCACAGTCGCTGGCGACGCGGGATCTTTTGCGGCGGCTGTGGCTGTAGGGGGGAGACGTGAAGAGGTTCTATGGCCACAGACGATCCGGGGAGAGCGGGAACCAGTGCTGCTGTCAAACCAAGTGGATGGGGGCAATGATGGGGTAATCATGGCCACTGACAAGCCAATGATTGGGATGCAGTGTTCTGATCTTCTAGGATCTTCTGTGCATCACAATAATGCAGCAAATGGTATGGGTTTGGCTTTACAAAATTTTAATGATATTTGGAATGATAATGTGGCATGTAA